>JAJJWW010005952.1:0-296433 GCA_023531295.1 Papaver armeniacum | reverse complement strand
ATATCGGTTTTAGACGATCAATCTTAGCATCCTTATTGACTATTCTCTGGTTGTAAGTTCGAGACATTATCTCGTTCTATGTTAAGCTTCCTCTTCAACAGACGACACCTTGTGGCAAGCGTCGGCCTCCGCAATAGAAGACTCGACTAAGCAGGGAGTACTAAACTTAGGATATTGGCACTACAAGATCAATCACAACTAGCTGCGAATAAAACGCATACCTTGGGTTTTGGCCAACTCCTTCTCCAGCCCTCGAGACCGTTCACGCTCCTGGCTGCAGGCAAGACGAAGATTCTCCTCTCGATGGCCTCCCGGCGCTGGATGGCAGCATTCAATAGCGAGCGGTTGACATCCTAAAAACAATACCAACATAGTCAGCCCTAAACAAGTACAAAAACGAAACACCCGAACAGTTCAACTCACCAAGAGGTCGAAGGTACTTTTCAGGCCGGCCTCATACAACGAGACGGCATTGACCTTCTCTTCATCGGACAAAGAGGCGAAATCGGGAGAGATGAGCGCCCCAAGAGAGTTGCACATAGGGCCCGAAATAGTGAAGGAGGTACTGCCACTGGAATTAGGAACCACGGTAGGGAAAGTCTTCACGGTTGACCCTCGACGACAACGTTCTCCACATCACGGTCAATCAAACCGCCCCCACCACCACCCGATTTCTCCGCCTGACTCGACTCCCCCTTCTTACCAAGGACATCGTCCTCATCATCAAAAAGATCTTCTTCATCATCACCATCAGACACAACATACACAGTGCCATCGGCAAGCACAATCCCTTCACCAGTCACTTCCCGGGGCACATCCTTCTCCGGGGCGGGCACATCCTCCTTAGGTTCTTTACCCCTACCCTTAGGCTTCCCACCTACAAAGGCAGACGAATCGTCAGACGATTTAAGAGGCGACCTCCCCAGGAAATGTGACAAAGGTAGTCGATCATCGGGATCCTCACCATCCTTCGCCCGAGGTACCAGCGGCCTTGTCAACCTTCAACTTCTGCGTATCAGCCGACGTCAGATCCATGCAAGGCAACAAATAGGGGCACGTACATGTACGTTAAATAAAAAACAATAAGTATATTTGTTACCTTCCCTGTATCCTCCTCGGCTCGGCAATCCTATCCCTCTTCCGATGAACGAAAACCTCAGAAGGAGTACCCTGGGACTTAGTCTGAAAAACATCACCAAAACAAAACACTACCCCGTAAGTCTCCTGAGCCGATCAACCAAACTAGAGAGACAGAGAAATGCACTGACCCGATCAACGTTGACTACCCAGAAAGGATAAAAATTCGGCCGGAGGAGGAGCTTGCCACTCAAAAGAGGGCGGAAATGGCCAGCGGAACCGGTCCCAAGCCGTATCATTGGTATGACGGGCGTGCTTGTTGGAACTCTTTCCCTCGGGGTCCTCATCCAAAGAAGTCTCGACTCCCTCGGGAAGAGTCTTATGACGGTGAGGCTGGCAGCAAACCGTGAGATCGCCATTAGTAGTGGTCCCATTTCCAGATAATTATCGGCGAAGGCGGCAGGAGTATAGTCACTCGCTTGAGAAGGATCGAAGGTAGACCAAGAAGTAGGAGCGCACTCGCCTCGACTACGCTTCTCCCACTCGGACGGGATACGGAAAGTGTTACCATTCCATTGGGCCAAGGCACGGCACGGACGGATCTTAGAGAGGGCCTCGTACAGGAACGGGCGACTAGGATCGTATAAAGGGAAACGCAGCCCGAGCTCTAGCGACCCCTGGTGACAACGGTCGCCTCGGCCGAATGGGGAAATCTCAAAACATCCTCCTTCCTCAGAACGCCCCTGGCTCGACAAGAGCCGACGTCATACCGTGGAGACCGAACTCATCTTTCGGTTGTTGAACATATTGCTCGTCTGTTAAGTCCTAGCGGTCCTCTTGTCAGGCCAGAGAAAACGAAGACGGGTTATCAGGAAAGATAGAATCTAGAGCGCGATAATCATACTTGGAAGGACTCTCTACGACGAACATGGAATCAAGCGATACGCCGTCGTCGTCGGAAAACACATAACTCACACACCTTCTTTCTGTCATTTGAGGAGTTGAAGATGCCATGCAAACTAATAAGGAAAACGGCAGAAGAAGCGAAAACACGACCGGAACCGGAGGCTGCAGCGGCAACGGAGACGGAGAAGACGACGGATAACGGAGAAGAAAGGGAAGAAGTTTGTTGAGGAATTAGCCAACAGCAGCGAAAAGAGGATGGAGGAAGAATGAAGTTGCAGAGAAGATAAAAAAAAGGGGGAATGAAGTTGCAGAGAAGGAAATAAGAGGGAAACTAGGTTTAGGCGTCGGATTTATAAACCCCCCCCCCGTGGTAACCGGCAGAGAAGGTGAACCGGTTGAAGTAACTGAAGCGAGTGGGGAATAGCATGCGTGAAAACCGGCACGACCGAGGACGTGGGAAGACGAGGCGGTTATTCTTCCCACGTGTTGACTACACGAGTGAAAGAAGGGGCATAAATGTAGGTGTAAATAATCCACAGGGACAGGTGGAACGATCCTAAGCTATGGCGTGCAGGCAAACATGTATCTAGAGTACCGGATCGCCTCTCCGAATCGGGCGCAAGAAAAGAGGAGCGAGAGACAGCTTGGAAAGTCGACGAAAACGGGGAAAAGTTGTGATGCGATGGACATCGGGCGCTGGAGCAATAAATGCGCTGACAGAGTTGGTAAGAAGATAAGAAGAGCTCGGTCAAGGAAGACTCGGCCAAGGATCCTAAGGGCGTCATCGATCATCCCCACCAAATGGGCGACATCGGGTGACGAGATGGCAGAAGAAGGCATCACTCGGCTTGACGTTCCGACCCGAACAAATAAGAACATCGGGCCGAGACATCGGCCATCACCCGAGAGGAACATCGAGGAAGCTACGCCGGAGCTAACATCGTAGAACCGATGTATCATCATTTATAACTATAAATAGAGACCATGTAGAGAGGAAGAACTTAAGTGAAAAGTGAGAAAGAGAGCATACTCATAGCATTGAGAAAGAGAGACATCCATCTTGTAACCTTGAATCGAGCAATAACATCCTCCTTTAACCCCGTGGACGTAGGTAGTCATGCTTTACCACGTACATCTCTTGTTCTATTACTTCTCTTGTTTGTTTTTGCTTCCTTGTGTATGTGTTTAGTTACCTTTGGATGTAGAGGTAGGATTTTCTACATCTACAATCTTAGAGTTCTTATATTCTGTTACAGTGTTTTGGTTTAGAACCCTAACACCTGGATCAGAGCAGGTTTAGATTTTCACAATTTTACGGAAGATTTTTTTTTTTTCTCTTCTTTACCATCTTCTGCTATCCACTACGGCGATCATATCATAAGTAGCATACAACCACGTTTGCTTCTGTTACGTTATCATCCATTATCTATTCAACCAGGTTGGTACTCTGATATCTTTCGCAACACAAGATTATATCTTGTAATTTGGAGATGACGCTTAACACACGATTAGATGCAATGATGGAAAAGTTCCATGCGAGATGCGATTCTTCTGCAGCACAAACCGAGAGTCCTAGAGAAAAGTCTGAAGGCTTTGAGAGAAAAGGAAATTGCCAGATGGACGGCTTTGAGAGAAAAATGGCGTATGAAGGATAAACCAACCATGTCTCTCCTGGATGCTCAATTAGAAGATTGTTTACGTTCAACTACAGAAATCAGGGATAGATTTGCCGCTTTACCAGCTACACCGGAAGAAATTACTATCAATGACTTGGTAATTGATTCAATTTTATCAGAAGATGAACAAAATATTGCAGAGCAGAATGCCAAGAAAGACGCGGAACAGCTTGATGAGAAGTTGAAATCCGTCAATACATTCATTGATTCCCATAATCCAACACTGACGTACATTTGGTCCAAAATTCTGAGGCATTAACAATTGTTCCAAATCCAAAACGAGCTGTGGTTATAAAAGCAACGATTAAGGAGATAAAAGATTTCAGTAGAGAGTCTTCCATTCCATCAGAAAAAGTAAAGGATGACTATCTCTATTTTAGTGGGAAGAACGGCATAAAATTGAGTAAGGATGGTTACCACAAACTCGTGCACTTGCCGGTATTATTAACTCCTAGCATTGCTGAACATTTTACCATCAATGTCAATTCTTCTCGTAGTATATTCGATCGTGGGAAAGACTTCAAACTATTTATAAGGAATTCTCGTTTTTCTATGCTCGATTCTTTTTTTTTGGTATGCTGTTTATGAGAGTTTGAAATTGATGGAAAAATTTCATGAAGCAAACTTCTACGGATTGATTTATGGATATAAGCACCAGTCAGATTCATGGTCTAGTGATTCAATTGATTGTTTGTTGGCTACGAGTGGTGTTCTTAATATTCCTTGGAAGGTGTCTGGCGAACTGCTTCATAGGGTTACTGAAAATTGGACTATGGTGATACCAAAATTGCTAAGCAAATACGAGCATGAGGATTACTATCATTCTTATCTCAAATACAATTGCAAAATGTTTAATCGTGGCAAAGGATTCAAATTTAATCAGGGGTGTTTTGGAGTTTATGTTTGTGACTATCATGGCAAATACATTGTTGCTTACTCTGGATATGGTTCATTGTAAGGAGGCTTTTTAGAAAGTGACAATCAGCCTCTTCTTCATCTCGAGTCACTTGGTCATGCTCTAAATACTTTTTATGTGGTTTCTACTACTGTTAAAGGTGAGCATGTTATGTTAGACAGATTAGAGTATAAAATTGATGGAGATAACAAACACTATGGAGACTTAGCATATCTTGTAACTCCCACATGGATTTCACTGATTTCAGGAGGCTTTTCAATTGATTTTTCTTGTTATTTTGATGTAATTGGTGATGAGAAAGTGTTCACCATGTTATGTGGCATACTGGGAATCTGTCCTTCATATTTGGCATTTTCTAACGTGGTAACTATTCATGTTTCACCAAGCCTAGACGTTATAGTATGGTTTGCCAAGAATCCTAGCATTTTTCGTCAAGTTGATCATGAGTTGGTGCAACTATCATTTTCGGGTTTGCGTTTAGCCAGAAGTTTTGTGAATGGTACTGAGGACTGTTTCCAGCTGTTTAAGATTAACATTCATCAAGTTGTGCAAACGGTTATTAAATCAGGTGAGAAGCAGTTTGGAAAAGGAAAACACATTTTGAAGCATACAAACCTTACCGACTATTTGAGTTCTGAGGTACCAAGTCTGAAACAATTCAATTTTGGAAGAGAATTAGTATCGCATAGTTCATATTTCTTCCACTATATTGCCCAGTTTAGCGAACATGGTCAGTACTCTTTAGTACTTTATTCTCTAACGGTTGTGCTCATGAGCTGTTATGCAATTTGCTTGCATGGTAGTCAAATCGGGGGTATTGATTCACCTAGCATCGTGGATAACGATAAGCAACAAAACTTGTTGTTCTCCATCAAGGTCTTTATGCTAGAACATTCTAAAAGCCTGAGGCTTGATAGTAAAAATGAGGAGATGAAATGGGTAGCATTTGCAGACACATTTCTAGCCGATCTTGGAGCTCGAGCTGAATTACTTGACGGATTAAATGATGCATTAATCCTTAAGACTGTCCTGGTAGGGGATGGGCCCAGTTCATCGGACGCAGATATTGTTGTATATACAACCTTGCCTTCGTTTGAGAATGATCTTTCAAGTACTAAGAGGCAGAAATACCCGAATGTGCTGAGATGGGTCGACTACATTCAGAACAAGGAAGATTTCAGCAACACACTTCAAAAAATTCAATTGGAGAATATTGGATTCGAGTTTCCTGTCTTAAAAGATGTACGAAAAGTGGATACAAATCCGAAAAAGGTACCCAGACTATTAAGGCTACATATAAGCCTGAAGTAGTGTCAGATTCAAAGAGGAGTAATAAGGTAGAAGCAGATTCAAAATCAAAGAAGAGTAAGACTGGGAAAAAACTTCCAAAGGACGCCAAAGCTACCGATGAAAAGAAAGCATCATCTGATATATGTGCAAACAAAGATACAGACGCTAGTATTAGTTTACTTAACATAAAAAGTTGGTTTTATTGTCAAGGCATGGAAGCACCCGTCCGCAGACAATTTACTTGTTGAGGTGATAGATGTAGGTGAAGGTAGTGTGCGTCAAGTGGTCAGTGGCCTTGCAAAGTATTGCAGTCCAAATGTGACAATGACTAATGTGACGTCTGCTGGACTGGTTCTCTGTGCTTCCAGTAATGACCAAACTGCCGTGGAGCCATCGCTTGCTCCAGTAGGTGCAAAAACTGAGCACGAATAAAAGCCAGAAGATGTTGTAAACCCAAAAAGAAGCAGTTGGACAAGATCACACCGTATCGTTCAACCGATGACAAAGGCATTGCAACATTTAAGGGAATACCATTCATGACGTCTGCTGGGCCATGCACATCTTTAATTGCCAATGGAACAGTGGCACAAACTAATGGATGTATCCAACAGTCAATTCCGTCACATTATTCTTCAAGGCAACGATAATAAGCCTGTAACCAACAGCCGAGATGCGATAAAAATGTTGAATTTTACACCAATGAACGAGTCAGGCATAACAAGGTTATGGAAACCACCTTGGTTAGGAGATGCAGAGTCTATTGATGTTTCCGTGATGAATTATAGCGATCAACTTGAGGACAAGTTGCATTTCAGGGGGCTGGGAATGTCAGGATGCATATTCTATTTTTTGGCTAGATATATTTTAGTTTAGTCTTATCATTGAACTTGAGGACAAGTTGTGTCTCAAGGGGTTGGGGATGTTGTGACACCAACACCAATTATGAGAGTCTGGTTAACGTTATTTTAGGAATTATCATACATTTCCTTATTTAGTATTTGTTTAGTGTTAAAGTTATATTCACTATATATTCATAGTTTGTACTAGGGTTTAAGGCATTCAATCAATACAGGATCCATGGACACTCTTAGATGGACAAGGTCGGACAAGATTTGCGCCACTTTCTCCACCAAACTCAATCGACAATGAATTCAAGTCTAATATTTTATTGATATGTTTCTATTATAAGACTTTACATTCCTACCAAAAATGATTGCAATTCGAGATAGCAAACCTGACCATCTACCGATCTTAATTTCAACCGTTAGTTATGAACGGCTGTTATTCAAAGAGGTAGATGGGGGTTTTATACATCTCGAATTGTGCTCATTTTTTATAGGAATGTAGAGTCTTATAAGAAGAATATACCATCAAAATATTAGACTTAAATTCATTATCGTTTGGGTTTTGTGGAGAAAATGGCGCAAATCTTGTCCGACCTTGTCCATCTAAGAGTGTCCATGGATCCTCCCTCAAACTTAATTACATTATTGTTTACACAACAAAGGTGGCTAATCCCCATAAAAAAGGATTTTATCTTAGGGTTCTTATATTCTGTTACAGTGTTTTGGTTTAGAACCCTAACAAACTCATACCCCAATCAATAATCTCTTCTCATTCTCCTTATTGAACTCAAAATCTAAATTTTTATCATTGAATGATTCCCCAAGTTTTAGCGCAGGACGATCCTGAAAAGTACCCAAATCATATTAGTCAGTTCGACAAAAGAAAAAAAAAACAAAAAACTGTGGCTGATGGTCTTAAAAGAGTTATACAAGAAGGTCCCTCTTGGCTCGCATCGTATTTCATGTTGGTCCCTCTTGGATCGCATTGTATTTCATGTTTTGATGTATGCCTTAGTGGTACCTTCTTGCTTCGTTCTTGAACAATAATGTTTTTACATGATTATACTAACAATTTTAATTTTTCTAATTTCTTTGTGTATATGTTAGAGGTGAGAGCATAAGGTGAGAGCGAAACGGTCTTTGCAAGATCAATGCAAGGCTTCATCCGAATCAGGTACATTGATACCGGAAGTACTAAAACCATCAACTATAGTAATACATGTTGGAAGTCAAGTCTAACCAAGATTATGACTTGAACCAGATGGTAGAGTTCAGAACAAAAGTGACGTGAAGGTTATATGCACATAACAAAAGTGATGTGAAGACTATATGCACACATATTTAAAAGAAATAGTCGTACAATGTTTCTTGACAAACAAGCATTGAAGTTTCTAGAAGGTGTTTTTGTTTAGGAATGACTTGAGTTTGAAGTTTTCTTTGTTCTAGAAATTTGTTTATTTTAGGAGTTTGAGTTTTATTAGGCATGTCTTAGTATTTCATGTATTGAGAACTCTCGGTGTTATTGAGTTGTATAAATAGGTTGTAAAGCCATGAAACAAAGTACACCAGAATTATTAATCGAATGAGTTATTTAGAATTCTCTCTTATTACGTTTCTTTCATAAGTCTTTGTATATCATATATCTACATCTGGTATCAGAGCAATCTGATATTAGGTCTGTGGTTTAATCAAAAACAAAAAGATGACTACAAACTTGAATTCAATCAAATTTCCAGTTTTTGAAGGAAAGAATTTCCAACATTGGAGAATACAGATGGAGAATATATTTTCATATCAAGAGGTATGGGATATTGTTAATACAGGGTATGTAGAACCAGCAGTAGGAGCTGAACTTACTGCAGCTGAACAAACGACTTTAGCAGATAATAGAAAAAAAGAATTCGAAAGCTACATATATTCTTCATCAAGGAATTCATGAGTCTATCATGGACATAGTTGTGTACATCAAAGAATTTAAGAAAGCTTGGGACTCTTTAACAAGCTATTACAAAGGTTCTGACAAAGTGAAGAAAGTAAGATTACAAACCCTAAAAAGAAAATATGAGCTTTTACAGATGGATTCAACAGAATTGGTAGCAGATTTTTTCTCAAAAACATTGAGTCTTGTTAATGAGATGAAGGCCAATGGAGATACTATAGAAGATACTGCCATTATAGAGAAAATATTGCGCAGTTTACCAGAAAAATTTGAATCTAAAGTAACAGCAATTGAAGAATGTAACACAATATTTGATTTGAGTATTGATGATGTGTTAGGTTCTTTGCAAGCTTATGAGCAAAGAATATTAGAGAAGACAGCTGTGAAGCCAGTTGAGGAAGCCTTACAAAGTCAGATAAACTGGAACAATGAAGCAAATTCAAGAAGATATCAAGATAATAAAGGAAGAAAATTTGTTGATAGATCAAAAATCCGCTGCTTTAATTGTCAACAACTTAGTCACTTTCAAATTGAATGCCCTGAACCACAGAAAGATGTTTACTATAATAACAATAATGGTGCAAGTTATAATAACAAAGCTGGAGGGTACAATAACAACAATAGTGGAAGTTACAACAATAAAGTTGGAAGTTATAATAACAATGATGGAAGCTACAACAAACCTGGAGGTTAAAACAACAAAGATGGAGGATATAAAGCTGGAAATCATGAACATAAAGCAAATATTGCAGAAGAACAAGATGAAGATCAAGAAACTCTTTTGTTAGCTTGTTACTCAGCAGAAGAACAGCCAAAAGAACAATGGTATATGGATACAGGTTGCAGTAATCATATGAGTCGAAAGAAAGATTTATTTGTAATTCTTGATGAATCTGTGAGATCCACTGTAAAGTTTGGAAATAACTCAACCATTCCAGTTATGGGAAAAGGCATGATAGGAATCAGATTCAAGAATGGTGCACAATCTTACATAATGGATGTATTTTATGTACCAAATCTACATCAAAATCTACTAAGTATGGGTCAGCTTTCAGAAAAAAGGATTCTCTATGAATTTCTACAATGGAGTTTGCATAATTAGAGATAAAGAAGGAAATTGGTTGCTAGAGTTCAAATGACTAAGAATAGACTGTTTCCTTTACAGATTCAACATTAAATAGAGAGATGTTACAACTCTTCTATTGATGAAAATTCTTGGTTATGGCATATGAGAATGGGGCATGTAAATTTTCATAATTTACAAATTCTTGCAAGAAAAGAGATGGTCTCGGGATTACCAACTATTGAATTTCCTGAATCAAGGTGTGAAGATTGTATTTTTGGGAAACAACATAGAGATCCATTTCCCATAGGAAAAGCAAGGAGAGCAGAACAATTATTGGAGTTGGTTCATAGAATCATAGTGATCTATGTGGACCAATTGAAGTAGAATCTCGTGGTGGAAATAGGTATTTCATTACCTTCATTGTGGACCAATTGAAGTAGAACAATTATTGGAGTAAGCTTTGTTTGCATAGTATACAGTTACCTCAGACCATACCGTCAATGTAATCTATTAGGCTAAGCACATCCAGTTATGGAATGATTAATAGGATTCAAAAATTTAATAGGATTTCGAATACGGATTCCTACTAAATATAACTTTACTAGAACTTTCCAGAAAAATAGGTTTCATATGAGAGTTTAACAGGAAAACACATTACCGTGATCTATATAGAGAATACAGGATTGTATACCTGTATTCAAAACCACAGACGATATATAGTTTATTTAATTCTTAAACTTTACATATTCAACAAGTACAATGGAAAAGAGTCACGCAATAATGACGACCAGGGTATGTAGTACAAAATACTCCCTCCGTCCCACCATTAGATGACCTACTTGGTCTAAGATCTTGTCCCATCATTAGTTGACCTATTTCACTAATCAAGGGGATATCTCTAAAACTACCATTTTGATTGATTATCGGTACCATAAGAAATATGTATAATTTGATATTCATGTTTATACTCGTTACGTAGGTGTTTTAAAATGATTTTCAACGGTACAAAATTTACGAAAATCTATTGTATAGTTTGAGAGATAAATGATTTCTAAATTTTACAAATTATTATTCATAAGGGTATAGTTGTAAAAAATACTTAAAAACACTCATTTCATTCATTGCCTTAAGAATTGTGCAAACTTCAACTAGGTCATCTAATAGTGGGACGGAGGGAGTATAAGATTTAATCTTTAGATTTGTTCGTTTGATTTTTTTTATTTTTTTCTGCATACAGGAAACCGTGCTGTAATGCAACTATTCATAACGGGTCTGAAAGTTAATCTTTCCAAGAGTGTCATGATGGGAATTGAGGTACAGCAAGATGTTATTCAGGAATGTGCTGGATTAGCGGGTTGTGTGGTTGGCGAATTTCCTTTCTCCTACCTTGGGATTCCTATCGGAGCTTCAACAAGACTCAAATCTGTTTGGAATATTGTAATCGAAAAAATGACTCTAAGGCTAGCTCCGTGGAAGCGAAGTTATCTCTCGAAATCCGGAAGGGTCATGCTCATTAATAGTACGTTGGCGGCTATTCCTTTATATTTTTTATCTCTTTTTCGAATTCCGGTTTAGTGGCAAAAGTTAGAAAGACTCATGAGGAATTTTATGTGGGGCGACACTGTAAACAAGAAAACTTTACATTGGAGGTCTTGGAAAAAAGTTTGTGTCCCAAAGAGTGAAGGCGGGTTGGGGTTAAGGAGTTTGAAGACTACTAACATTGCTTTGTTAACCAAGTGGTTATGGAGATACGGAGAAGAAAAGGGTAGCTTATGGAGGAAAATTATTTTCGAAAAGTTTGGTGGCGTCGAAGATGCTTGGGTTCCTAAAGATTCTAAAAAAACATACGGGTGGGGGTTATGGAGAGGTATTCTCAATTATTTGGCAGTCCTTAGAAATGGGTCGAAGATGATAGTCGGAAGAGGAAATACAACTAAATTTTGGGATGATATTTGGTGTCACGAGAAAACTCTTAAAGAGTTGTTTCCAAATTATGGAAAGTGAGTAGGAAAAAAGAAGCTTTAGTTGAAGATGTGAGTAGCGGAACTTTGGAACAGACTTGTTGGAATATTGATCCTTGTAGGAGGCTTAAAGATCCAAATTCAAGAGGTTATGGAGTTTACTAGAATCCTAGACAATCAAAGGATGATCTCTGTCGATGATAAACGAGTGGCTCTCTAATCCTCAAGGTACTTTGTCGGTAAGTTCTTGTTATAATTGGCTTATGCATGATCAAGAAAGAATCATCCCTACAAAATTTCCTTCTGTCTACATTTGGAACAAGACTATTCCTCCCAAGATTAGCTTCCTAGTATGGGCGGCGGCAATTAGTGTCATTTCTACTCTTTCCATGTTATCTAGAAGGGGTATGGTGGTGGTAGAGAATAGATGTCCTTTCTGCAACAATAGCGAGGGAGTCGGTGGAACACCTTTTCTTGCATTGTTCTTTCGTATGGCAGATTTGGGAGCACTTTTTGCAGCAGTTGGGCATTGTTTGGGTTCACCCAACGACCGGTCCTCGAATTCTTATGGAAGTGGAAATTGAAAATATCTATCAAGCCTCTTGTTTTCTTGAGATATTGCGTGCCGTTTGCTATATGGTGGATTGTGTGGTTGGAAAGAAACGACATTCTAATCGCAAAAAAACAAGTGAGAAAACCGCTTAACTCTCTTATTATAGACATTAAAGCATTGTTACTTAGTTGGTCCATCAATGTTGTTTCATTTAGGAATGTCAAGTTCGAGGATTTTGTTTTTGATTGGGCGAGATTGTTTAGAGAGTAACGTGTTGTAAACTCTCTATGGTTGTTGCTCTTCTTTTTTTGTATCTTTTGAGGATGCTACCTTAGCACCCTTTCCTCTTTATATTAAATTTTGCCTTTTTCAAAAAAAAAGATATGCTAACAAGGATTTTAACATTGCTACTGATATAGAACAAGATGAAGTTCAACTAAAGTCGGAAGAATAATTTTTAGATATTGTTGTCAAAACGGCATACCCAAACCTACATCGCATATGTATTTACGTAGCGATTCGGATGACAATGACAAGGAATGATATGACCGAGTGAAGCATTACTACAGTCAGCAGATTCTAAACAATTTAGAATACCCAGGATTCCCTTGCCATAAGATAAAATTTAAAATTGGTGTACCAATTATGTTGTCAAGATTGTCACAGAGCCTGGATAACGTCGGCATAAATGTTGACAATGACACGTTTTTCAATAGACGTTTTTTCCACCGGATATCCAAGGGAACAAGGGAAACACTAGACGTTTTTTCCACCGGATATCCAAGGGAACAAGGGAAACACCCATGAAAATGGCAGTCATTATAAAGGATGAAGAAGAAAAATATATGAAGGCAACCTACATCCACGAAATATATGAAAACATGCCACTCATAGACCGTGTAATTCATGATGTGTTAAGAGACCAAAAACTAAAGTTGATTTTTGATGTTTTAAAAAAAAAAATAATATGGTGGCATGTATGTTTACTTATTATTTCATAATTGATTTTTTGTGCTTATTAAGATAATGAATGGTTTACATACTCCATGTTTAGAACAGAATGAAAACAGAATTACAGAAACGAAGAGAAGAATAACGAAATTTTTTCAAAACCATCGTATCAAAGGAATGCCAAAACAGGGCCAAATCAATAACGAACTACTAATGAGAGCGGATGGTACATTTGCCGTGCTACGCAACGTGCAGTTTTGACATGTACCCAAAACAAAAATTGTTAACAAAGAGTACTTGATTTTTTTGCCCAATTTTTTTGAATAGGATCATTATATGTTATGTTAAAGATCATAATGCTGGCGAGTTTTGAATGATAATAATAAAAGTTTGGAATACGAATCAGAAATCCCGAATGGAAACTAATGCATTTGAGCAGAAAAATAAGTTTGGACAAAACATAACTTTAAAAAAAAAAAATTGCATTGAGGGCATAATCTTGATTTCCTTAACATAACATATAACTAGATGACCAATAAGTTTGGACAAAACATAACTTTAAAAAAAAAAAAATTGCATTGAGGGCATAATCTTGATTTCCTTAACATAACATATAACTAGATGACCGCTGCCACGTGGGACGCCGAGCGAAGAAATCGGCGGGAAAATGTCATTTTTCCTGATACAGCACAATTGCGCGAAAGTATCATTTTTCGTGACACGGGGTTAAAATATCACTTTGCTTGAAACGGAAAATTAGCCGATGCATAAATCAATATATAGTTGAATAAGGTGGTATGCATCATTTGTGGTGGTTTGAAGAATGGCTATGCATTTAATTTTCGAAATTGTGTCTAAACTGAAAGTATCACTTCTTTTTTTTTAACGGAGAGGAGTACATTGTTTTATTAGTTGCGACGGAATATAAGTTGATGCATAGACCAAAATATGGCTACATAAAGTATTATGTATCCTTTGTGGTGATTTGCATAATTAATATATATTCAATTTTCGAAAATTGTGCCTAAAGTGATAAACACCTCCGAATTTTTCGTAAAAACTCTAAATTTGATATTGTTGTTTGTACTCATTGCATCGAGTTTTTTAATATCATTCCAACAAGATAAAATTTATAAAATTCCAAAGTACGGATTTTAAGATATGTTATATTATAGTTTGGTTGCCAATTATACCCCTGAAAATAAGATACATAAGGAGTTTTAGTAATTGGAATAAAATGGAGGGACAGTTTGGAAATTTCGACGGTATGACGCCAAATCCAATCTTTTTTTAGAGTTATAGTAGTTGCTTGTTTAGAAATAATGATATCCAAGTGCTATATGCACCTTGAAGTTGTATTTATCATAAGATCATCTCTTGAGATGTTGACACGTGGCCATTGGGTAATTTACCCTCACATCAGGAGGGAAGAATTCCAAGCATAAACAAACTAGGTGCAATCCAAGTTCAAACACCGTTATTCAATCAAATCAATCGAAAACTAATATAAACTGCAATTATCTAGTTTCCCACCAACGGTACTAATAGAGCTTCTCAATCCCAAAGTCCAAAATGTGGAATATAGGACAAACCAAAATTGTCGAAAATACGTATATAAGACTAATATCATATGTCCTAAAGTCTTTCATATTTTCGGTGTACTATTTATAATAGGATGGTTCGTCTTTGTCCAGAATAAACAACAGATTTATTTTGTCTAAAATTAACGAATGACCGTGAATGTCGAAATTCTGTAATGATTCAACCGAATCTGATTCAGGAAACCCGATTCAAGCGAGTCAATTTCAGCCAAACCTGGTTCAGGCGACTCAGTTTCAGACGAATCTGATTCAGGTGACTCAGCCGAATCTCATTCAGTCTACAAGAATCTATTTTTTTCCTTTGTATTTTTATTTTATTTTCTCGTTATTGTAGATCAATACCACACACAAGAAAACATACGACATTTGTAAGCAAATGCAACCGATTCTATTAAAATTAACTTGATTTCAATCGACAACTTAACAACACAAACATCTCTAAATTCAACAACTACATGTTCAAAATAACAAAGAAGGGGAAAAGAAAGAATTGAAATGTGATTTAATATCCCAGTGCACGAGTCACATATTTCTTTGGAGATTCAATCATCTCACCGAGATCAATATATCTCCAAGTGTTCCATCTCGAACACATAGTTTCATATTTCTATCGATGAATTCATCAACAAGGACTTCAGAATTTTCATCGTTTGGTGTTGTACTAATATTAACACGTCCAGGTGCAACTACGCTGTCTTCTTTAAATTCCTCTAGGGGTGTACAGAATGCCCGGAAGCCTGCGGCCTGTCATGTATCGCCCGGGTCCGGAGGAGCCCATGGGTGCCCAACAGCTTGTCATGGGCTAACCCGGCCTGCCCGATAATTATAAATGGGCGGACCTGGGTTTTTGTTCAAATATGGGAGTCCGGCTGTTAGCTTTTTGCGTGCTTTGTTTAGTTACCCTATTTGTCTCGATCGCCAATAACCCAAATAAAGTTTTCTATTAGTGTGATGGATTTCTCAAAAACTTAAATTTCATATTTGGACAATTTATTAGGGTTAGAAAATATTTTGAATTACATTTCACAGTAATGAATATAGATTGCTTGAACTATTACTTGAACGAGTTACAGATATATCAGCATTCATCAAGCCAAAAACACAAACCTATATACTTTAAATTTTTGAATTATCTCTTGGGCAGGAGGCTGCCCACCCAACCTGGCCTGGCCTGTATTGTTTAATGGGTATGGACGGGCCATGGGCATTAAATTTTTGCTATTGCCCAGCCCAGCCCGAACTGTTAAACTTAATGGGTAGTAAGGACTACAAGCCCGTCTGGCCCGACCTGTGTTATAATCGGGCTTGGGTTGGTCTGCCCGGCCCGATGTACACCCCTAAATTCCTCAACACACATGGAGTTACCAGATTCTGTCCACCGACAGTATGGGACAAATTATTATACACAGCGAGATTTATATAAAATATAGAAATCCAGGACACTAGTCTAGATAGGAATGTAAAATCCAGTAAATAATACAGAATTGTTAGCTGTATCAACAAAGAGGTGCTTTGAAAAGAATGTAAATAGATAAAAGGTCATGTTTGTATATCATATATATCATGCATAGGTCATATCAACGTCAAAGTGTCACATCAATTATTAAGATCTCTGGATTATCGTATAGACCATTAATGAAACAAGTCGAGAACCTGCTATTCTACTTAGAAAAATGTCGCCAAGTAAAAACAATTAACAAGCACGTCATACCTGCAGTGGAGCAGAAGTTGATGGTTGAGCAGTATTGTTATCCTGCCTTTCTTCCACAAAAACATTAAATCTTTCCTCTAAAGCATTCATAAATTCAGGCCCGTCATCTTGCTTCATGCCTTCAGGAACATTATTCCTCAAATCAGCGACGGTTTCATTCTTAGAGAGCTTCATCACAGGTTGCGTAAAGGGTGGGAACCAGCAAAGTGATCATGTAGTTATCCAAAGCTGTGACTGCTGTTACTTGGAGACCAGGAGTTATCACTACGAAGCAGAGCAAAGAAACTCTTAAAAGCATAAACTGATGCATCACCATATAAAAGGGATTCTACAAGGCCCATAGGTTCTGTAACAATCTAAATTATAAACCAGAAAGGCTACAGTAAAAAAAGTCTGACAACTAGCATACGCCTTAGACCCATAGGTTCTGAAAGGTACAAAATGGAATTATAGGAAGGGATTATGTACGCCTTAGGCCGAATAGATATGTAATGTGCACAATTAAGGATAACTGGCTATTTCAAACAACAAACAATATGGTCGGATTCATAGGAACTTATAAAGATTGCAAATTAAAATGGCATAATGATAAGGTATATATCACAAAATTTATATAAAGAGAGGAAGGAAAATCCAAAACCTGAAATATAAACAAGTCGATCACCAAAAAATGTCTGTATTTAAGAAAATAAACCAAAGGGATAAGAGTCCTGCATATCAAAAAATATCTAATTTTACAAGGTATTTTACAAGGTATAGCATTGTTTACAACTATGGAAACATCCATATTTCTTTGGTCACTTACCCACCATGATAAAGCTATCCACGGCACAAATACAAAATGCTCAACACCAGTGTGCACACCAAACCGGAAATGCGTTAATCTACTGGCTCCAACAGGAGAAAGATCTACGCAATAACCATTTGACCTTACTCGCGAACCATGCCACTTATTGGAAACAACGGTCAAGAATTCAATGGCTACAATCGGGAGACAATAACACAACCTTTTTCCATACTACTGCAACCATTCACCGGGGACGCAACAATATTCGGCAGCTAAAGGATCAACAAGGAAGATGGACGTTCGACCAAAATAATATCACCAGACTCATAGTAGACCACTTCTCTTCCCAATATGTTACACCGGACACCTCCATTGATGAACAACTCTTCGAAGCAAGATATCACCTCGTCTTACCCCCAGACAGTGCTCTACACTAACTGCCCCGGTAACCCCGATAGAGATTAAAAAGGCGGTGTTTGATATTGGTTCAGAACGTGCTCCTGGACCAGACGGCTATACCAGTAAGTTCTTTCAATTTTTTGGGATACCACTCATGTGCATCAGATAGCCATGGTTCACGATTTCTTTGATAGGGAAGTCTTACACCCCAAAATGAACCACACAAACATAACCCTCATCCCTAAAACTGACCACCCTTCTTCACCCTCTCATTTTCGACCTATAGGGTTGTGTAATGTGACATACAAAATCATAGCCAAAATACTAGTCAATCGACTACGACCTCTCCTACCCTTTCTGATCAGTCCATACCGGAGCGCCTTTGTTCCCCAACGATCAATTCATGATAACATTGCCATTCTTTGTGGCTTGTTCCATCATATCGAACTTCGACCAACACCAAAGATCCTAAAATTGCTGAAGTTAGACATACGTAAAGCCCATGACAGCCTTGGTATCGGGATTTATCCGTTGTGCTCTGTCTAAACTAGGGTTCCCAGACACCTTCATCCGATACCTGGTGCTTTGTATTTCATCAGTCACCTACTCAATAAATATTAATGGGAGCCCTTCAGGCTTTATCACACCTACCAGGGGAATTAGGCAAGGTGACCCCCTCTCTCCGTACATCTTTATCTTATGTGCTGAGATCCTTTCCACAAACCTCGCCAACCTAGAGAACCAAAACAAAATTCATGGACTTCAAATCTAGAGACATGCCCCCCCAATCCTCCATCTAATGTACGTTGATGACTTACTTATCAAGTGCAAAGCTTCACCTCAAAACTGTCATAACCTCAAACTATTAACACATCCAAATCTACCATTATCCATCACCCTCACCTATCCCCCCAGAGTATATTAGCGTTACAACAACAGTTCTCTATGACTACTACGACAATTCCACCAGTGTATCTGGGAGTCAATTTTAAGCAAGGTAGATCCTCACCCATATTTACACCCTCTCCTCCCCAGAGAGATAGGCTCGAAAAGCGAAAGGATGGAAAACCAAATGTTTAAACCCAGTGGAAGATTGGTACTCATCAAAACTTCCCTGACGCCCACTGCCAACCACATAATGCATACACAACTATTGCCCAAATATGTCCACAACAAGATAGATCAGATCAACCGAAACTTCTTTTGGGGCCATGATTCTACCACAAAGAAACTGCATACCATAAGGGGAGACAAGCTAACAACGCCTAAAACCCATGGAGGTCTGGGAATCAGGAAAAGCGAAATCCATAACCAAGCGTTCTTGATGAAAAGAATTTGGACTCTTCATGACCAGCCAGAATCCGTCTACACATCCTTAAGTAAAGCGAAATACCTGAAGGATGAGGAGATCCTAGGAAACTACACCAATATTCCTGACACTGCTAGCCCGATGTGGAAACAGGTATGTTCTCTGATACCCATCCTAAAATCAAATTGTCAACACCAGATCCGAAATGGGACCACAACTAGTACTACATCAAGTTGGATCCCCCATTACCAACCACTCACTACATCACAATGTAACGGCATAGAGACAGTTTCAGAACTCATTGATCCGTTCACCAAACAATGGAATCCTGAGCAACTAGCTCGGCTACCGACAGATGCAGCCGCTAGAATCATCAATATCCACCTACCGCAGACAGAAATGACAGATAAAATCGTTTGGCCACACCATAGATCTGGTAAATACACCACCGGTTCGGGATACATTCAACTAGCTCTTCAAATGGAAACTAATCAACCCAACCTTTTACCCCCATCCAAGTTCCTGTGGACGCTCCCCTGCCCATCGAAAATCCGGCTTTTCTTGTGGAAAGCCATCAATGAAGGATTAACAACCTTCAACACTCTACACCGTATCCGTCTCACCCCATCCCCCTTATTCCCAGCTTGCAACCTGGATACGGAATCTGGAAACCACTTATGCTCCACTGTCAAGTCGCTTTTGAGGCTTGGCAATTATGTTTCTCCCAACTATCGTGCGACCCAGAATTTTCCCGGCACAAACCACCGATGGTTAATCAGAATTCAACCTTATATCAGTTATTAACATCAAAAATCCCAACTTATGCTACCACGGCCTTCTTTTTCCTTCTCTGGTCACTATGGCTGAACAGAAACCACCTCGTATATAGGAGACAACATAAAAGACCAGCTGACATAGTGCGGTTGGCTTTCCAACTCCAACAACAATTCACCTGGGCGAGTAGCTTATCAACCACCTTCCAACCGAATCATCAGCAATATCCCGCCACCAACTCCCGCAGTAACAACACAAGAACAATCCACATCGGATGGAGACCTCCAGATCCAGGATGGATCAAGATAAATACAGATGGAGCCGCAAGAGGACACCCGGGACATGCAGGGGCAGGTATTATTTGCAGATCATCAGGCACCACTACTATCAAGGCAATTGCCCAACTCTTGGGAATCACTACTGCGCTTATGGCAGAAACTTGGGCCCTACTCCTAGCGGTAAGAACTGCAATAGATCACGATTGGCCAAAAGTTTGGTTCGAGACAGATTCCACCAGCCTAATACAGTTCATCGAGTCAAAAACACCACCACCTTGGTACCTTCAAGCGATGATTGAAGAAATCTTCCTCGCTCTCCAAAGCATTCCACACCACGCACTCACACATATCTACAGAGAAGGAAACCAAGCAGTGAATGGACTCGCAAACAATGCGGCAGACAGCAGTGAAACTAATAATTTCACCACTTCCATTTCGGACCACACGGTCCCTAATTTCTTAACTTCAATTACTTTTAATGATACGTTGGGAATGACATATCCCCGTGTACTAAACTTCTAGTTTTTTATCTAATCTTAATGCTTCAAAAAAAAACATCTATATTTCGGATTTCTTAGCTTATCTAACAAGAATCTACTAGTAGCATGATAAATGGACTTGGGACAACTAAATTCTCTTCTGTAACACATAAAACAAGCTTAAGTCGAACTCTGAATTTATGCAAGTATTATCACAAAATCCACCAAACAATTCACTAATTAGATACCAACTGATATCCTGTTTCAGAATAAATCAGCAATATACATCAGAATCCACCAGACGGATAATAATGTTGAGAGACCGATTTCAATTTTCTGGTAAAGAACTGAATGCCATCAAGCATCAAACATTTTATGATCTTAATGAAATTACCAAAATCTTACTCAAAAGCTTTTAAAAAACATTTTCTAAAAATAAGGGAACAGATCGATCCTTCACATTTGTTTTCACATTTGATGAAGTGGATAAAGCACTTCAGGGCTATGTATATATAGCAATAAACTAATTCCCTTGGGTTTTCATTGCTGACCTTTTAAGTAGTCTTTCTTGTGAGTCCTTCCTACTGCTACTAACGACAGCAACAGTTTTGACGGCATTCCCTAGTTGTATACTAGCATCTTCATCTATACCTTGACAAACAAATTAGAACTGATTGGCAAACAATTCCAGAACATATTAAAATGATAAATGTGAACTGTGAAGATTAATATTATTATGAGGTAGAGAAAGAAAAAAATTTAATATTCAGTTAGGATCCATGTGAACTTATCAGTTTTCATGAACACGCGATGCCAAACTATGGTTTTTTTTTTGCTCGATAAAAAGAAAAATACTTCCGTTGCCGGAACTTGAACCAGGGTCTCTCGGATGCCAAAACTATGGTTCTAACACGATTAAAAACAGAAATTAAAAATAAATTTGATGTACTCTAAACAAAAAGCATAGTAACTTCTGGAAACTATGGATAATCATAATCCAATCAACCCCACTATCACGCAACCCAACCTTGATGTCATGTAATTCTAAATGTTATACAAACTTTCAAAAGACAAACTAAACCAACCTCAACTTTTATACTGTTCCGTTTCCTATCATGCAACTGAACCGGTGATAATTTCTTGCACAAAAGCATTGATTCTGCTGGAGTTCAGTTCATGATTTATATGCAGATACAAACTTTTAGTCAATTCTTTAGAGATTCTTCATCAACGATAGCGTCTGGATCAACTTTCTCGCATCTCGAAGATTGTTGGGGTGATCATTTTTGCACCAACATCTTTTGGCGCCGACTAAGGGGACGTGGTTAATAGTCTCTCGCTTTACCACTGAACTAAGTCATGCTTTGAGTAGCCAGCTGGAGATCAAATACACTATCCAGACGGATAGAATACTCATTGTGTGCCCCCATCACATCGAAGATGGATTTCACAGAGAAACCCAACTACACAATGGGGAAAGTTTCAATATTAGATGAACAATTAACTCGTAAAGCGATAATTCAAGAAGAATCAATTTAACGTTGGAGTAGCTCGTCAACACTCGACACTCGTCAGCTAACAACAGGAAAAAGCAGGATCAAGATGCAGCTACTGCGTACTAACTCGAGCAATAACCTCGTAGCAATCCAGTTCGTTCGTTTGGATGTAACTATCTCGGAGATTCCGACTCGGACAGATCATCAATTTACATCAAGGAAAACTAGTCCTACCAAGTCAGCATAAATTACTCATCTCAGATCATTCTGCTCGTTGCGAGTCAAAAAGTTTCAACCAATGCAAGTGATGGAATATGCGAATTCTCTAATCAAAGTATAGTCTCATGGAGAACCTGGCCTCTCTTTTTCTTGAAGAAGAATGTAAAATGTTTGATGAAAAGCGTGAGGTATTACGTCCAGCACTCTGTTTACAAGATAAATGCTTGCGACTTCAAAGCAATGTAAAGTAATTTAAAGATCCCATATTCCCATGTAAATATTGTTTCAAGACTGATAAAGAATGTGACGCGGAATGTCAATTATTGGTGAACTTTGGTTTTACACGTTCACGGATCCTCTCGGAAAATCTATGCTCACGTTTATCTGTTCCCGGAGAGACAGGGGGACAATGAGTTTATGGAAAATTCGAGTGCATGACACAAATTACACCAAAGTTGCAGCAAATAATTGTGCCAAAACAGCGTTGCCGACAAGAAGAAAAACTCAAGACGGTACTGCTCAGGAGGCTCCAGATCGGGTCATATGACTAGACATCATAAGTCTATCAAGATGAGGAGTAGAGCTTTGAGTTACTGAATTCTGACTCAAAAACGCAGCAGTCCCCATTCATATGGATAAGCGAGATAAGTATCACGCATTCTAAAAATATCATTCAAACAATTTATAGAGAGCATCTAAGATTTTGCAGACCTTTTAATGCACGGTACCGTTGAGTTTCCAAACTCAAACATTCTAAAAAAGAAAAAAAAAATGATACTCCCTCCGTCCCACTATTAAGTGACCTAGTTCAAGTTTGCACAATTTTTAAGGCAAGCAAGGGGGAAAGTATTTTTAAGCACTTTTTACAATTATACCCTTAAATAGTGAAATTTTGAAATGATTTATCTCTCAAACTACACCACGGATGTTCGCAAACTTCGTACCATTGAAAATCATTTTAAAACACCTACGTAACGAATATAAACATGACTATCAAATTATGCATATTTCTTATATTTCTTATAATCAATTAAAATGATAATTTTAGAAATATCTCCTTATTTAGTGATATAGGTCACTTAATGGTGGGACAAAATCTAAAAGTAACTAGGTCACTTATTAGTGGGACGGAGGGAGTATAATCTAAGAATTGTGTGCGATTCCCGATGCCTCTTAACTCATGTTGTCAGATTGCGCAAAAGCATTGAGAGAAACTAAATTTCACAACTGTACCGGCAAGAGGCAGAAGTAGAAGTCCTCACAATCTATGTTGTAAAAGGCGCTAGGCAAGGCGAGGCGCCAAGCCCAGCGCCTAGCGCCTAAGGCGCCCCAGGCGAGGGCCTTTTTATTAGAAAAAAACAGAATTAGGTATAATTTGGCGTCTGGGCGCTTTTTTTTTGCCAGGCGCCAGCCTTGCGCCTAGTGCGCCTTTGGCGCTTAAGCGCACAATGCCAAATCGATACATCACGGCGATAAAAGCCCAGACCACATGACGATGGGATTAAAGGGATGGACCCAAGCCACTAGTGAGATACGGTAAACATGCTTGCCTAAAGCACCGTCATAAGGCGCACATCTCAGCTTAATCCACCTCAAAGTGCGAACTCGACTCGCAGAAAGGTGAGCACTTCACAAGCTCAGAAACGAGAATCCCACGGGCGAGAAAGATGATTTTCATGCGCTATAACAACGTGCGTTGAAGGAGCTTGATTTTGTGATCATCATTCACAACCGACCAATTGGAATAAATTTCTACAATCATGAAGATCACCATCATTAGAAGAGTTACGCAAAGAACCATTTTCTTCTATAAGAAATTCACAATGGAACTCGCTCAGATCATATAGCTTTTGCAACCTCTGGATCGAAATAAGTACATCTTTTTAATGAACATAGTTCAACTAGATCCTGGAGCAACCAATTTGTGCCAGCATCTTGGGTTCAGTTATTTTGGAAAAGTTTGTTACTCCGTAGCAAATTACCTCAGACAAGCTTACTCAAGTCAAATCAACTTCTGGGTCAGTTTCAATCACTCCAATCAGGATTGAACTGATCAGTCTGTTCGTTGGAGACAACCAATCCAAAATAGTTTATACCATCTTGGATCAGTTAACTCACAAATCATGAACACCACAGAAAAGGGATATCGAGCAATATCAAAATTCAATGACGGAAACAAGTTGATATAGAAAACAAACGAGTTCTACTCTCAGCCAGCAGCCTACATCAAAGTTGCACCTGCAAACTCACTGCTTACACTGTCTTGTTGTGCAAATGACAAATTCCTTTATTTCAGAATTCGCAAGGTCAACGAAGGATCGTTGGACTTTAACTACAAATGCAGTGATCAATCTTCCGTTAAGAAACAAGCTAAGTGTGTACAATCATCTTAAGACCTCTGTTAACGGACAAAACAACACGAGGAAGGATGAACAGGTTTAAGCAAAGCGTACTCGCTACCCAAGGAATTGAATCTTTGGGCGCTAAGGAGGAACATCGTATCTTAACCACACTTTTAGTTCTAGTTATAACTGAAGATACTTTTTACATGAAATACATGTGTTTTTCTAACAAAGAGAGAGATCAAAACAAAGTGTTGCGATAAAATATGGGCAGAATAAAGCAGATGCATCACAACTAGTCAAAGACGGTCAACCTATATACAGATTGTTGTACATTAATCGCTCGTAGAAAAAGGGCTTCTAGGCGGCGAATGCTAGGCCGAAAAATAATCAAGAATTGCTGAGCCACATGAAGGCTGTTGCAGAATTCATTCTGGAGGCAGTAAAGTTTGGCGCATAAGGTTTTATCTCAGCGATACTTCTGGCTTTATGTGCAGAATGATGCAATTGAATATACAAAGAAATGCATAGCCTGTCAGCTTCTTGGCCCTCTTATAAACAGACCCGCAGACGAGTTATACTCAATGATGCGCCCATGGCCATTTAGCAAGAAAGTATTGGATATTATAGGTCCATTCCCCGCTGCACCAGGGGGCGTCTTTAGCGATGTCTCTGCAGATCATGGGGGCGGCTAAAGTGTCGCCTAGCTTGCAAGAAAAATTAACATGTTTCAGAAGTCGAACAATATGGGACATCCTTTTCATATCACCCCAAGTAATGGGGGCGACTAGGGTTCAAGAACCTACCAACGCTAGGGAGAGAAAAATAAAACGAAAAGCGTTAGTAAAGGAGGTGGAGCGAAAGAAAGGAAATGTATGACGAAAAGCTAGAGATAGTCAACCGGTACACCAGAGATTGTCGTACATTCATTATTCGCAGACACACGAGCATTGAGTCGGAAAATTCCAGGCCAGTACGAGAATAAATAGGCAACCAATGTGCCTAGAAAGTTACTGGAGCAACCTGCATTCGAAGTGAGGTATGTTATCCAAGTAGAAGTTGATTTATTAATTTAATCCTTAGAATTTTTCTATTCAATAGATAAATTGGAGCGTTTTTCTATCAAAGAGAAAAACCAAGGAAATGAATTGTCATGCAAAGTAAAATAGTTCTAACAATATCTTAAAAAGAACAATGAAGCAAATGGCAATAAATGTGCCAGAGCAAGACCAGAACGACTAGGGAAGTCTGAATGTGGGATTCAAGATCCTAAAGAAATGTTGGAAGATTTATAAGACCAACATGTAGGTCATTTGTTAGTTGATGGAAGAGCAAGAGGATATAACATGCCGATCTGTTTGGTGTTTGGGCAATTATCATATGGAGTTTTAAGTACATTATTGGTACTTTGAACGTTTTTGGTGATTAAAGAACAATGGCATATGAGATGATTAAGTATATTTTTGGTGCTTTGAATTATTAAGCCGACTTTGGGGCACATCCACACAACAAGCTGGCCAAGGCCACGGAAGGTTATCGGATAAGCAGCATATGGAGAATTTGAACGACCCGAGAAGGTTAGTTCATTGATTTTCTTAATCCATCAACAAGTTGAGAATTAAGAGGGGGCGATGTTTGTACCCTATTAAAATAGTGTACGTGCGTGCCGCACAAGCTATTTAATATCGGTAACCCGTGGGTTTATTGAGGAAACCCACAAGGCTTGTTGAGGAATCCCAGTTGGTTTATTGAGGAAACTAACCCGTGGGTTTATTGAGGAAACCTACATGGCTTATTGAAGAAGCCCAATTGGTTTATTGAGGAAACCAACCCGTGGGTTTATTGAGGAAACCCACATGGCTTATTATGGAAACCGATAGGTTTATTATGGAAACACACATGGCTTATTATGGAAGCCTGGATTTGGTTTATTAGGGAAATCAGTGGATTTAATATGGAAACCCACATGGCTTATTATGGAAGCCTGGATTTGGTTTATTAGGGAAACCAGTGGGTTTATTATGGAAACCCACTAGGCTTATTATTGAAGACCAAAAGTCTTGAATAATTATTTGTTTATAATTATTAATATTATTTAAGATCTAAATAAAATAGAATAATTATCTTAAATATTTATAATTATTATTCAAGATAATTATTACTTATAAGATAAATAAGAATTATGATAAACATTGGAAAGGATAACAAATTTTATCATGAATCTGGTTGTTATTTGGGATTTATACAGATGGGGTTGTTATTTGGATAACTATTGAAATCCTAAAGCTACATCTATTTTCTGCTTATATATAGAGGCTAGATTTCAATCCAGAAAGTACAGAATTGTATTCTTTTCACCACAATACACTTACATAGAACATCCGCTGACTTTAGCATTAGAGTGTTTTTGCAGGTACCCCACCTCTTATAATCAATTTTTTAGAGATTCTCCATCAACGGTAGCGATTGGATCAACTTTCTCGTATCTCGAAGATTGTTGGGGTGATCATTTTTGCACCAACAGTCTGTGTTCCATTAATCAACGCTTGACAAACCAAAACTCATGTGGCTGTGATAATTGGGTTGTGTGGATTCCAGATATATGGTCTAAGCTGTTAGATGCAGCTTAAGGATGTTTGTTTGGTGGTTTGGGAATGAAGACGTCTGTTTTAAGACAAGTTTTCGGATGTAAAATCATTCGAAGAACCCAAATTTGCAGCAATGGGTTACTGGTATTTTTAGGGGTTTTAGAACTTGCCCAAAAATAAATATTTGAATATGAAAATGGTTTGGAGTTGGATTGAACAATCAACAAGAAAACAAGTTAAGAAAAGTGGACTATTGGTGTTCAATTGGGTGATGAATGTGTATCGATTGTGAATGGGGAGAAAGATGCCGACATGCTGTTCGAGAAAATGTCCAGAAGAAGAAAAAATTGGTCCAAGACTCTTGTGATTTTCCTTGAGCATTATCTTTTATTATGAAAATGTCACTTATAATTAATCACTTATAATGTCTAGCTTTATTTACATTGCACGTGACCTAGTTAATCGTAACAATCTTGGTTTGTTTCAACTATTGTGCTGAATTGTACTCCTTCTGTCCTAAAATTTTTGTCTTCTCTTCTATTTTCGTCTGTCCTAAAATCCTGTCCAACTTTTGTTAATAGTCATATTTTTTAATCAAACTCTCAAATATATCAACTTTTACAATTATAAAATTATTTTAGATATCACCAATCTAAATATTAAATGACATCTTCCTCTATAGGAAACAAATCTACTAAATCAATCCATAAAGATTTTTATTTTTATCTTCTATTTAAATATTTCTATAAATATTATAACTACCAATGTATTTTTCTTACATACTCCATATGCGCCTTTTCTTACATCTTCCTCAATAGGAGATTTAAAGATCTCATCCAGTCCGGTCAAGGCAATGTGGTTACGGTCACCGAGGCAATGGAGCAATACTTTAAGCAAGATATCAATAGGATCAAGGAGGCTTTTGAGAAAAGCTCAATGGAAAGGATGACTTCATTTCTTCGTTATGGTAAGTTTCTCCAAGGAATAGAATTCAACATCTCTCATTGGGCAATAAAACATATGATGAGACAAATGGAATATGAGAAAAATTACGGAAAACCGGGTGATGTGTGTATTTGTCCCGACATGTCTTTATTGGGGCATCCGTGTCGTCATATGCTTGTGAAGTATGAAGAAGTGATACCTATTGAGGTTATTGATCCGTTTTGGAAGCAACTATCTTTCGACCCTTCCCCTTCGGGAGATCCCGGGCAATCTCCATGGCATACGAACGAAGCAAAGGAATTCTTTGAAGCTTACTCACGTGGCACCTCGGTAAGCCGACAAGTCTTGTTGATCCAAGTAAGGCTAATTACTCGTCCATGGATCGCACAAAGCGAAGAGCCAAGAAAGGGAGATCCAATAGGTAGACCACAAACTAAAACAAAAAGGAAAAAACAAAGGGTGGAATTGAAAGAAATGACTCAACGTGAAGAAGAACTCGCGGCAAGTAAGAAATGAGATCTAACCGCATGTGAGATTTCGGTAAAAGTTTCGTGAAGCATGAGTTCCAAACAAAAAGAGGTAGGCCAAGGAAGGAACCACTAAGTCAACAACAAATGAAGGAATCCGTATCCACACCAAAAGCCAACTCATCGGAGGTTCCAAAGAAGAGGGGTAGGCCGCCAAAGGTATCAACATCAAGTGTCAAAGAACAAAAATATGAGCATTCTGAAGCCATATCCATAGTCGATCTAGCGGAGGTTCCAAAGAAGAGGGGTAGGCCGCCAAAGGTATCATCATCAATTGACCAAGAACAACAAGGTGAGCATTCCGAAGCCATACCCATAGTCGATCTAGTGGAGGTTCCAATGAAAAGGGGTAGGCCGCCAAAGGTATCATCATCCAGTGACAAAGAACAACAAGGTGAGAATTCTGAAGCCATCCCCATAGTCGATCTAGCGGAGGTTCCAAGGAAAAGGGGTAGGCCGCCAAAGGTATTATCATCAAGTGACAAAGAACAACGACGAGGCTAAGGTGGTGACAAACCAAAGTGATAGCAAAGTTGACGTAGTTTTAGTTCGAAGGGGAAGGGGTAGGCCAAGGAAGTACGGACTCCCATCACATATCGAAGACATTGCAAGTGTAGAGATTGCAGAGGATGGTTTGGATATATTATTGTTACAAAAGGGTAATATGAAGATGTATAAGGATCCTGCAATGTGTAGGATAATTAGAAGTTATCATACCAAGATACGATCTTACATAGACCAACTTCGAGGTTATTCGCAAGAGTATATTTTATATACGGATGATGTCGACAGAGATGGAAATTGTGGCTATCATGCTGTGACTGAACAATTAGGAATCTTTGACATGGCGATTAGTAGAGGTATGACACCATGCCAATATGCTAGAATGAGGATGGCCGAAAAATTTGTGAACAAAAGGAGCTTTTATGAGCAATTGGTTGTGTAGGAGAGGGGTTTGATGATATGCATGCTCAAGTATTGGGGCCCGAACAACAGAAGAACTTTCTTCCTTCTGAATATTGGATGAGAATGCCGCTTTGTGGGAATCTAGTGACGGATACATTTAGATGTGTTGTTCATTATTTTACCCCCACCGTAGAAGTAACATTTACCCCAAAGTGGCAAAAATGCGAAGGATCCCTTAAGAAGAGAAGAGTTGTTTTGGCGTTCGTGAACGGTAATCATTTCGTTATTCTAAAACTCCAAGAAAATTGTCCATTGCCACCTATCTGTGGATGATTAAAAACAAAGGTCTAGATCCCAATATCCGGAAGGGATAGATGGCATCGTATGAGGAGAATCACCAATTTTGGGATGCGTTGGCCTTATCAAAAAAAACTGCTCCAAGAGGAGAAGATGCAACCCATTACGTGTGGAGGCGACGATGAGTAATTTGGATTTATGTGGTTCAGTAGTACGCAACGTTTTGTTTTTTTGTAAGTCTGAATTGTAAACATTAAATCATATTTTGATGGCCATGCCGGCATAGTTATGTTTTATATTTACAACTCCGGAACTTGTGTACCGGCGTAGACTTTCGTTTGAACCCATGCCGGAAATGTAGAAAATACTTCCAGAGAAATCAGTGATATTTCCGGCATTGAAATTAACCTCATTACTGTGCCGGTTTTCTGTCAAAATCACGTTTGTCATGGAGATTACAGAAACCGGCATAGTATCCAAACACAAATAAATACCGGAACTCTGTCATTTAGAGAACCGACATTGTTGTTACTGTTCTCGAGCATGCCGGTTAGGAAGAAAAACTTAGAAATTTAAGTGATCTGGGCACATTCAAACTCCGTAAAAGAGGTAATTTGACACAAGTTTATCAACATAATAAATATAATAAAAATACTAGATTGTATACAAGAACAAACTCCAAAGTTTTGTGGTTCCAAACCGAAAACAAATCAAACATAAACCAAGTCAAGCAAAGAGTTTAGCAAGACACACAAACAAACACATTGTTCAAGACTCACAAACAAACATAAACCAATACTAGATTGTTCAAACCAAACTAATACTATAGAATAAACACACGATCACTCGGTTCTTGGCTTCTTATGTACCTCTTCTTCCTTTCGCCCCACAAGTCTTTTGCCTTAGGATCTTCAATTTTTTCCATCTTTTTCTCGACGTTCTCCATTTATTTCTGGGTCAGCATCGTGTCGTTTCTCGATTTGTTGAGCAGTTCTTCCTTTCGGGTTACCGTAATCGTGAATAAATTTGTTAAAAATCTCCAACCACATGGAATCCCGCGTTCTGCTATCTATAGTTGAAGGACAAGTTTTAGCGTGCCATGCTTGGGTGATTGCTAAATCTTCCTCCGAGTCAAACGATGCCATTGGTTGTATGGTGGATTAGGTACTATACTAAGCTATTTATTGATAATTATTCTAGGGTTTAGGGTTTCAAAGTTAAGAGGCTCAAGGAGATATATAAGAACACGAGTTTTTGGCTTTTGTGTCCAAGAATTAGCTCTTTTTATATATAGAAAAACGTCAACGACTAGTTCTTTTGAGAATCGCCACAACCGGCATTGTAGTAACTGTGAAATAAGATGCCGGCATATGCTTCCGGCACGGTTTATGATAAGCTTACAAAGCCGGTACTAGGAAATTTTTTAACACTAGTACAAAAATCCCTTTTAATCACGGTTGTTTACCGTGACCAAAAGTCTACGGTCACGGTATTTCAATTTTGAGAAACCGTGTCCAAAGCCTGCGAGGCCAAAAGTGTTGCACATTTGGTCACGGTGATTTCCGTGACCAATTTGTGCATTTCACCGTGACCACAATTTCTTTGGTCACGTACTTTTGTTAGACACCGTGACCAATACACACAATTAGACACGGATATGGTTCTATACCGTGACAAGTTCATGTTTTTAAACACGGAAAACTTAACATACACCGTGTCCAAATTTGATCATTGGCCACGGACCACATCTCATACCGTGACCAATCAGTGTAATGGTCACGGATCAGGAATACCCACCGTGTCTAGTCCAAGTATCCCCCAATGTTGTCCATAGATTTTTAGATCAATATTGTACCCAGAAAAGTCTTAAAAGCCATAACTAAGAATAAATTGAGTTTTTATTGAAAATCAAATATTATATCCATGACATAAATTCCATAAACATATATAGCTTACTGTTAACAAGAATGAACAAGAAAGAATAAATCCCTATTTACAATGCTGGTACCACTTGTAATGTCCAACTTAGACCACCAAATATCTAATCACAGAGATGGAGACAATTGTGCACACATTCACTCCCAACCTAGGCACTTCCATGTCAAGATATCGAAAGCATGCACTTTGTATTGATCACAGCTTCACAGTGAGGTTTCTTTATCCAACGAGAAACTCATTGAGATCATAGCAATGAAATACCTCTACGCGAATATAGTTAGTGCGTTTAAGTCTCATAGAGCATTTAAGTCTCTGACACCGCATGTGTGGCATCTCCATTAGCATCTTGGTGTGCCTGAAATTGAATGCATATTGCCTCTTGCATATCTTTACACTTTTCCAGAAGTTCCTGAAATGTAGCCAAATTAGATTTTTAGATCAAACACTACAACTAAAATTATGGGTCTAATATATCAACGATAAATGAAGGAAACAATTTGTTTGTCGTAAGTTCAAGAACTTCGGCTATAAACGTAATGCTCATACCTGTGCCAGTAGTTTTCCATTGCGGATAACCGTTGTAGGTCTAAATCAGATAGCCAGCCGTTCACAAGTACTGTAGCTCGAACCACCTGAGAAGATACCAAAATTTATTTTAACTCTAATTTGTTTAAGTTCTACCAAACACACCTCAGTTAAGCACCCTTGTTGACTGTTTTATTCATTCTCTGGTCAAGGGTTGGTAGCTACAATCAGTTCAACTAACGAGAACTACAACCGTCAATAGAAAGTTGAGTACATTAAACAAAGACGAAGAGACACACAAGTCAAAAGCTCTTCCGAAATACTGGAATAGTTTCACAGAAGCATTCAGAAAACTGGTTTACCTTTATCAGAGGGTACTTCGAGAAGGGAGCATGACCATGGGCCAACTCTAAAGCAGTTTATCCCAAATGACCAGATACCAACTCTGCAAGGTGTATAAACAAAGAAAATTCACAAGAGTAGATAGTGGTTCTTATAGACATATGAGATTAGGGTTTTACGTATCGTTAGTTTTCATGGAAAAATCGAGACTCGCTTTGTAAAATCAGTTATCTGATCAAGATAAGAGATAAAAAACAGCAACTCACTTGAAATCGTATCCACTTCCCGTCTGCAAAACTTCTAAGCCATCCTGTAAAATATGGGAATGTTTCTAAATTCAATTGTGTACAACAATGAAGAATGAAGAAATGAAAAAAAGGAAGAAATATAAGATTTTCATTCAGAAAAATCTTGTTAGAAGGAAAAAAAACTGACGAGCATGCAGTTCCTACAAAAGTATCCCTTGAGCATTGCCTGTAATCCTTGTCAAATACACAAGATGAAACACCGAAATCCCCAAGCTTCACTATTCCATCGTTGTCAAGAAGTATGTTTCAAGCCGCAAAGATGCATTCCTTCAATTCAATCAATCTCTCCAAATTAATCACAAAGGGAGCACATATGTATCTGTTTCGCTTCTAGTAAAAAGCAATATGCTTGAACGTGATAAAAAACCTTGACGTCACGATGTATATGCCATATTAATAGTGACAATCCAGCATAATGTACTTACGACATTTAAAGCCATACTATATACGTCACCTCCAGTCTAGTTTAGTTGTGCCTCGCTGAAGCAATCGCAATAAACTCTCCAGTGTACCGGAAGGATGAAACTCAAATCAGTAATGCAGGTGGAATATCAATTCATTTCAGCCAAATTAACTAGAATTATAATTGATCTGAATTGTTAAAAATAAGTAGAGTCGATATTTATAATACATAACAAGTTACACATCTAAGAGATAAAGATTGCATTTGAATTGATTTGACTTCCCAAAGATATTCTACATTCTCATTGAGAAATAATATAATAGCTAGCATGATATAATCAGTGACCAAGACTCCAAACTTCTCATCTTACCGGAAAGATATTCACCTAATGATCTTGGATTAGAAAAACAAACGAACAACAAAGAAAAATCAAAATAGTACATTATAATAAAAATTACCTGATCAAGAACCTCAGTGATAAAATCCCCAGCTACCTCCCTAGACTCGGCAACTCCTCAGCGATCCATTTCCTATTAGTTTCCGTAGTAGTAATGAAACTAGCATGTGTGAAAATCGTACATTCTGAGGTGAAAAATTCTAAATCACGAGACATGAGTACTTCTCCACATTTTGGTAAGTTTTCAGAAGTAAAAAACAAACTGACCTTGGACGGTGGTTAATATTAACCAAAGAAGCATCCAACATGTTATGCATAATATTTTCCAAGCCACTTAAAACAGTACTTGCCGTTAATTGAAAAAAATTTCATCGCTTTTCTTTACCTCGCACAAAGTAATTTTGGTTTGTCTCCACAGGTTTTAAGAATTTAATGGTACAGCCATACATGAATATATCCAATAAGATAATGGAAAGGTAAATGAAAAGAAAAAAATACTTACCAGGGGTTGCTATACCCCCAGCTGGCTACTAGCACATGACCTTCATTGCCCTTGATTCTTGATGCTTATGTACCTTGCAGAAAGTAGAGTAAAGGTCAACATCGTAAGTCTATGATGTTCGTTATATAGACAGAGTGTTACTGCCATAACACACTAAACAAGAAGCGAAGATTGAACTTCAATCATAGTCTTAACTGTAGAATAAAAAAATCAATAAGAAAACACTGAAAAAACTGGAACATCAATGGGAGATGACAGAATATTGATGAACACTTTCTATTCATTTCAAGGAAACCCTTATCTAGCATCAAAATTCTGTTGGTGATTCGAGCTAGTAAGATATTCTTGCCAAGGAAGTACAATGGATTACAGAACATAAATAACAAGTAAAACAAGATAAGAACTTAATTATATGTGCAAATAGAATGCAGAAATGGAAGTAAACGATTTTGAATCTGCCGTAGCACGACAACTACACAAAAAGTCCACCCTCCCTTCATCATAACAAGCAGAAGGAGTTACCTGCAACAATAAAGCATGGATGAAATATGTATTTTCGACTCGGCACTGAATCTTTCAGTCTATTTAATACACTTTTCACGAATTCTGTTTTATTGACTGAAAAATGAACTGTTGCTGGATTCAAAAATCCGAACTTGTTTTTGCGTGCATCGCCATCCAATTTTTCATACAAAAATCTGGGAACAAATAAAACACGAGCCAATAGCATACCCTTAGCTAGTCAACAAGAAGCAATTATTTATGAAAGCAACAATCAACAAAGACTTACCGGATGAATAAGACTATAGTATTGTTCGTAAGTTTCTGAGACGTGGAGTCCGACTTTGTGCACCCCGTGTAAACCGGGGTGCACATTCCTCCCTTTTCTACTAGGTGTCTCATAGACGGAAAACATATTTTCTCTTTAATTTTTTAATTTTTATTTTTGATATATAAAAATCTTTCTTTCTCATAATTGTTATCTCTTCTTTTTCAGTGGTCTGGTTTTCAATCTCTTCATCAACCCTCTCATTTTCATAGTTAATCAAAATGTATCCAGGAGTATTTTGTATCTTTCAAATAATGAATTTCGCCAGTTTTTTTGATCTGATAACAAATCCAACATCTCGATTTAATCATGATCACTTTCTCAAGACAACAGTGGTAAACAAATTTCTTTTCAATCGATCAATCTAATAACCGAATGAGGAATTTGTGGACGAACTGCTGATGCAAATCAGAAAAGATAACGTTGCCAACTTACTGTTGGAAAATTGGGTTAAAAACAAGATGATGAAAAACAGAAACAAAACAATGGTGTACCCCTGACTTCAAGGCTCTTTCGATTCTTTTAGACAATAATTCGACCTTTCCCAATTAACTTGGCGAGTACAACAGTCTCTCGAATTATGCCTTCGAGATTCAATGAAGCCCTAACACCGTGTCGAATTCAAGGATTGTACTTCCTTGACCGACCAAGAATCACCTTTGTATAAGGTTCTGATGATGCTTTTAGAGAAGAAGAAAACAGATTGTTTTTTGATGTTGTATCAAAACGAGCAAAGGGAGATGCTATTTATAGATGCTTTTGCATCTGTTGGGAATGGCGTCTCTTCATCAACAGACATGAATGGCGTCTGTTGGAATCGAAGATTCTGGATTGAATTTTCAACTGTCGAAACAGTTACGTAAAACCAAAATTCTTCAAGCTCGCCCCAGACCCCCTTGATAGCATAGTTGAAAATATTCCAACATTCTCCCCTATTTTCAAAAACATAAAACAAAGTTAAAAAACTTTTAAATCGTAGTGGTGCATCACCAAAGTGACTCGCCCTCACGTGCCCGAGTGGGATCAAGCCATCGTAGTTCAAGCTTAGTTGAGAATAAGCATCATCGTTGAAAGCAATACATAAGTGATAGGTATCTTTTGGATTTGAACCTTCACTTAGTGTAAGAAATTCAAAGCCTTATCGAGGTTCAGTGGTGAAACTAGTCTTGAACCAAGTACCCTAATGATAAACCGGAATCTCCACACATATTGATTTGTTAGATAGTGTGTTCTGTAGCTAGCACGTTAATGGCCATGTGCTTAAATCCTGGATTCATGAGTCTTCTTTAGAGAACGGTCTTTTTCTCTTAGGAAACGGCCTGATTTCCATACTCATATAGGTAAGTCTCGAAGGTGTTTCTGCGAGACACCTTGTGATAAAAATTAGACTTATTAAGGATTTTCATCCATCCTGATGGCACGTTAATGGCCATGTGCTTAAATCCTGGATTCATGAGTCTTCTTTAGAGAACGGTCGACCACAGCCTGGGGGGCTACGCCCCCCAGGACCCCCCCTTGGATAGCATAGTTGAAAATATTCCAACACTTACCATGATGAAGTCTCATTATCTTATGAGATAATATTTTCCTAATAACTCTATTAACCCTGATGCACCTTCTTACTGATCAAAAAAAATAAAAAAAGAACCCTGATGGCCATCATCAAAGTATTAGTGAATGAATTTGATTGCAAAAGGAAAAATGGGGAATCACGAACTTTCACCCATTTTGGGAAGTATATGAACTATGTTGTCATTATCCTACATAACAACAGTGTTCTTTCCATGGAAGTTTACTAGTGAAATCTCTTGGATAATCACAACGTTCAACCTATCTTTAGTAATTTTGACACCAATACCATGTTTAACAACGAAAAAGAAAAGAAATTTTCATCACTTCAAAAGATTAAAACCATGGTGTATTGATTTTTCTTTTTTCTTTTTTTTTTAATTGTTCCGGATGAAATCTTAAATCGTACACCATCATCACAATCACCAATACTATGAGCATCTTCCTCCGCACTAATTCACTCAAATAAAATCGATCCTATTTTATCCCCTTAGTTTACCCGATTTAAGTTGTATCCACTTTCAATTTTTCAGAAATTCGATTTTGACCAAATCTTGTGATCATCGTTATCAAGGAACAAAGTTCATGGAAGACAGAGAAATAGAAAACCAGGAGAGATGGGAGTATAAAATAGAAGAAAGAGAATATACATAATTTTGGGACTCGTGTTTTTTCTTTTCATATAAATTCCTTAACGGGAAACTGCCTCCGTTAAATGCTGCCAATGAGGGAGGGAGGAATGTGCACCTGCGGGTGCACAAAGTCGCACTATGAGACGTGCAAACAAACTCAATATCTTCTAGTGCCATTTGTATAGTCACATCTTTAGTTTGACCAAACACATTGCGATGCAACTCAACTTCGATCGCAACCCTGCTTTTGTACACTTCTTTTGCTCTCTTAAGAAATTCATCAAATGCATCCAATCTCGTTCGCTCCCGCAATAAAAATGTTCAAGTACAAGACGACCAACACCTAAAAGAGATATTAAACTATGCCTAAATGATTTTATAATTGAAAAGAAATAATGAGATTTAAATACATTTCCGACCAGGACCACCAAGTGTTTTGGCCATTGAACAATACTTTCACGGGCATCATACACAATAACAAAATCACCAGATGGACATGGAAGTATTGCAGTTTTTATCTCCACAAAGTCCACCGACACACGCAAACAATCATCACGCATTTTTTTTTCCATGAATCATTTTTGAGTCGCTGTGAATAACATGTCCCAGCGCAACAACCCGATTGATGTTGTCGTACAATTCACACGGATGGCTCTACATGACAAATATTAAAATTATATTTGGATTTATCTAGTTTCAGATGAGAACGCTATTAGTAGGGGGTCTTTAATTAAGAAACTTACCCTGTTAGAAGGCGGATGAGGTGGTCCTGTTGGTGGCTGCACACGTCATATAATAACATATGAATGTCCTGCATAATTAATTAATCTGGTTTGATTTCTAACAAATTAAACAACTCACCTATGCAACCACTTTTTTTGAGGACATCATCGAATTAGGTACCTAGATAAATCAAATGAGTAACAATATCAGGATCACTTGAATTAACTATGATTTATCACCATATCATAGTAAGGTACCAGATTCCAAACATCTGAGGATAACAAATGTAGAAAATAAACCGAATAAAACACTCACATGAGCGGGCACTTTAAGAGAGGCCGGTATAGATTCACTGTTCAATTCTCGATACATCTTTCTAGCATCCAGTTTAGAGCTTTTAACCCCATTATGTCTCTAAAATTTTGATACCCAACGAAAAAACTCATCAATATCAATATATCCTGATTTGCTACTGCAACTCAAATACGACAAAGGTATGCAAGAACAATACTTAAATGTTTAAAGTTCAAATTTGGACAAACCCGAATTTTTTGGGCTTTTCCTTCCGGATCGTGAACAGCTTCCCGCGTTTCAGGTAAGTCCTTATCCTCAGCACCCTGAAATAAATTGCAATTCCTTTTCCATTAAGGTGTTCAAAAAAGATTAAACCAGATTAACCCATTCATCCTGGTTCAATATACCACAATTAACTTCATCATAACAAACATTAACTGGTATTTGTTGGATATTTTCAATAACATAGAAAACAAAACGTTTTTCGTTTTTGGTTTGCCACTATCACGGGGAGCGTCCGGTGCCGAATAGATGCAATGGATTTTTGTTGGAGATGAAAAGGCATCTCCAAAGGGTGTGATGATTCACAAAAGACACATCCATTCCCATAAGGCACTATTGATGTCTTTTGGTAGTGAAGAGGCATCTCCAATAGGCATGAGTTCCCTATAAGTAGTGATGATTTGTTTTCATTCAAACAATGAAAAACATAAAATACTTTCTGTTTTCTCTCTTCTAAGCATCATCAGAATCCTATTCTTGTGTGTTCTTGGTTGGGTCAAGGGGTACAAACCTTGAATCCAATTACGTTGTTATAGGGCTTCATTGTATCCTGACGGCAATATTTCGCATACCTGTTGTAATCGCCAATTGATATTGGGAGGGTAGAAATAATTGTCTAAAAGAATCTTAATCGAGCCTTGAAGCCGGAAGTACAACATTTCTCTTATTGTTTCATCCTCCCTTTTTAGCCCAAAATTTCCAACAGTTTTAGACAATTATTTTTGGATCATAGAGGGTGAAAACTCTGGTGTTTTTTAAGAAAGTTGGTGGTAAACAAGATCTTGGATGAAGCAGCAAACTGTCTCGGATGGGTTCAGTCAGTTACATCGCCTGCACCGGCGGTTAATCTCTCTGATATGCCACTAACTGAAGGCTTAATGGGTGGGAAGCCGATCAATTTGATGTTGGTATACACGAACAGGACGAATGTGATGAAAGGCCATAATCATTTTAATATGAAATCCATTAATTAATTGCATCTACTCATAGTGGACAACTAGGTCGACATAGAGGGTGAAAAGTTTGGTTGTTATTTCTTCACGAGAAACATTGTGATCGGTTCAATAAATTCAAGGAGATTTTCATTGGGATCTTCGTTAACAGTATTCGTAGTGTTCCATTATATGGATGGGATAATGCAAGGGGCAAGACCGGATATAGCGTTTGAAAAGATATGGATTATTATTTCAAATAAAAAGGAATCTTTGGACGTGAAGTGGTCATAAGCGTATAAAAAAAGGAGGAAAACGCACTCTTGGATTTTTTCCGACGCTTACTTTCCTTGTTTATCAATTCTTATTTATTTTTTTGGATTCATTCCTTCTTTGTTTTTAATGAGTTTAATTCTATTTTTGGTGAGAGAAACTTAAACTAAAAAAACAAAAAGAAAAGGAAGACATAGACCGTCATCTGGAGAATTGATGATGCCGTGCTCCTGGTCTAGCTAGCTGCGTGAAAAAAAATGATAAATCATGCGATGACTTTCTAGTTTCCATCAAGAGTGGACAATGCAACCAAAACGGAATTATGTGCAGACATCGATTGGAATGTTTGCAAAGGAAAGCCAGATCCATAATAATGGTACCCGCACTGGTATATTGGATTTGAAGGTTTAATTTCTATTTAGAAATTATGGGCGTACATGTTTGACACAAATCGTATTTCATGACATTGAGTTGCATTTTGGCACTTAAGAATTGTCATGAAATGGTGGGAAATTTATATGAAAATTTCATATAAAATTTTCTAGTTGGTAGGTTATTTTATAACCAAAATCATCAATAATTGTTGAGATAACAAATTATATGATATGAGTATAATTCTTGCAAAAAGAATTATAGGTTCCAAAATTTGGAATTGGCATGTCTTAAATGACATCGAAAAGGAAAATGGATTACCGGTGAATATGTAACGTATTGGAAGATTGGGCGTGCGACCAAATATCCAATGATGTGGTGTTACGATATTACCGATGCATAAATGATGAACATTTGCATTACATAATGTAAAATGTTAAATAGACATTGTCTATGTTTTTTGGTATAAATTTGTAGAAGATTGGGCATGAGTAGAGGAGTTACTCATCGTAATAGTATGCTTGTTGAAATAGCAAGCAAGTTGCCTACAAATTTTTTATGCCTCTAGTGTATGCAAGTCTATAATGACTCCTTGTGAATTAACGGTAAATGTTAATTAGGATCACTAGAGAAGTTACAATTATTTTGTAAAATGAAATATGAACATTTTTTAATAATGTTTTCAGAATTGATTGCATGAGTAGATGCAATTAATGAGGAGGAATGGCTTAGAACCTAACTTGTAGAGATCCCATTTTTAGGAAGAAGCCATTTCAAGCGTAACGGTCTTGATTAATTGTGAGAATCAAGATACGAATCTATAATGTCTCTAATGAGAGTTATAATGAAAAAGTCAAGACATACAAGTCTTGTACATTGGAACGGTAAGTCAATTATTCAAGAAAGGAGTAATTGCATTTAACCATTGAAACAGAGAAAAACTTGGCATACATATTTATGGAAAGTCTCCCAAAGGAAATGTTTTCAATGAAGTATACAGAAATGGGACTAAGGTCTGTGAAGGAAGGTTGATCACCCATAGCAGAAACCCAACCTATGTTCTGAAAAGGATAAACAAGGTTCAATGTGGTACGAACAAGCTATGGATGTGATTATGGTGCACTAAGTAAAAAAAAAAACTTCTCATTTCTGTTTAGTGCAGGGATTCTGCAAGAAAAAGGGATGGATGAAAATCCTTAATAAGTCTAACTTTTATCACAAGGTGTCTCGTAAACACCTTCGAGACTTACCTATATGAGTATGGAAATCAGGCGTTTCCTAAGAGAATAAGACTGTTCTCTAAAGAAGACTCATGAATCTGGATATAGCACATGGCCATTAATGTGCTGAGCTACAGAACACACAATCTCTGAAATCATTATTTATGTATTGAAGACTAGTTTCATCACATGGGGTACTTGGTTCAAGACTAGTTTCACCACTGAACCTCGATAAGGCTTTGAATTTCTTGCACTAAGTGAAGGTTCAAATCCAAAAGATACCTATCATTTATGTACTGTTTTTCAATGATGATGCTTATTCCCAACTTTGCTTGAACTACGTTGGCTTGATCCCACTCGGGTACGTAGGCAGTCACTTGATTGATGCAGCCATTCCGGTTTTTGTAAGTTTTACTTTATTTTCTATTTTGGTTTTTGAAAATAGGGGAGATTGTTGGATATTTTCAATAACATAGAAAACAAAACGTTTTTCGTTTTTGGTTTGCCACTATCACGGGAGCGTCCGGTCTTTAATAGATGCAATGGATTTTTGTTGGAGATGAAAAGGCATCTCCAAAGGGTGTGATGATTCACAAAAGACACATCCATTCCCATAAGGCACTATTGATGTCTTTTGGTAGTGAAGAGGCATCTCCAATAGGCATGAGTTTCCCTATAAGTAGTGATGATTTGTTTTCATTCAAAAGAATGAAAAACATAAAATACTTTCTGTTTTCTCTCTTCTAAGCATCATCAGAATCCTATTCTTGTGTGTTCTTGGTTGGGTCAAGGGGTACAAACCTTGAATCCAATTACGTTGTTATAGGGCTTCATTGTATCCTGACGGCAATATTTCGCATACCTGTTGTAATCGCCAATTGATATTGGAAGGGTAGAAATAATTGTCTAAAAGAATCTTAATCGAGCCTTGAAGCCGGAAGTACAACATTTCTCTTATTGTTTCATCCTCTCTTTTAGCCCAAAATTTCCAACAGTATTTACTTCTTCACAACTTTCTATGTTCAGCATATTACTTATCCATATTTCTATCTAATTTGAAATATAAACTAAAGAAACAACTCACTGAGGCAGGGACATTTTCTGAGGACAGCATGGATGGCTGCACCGTATCATATTGGGAATTTCCCAATAATTCTTTGAACTGAAGGAACTATTGCTGCAATTTTCTCTCTGTATCTAGTGACTGTTCCTTCAATTATGCTTGGAATTCTTTTCTCAAGTTCTCTTCACTTATTCTTGCTTGCACATCTTTTTCTCTCAATTGCTCTTCCAGTTCTCTGATTTTATTCATATTATCTTTATTTGATGATCCACGCTGTCGAGGAGTGTGAAAATACTGAATATGGGTCACTCTTGTACCACGGGCCTTACTCTTCCACCATGTTCTCGCACCCAAAATCTTTACAAGAGCATCTCATACCGTCAATTGTACCCTCTTTGATCTGTTTTGAGCAGTGATCCTGTTACAAAACCAAAATTTTGCACACATAAAGAGTTAAACTGGATAGCTACTTATATTTTAAAATAGAACTTGTGTATAATTAAATTGAAGTTTTGTATCTTACTGTTGATGGTGGTTTTTAAACAAGGGGTAAAATCGTAAAATCCCATGACCTAGTGTTACCCGCAACACATTAACTAAGAGCATTTAACTCAGGTGTAAATAATTAATAGGGTATTTTCTCAAAATACCAGATTAGGGTTTTCGACGACGTAACCCTAATTCCAAAAACAAGCCGCACATCAAGGCGCACCATGGCAACGATGCCAAACCAAGCCGCATCTGCAGAGCACCATGGCAACAATGCCAAACCAAGCCGCATCTGCGCACCATGGCAACAATGCCAAACCAAGCCGCAACCGCGCACCATGGCAACAATGCCAAACCAAGCCGCACATCGCACCATGGCAACAATGCCAAAACCAAGCCGCACATCGCACCATGGCAACAATGCCAAACAAAGCCGCATGCTGCGCACCATGGCAACAATGCCAAACCAAGCCGCATGCTGCGCACCATGGCAACAATGCCAAACCAAGGCGCACACTGCGCATCATGGCAACAATGCCAAACCAAGCCGCACACTGCACACCATGGCAACGACGCCGAAACCAAGCCGCACACTGCGCACCATGGCAACGACGCCAAAACCAAGCCGCACACTGCGCACCATGGCAGCGACGCCAAAACCAAACTACATATTACACTCATTGGCAACCATGCCAAACTAAGCCGCTATGCCATTGGCACATGCCAAATATAGCGCCCTAGGCTTGCAAACGTGCAACTAGGTCAACATGGCCGTACGTGCCATTGGCACATGCCAAAACGTACCACAAGCCATATTTCCAAGCCGCCATGACATTGGCACATGCCAAATATAGCGCCCTAGGCTTGCAAAACGTGCAACTAGGTCAACATGGCCGTATGTGCCATTGGCACATGCCAACACGTACCACAAGCCATATTTCCAAGCCGCTATGCCATTGATACATGCCAAATATAGCGCCCTAGGCTTGCAAAATGTGCAACTAGGTCAACATGGCCGTACGTGCCATTGGCACATGCCAACACGTACCACAAGCCATATTTCCAAGCCGCTATGCCATTGGCACATGCCAAATATAGCGCCCTAGGCTTGCAAAACGTGCAACTAGGTCAAGTCGGCCACGCATGCCATTGGCACATGCCAACATGCTCGTTGGTAACTTTTCCTAGCAAGGCCACGGCCCTAACGGCCACGCATGCCATTGGCACATGCCAACATGCTCACCGGTAGCTTTTCCTACCAAGGCCACGGCCCTAACGGCCACGCATGCCATTGGCACATGCCAACATGCTCGCTGGTAGCTTTTCCTACCAAGGCCACGCCCTAACGGCCACGCATGCCATTGGCACATGCCAACATGCTCGCTGGTAGCTTCTCTTACCAAGGCCACGGCCCTAACGGCCACGCATGCCATTGGCACATGCCAACATGCTCGCTGGTAGCTTCTCTTACCAAGGCCACGGCCCTAACGGCCACGCATGCCATTGGCACATTCCAAACACACACGCTGGTAGCCTAACTTGCAAACCGTGCAACCTACCACCAAGGCATTCCGCACATGCCATTGGCACATGCCAAACACACACGTTGGTAGCCTAACTTGCAAACCGTGCAACCTACCACCAAGGCATTCCGCACATGCCATTGGCACATGCCAAACACACACGCTGGTAGCCTAACTTGCAAACCGTGCAACCTACCACCAAGGAATTCCGCACATGCCATTGGCACATGCCAAACACACACGCCGGTAGCCTAACTTGCAATCAGTGCAACCTACCACCAAGGCATTCCACACACACCATTGGCACATGCCATATGCACCCCTAGCAGCACCACTTGCACTCAAGATGCAACCAACACTCGAGACATCAACACAAACGGGGATGCTTTCCGAGTCTTGGTTTGGCGGTCTGACTTGCGGCGTACACTACGCTCACATTAAGAAAGCGTGAAAAGGAATAAAGCGGTCAAATAAATGAGGAAATAATGGTGAAAATGTTTTCACCCATTAACACCATGCGGTTACCACCTCCTCCCATTATTTCACCCTTTACTCTCTTCCTTCATGAGGCCGTGGTACGTTTCAATCTCGACTTGTATAAATAGGTCTTACCTATTTCCACCCCGGACAACAAGTCTCGGTCGGGAAAAAATACTACACTCTCGGAAAGGCAACTTTGCAAGCTCTCCCAAAGTTTTCATCTCTTGCAGCTTCTCAAGCTTCTACTTTCTGATACAAGTCGAGACGCTACTATCCTAGAATTATTCTGGTCTCAACACCTTTCTTTGCTTCCCTCCCCAAATCAACCCTTCTCTTCCACTTTGTGACCGAAGCAAGTCTGGAACGGCCATTTCTTGGTTTAGGCCGGACTTGTACAGTTTGATCTCTCGAATCTATAAAGTGCTCACGTGCAGCACATTTGTTTAGGGTTTGAACCGGTTTCTCACTCACCTACCGAACTTACCAAAATCGCGAAACGATTTTTACCCATAAACAATTGGCGACCACAGCGGGAGGATTGATCTATCGGCTACAATGTCAGACTGTCGATCTCGTTCTTCGACCCAGATGTCAAGATGGTAGGGGAAGGCGACTCAATCCGACGCAACTACCAGGCAACCCGGTTACTAGTCGTAAAAACTACACGAGAAAACTGGGGACTTGCCGAAGATGCTACTACTCGATCCGACTCAACCACCAGACGACCTGGTTACCAGTTGTAAAAACTACATGAGGAAACTGGGGACTCGCCGAAGATGCTACCAGCGATTGGGGACTTGCTGGCGATGCTACCAGCAAAGCCGCCTTTTACATGGAGAGGGGCGTGTTCACAAAAACCTATGAAGTGAGTAAATTTAGACTGCGCAAGATATACGATCTTTTTTTAGGCTCTTATTAAAACCGTCATACTACTGAGTCTTGTGCCTATTGCTAGCACACTTTCATAAAAGAAATATTCCTTTCCCAAAACATAATCAGAGTCATATTATCAAAACCACTCATCCCAGAAATAATCCAATATCCTCAAAAAGCTAACATTTATCTATCAACCCAAGAAATCCGGAAGACAAAAACCATAAACCAGGCGCTTTGTTTTCCTTTCAAAAAAAAAAAAAAAAATTCACCTACCCGTACATACCTACTTTGCACAATAATAATTACCTGTCACTATTAGTAGACGTTACTACAGTGACATTTGAAGAATTATTTATGATGAAGTATTTCCACAAGTTTATGAAAGTCATACCTATGGCTACGGTTTACACCAGCATAAGAAAACAATAAAACAAATTGAAAGAGAAACGCTGGAGTACATAGCTGGGATATGCTTGCCCACTTTATCACTACCGTGCTACCGCTAACACCATGACGTGATAACAAAGATACGAGGTAAAAAGGGGAGCCAACCCATTTCATAAGCATAACACTTCTTGAAGTTGAATAAGGAAAGGATTTCCTGTTTGAGCTACGTATGGGAAGAGGCAACCCCAGGCCCGAAGGAACAATTCCAAGCCACACCAAGTCGGCGCCCATTCCAAGACGATCCAGCGCCTGCCGGGACGCGTTTCCCGGATGCGCTTACCGATGCGCTTGCCGGACGCGCATGCCGGCGCTTGCGGGCGCTTTCGAAGCGCTTGCCGGACGCGCTTGCAGGCGCGCTTACCGAGGCACACATGCCGCACGCGCATGCCAGCCGCAGTACCACACTCTGTGCTAACAGTTTGCATCCTTCCAGCGCTAACAACTTGCGCCCTTCCAGCACCATCCTCGCCCTTGAAACAGCGCCATGTCTCCAAAGACCGTGATCAAAACCCGTGTCATCTCTGCACGATACACTTACGATCACGGGAACCGAGCCACTTCAGCCACCCCAGCGGTTCTTCAAGCATGAAAGCTCCAACCGTCACCAGAGACGCTACTCCACCATCGGGGCAAGATCTTGCGGAAGATCCGGAAGAAGCCGACCTCCTTTTAGCACCGTTGATTCGATGAAAAGACGAAAGATACTTGACGGGACACGCGTTATAGATGAAGAGGCTCGCGTTGCTCTTGAACGCCCGGTAGAAGGGGATAAGCAATCCAATTTCGTCACATGTGAAGATCGGGAAGGACTTCTCCAAAATCGAAAGCAATGGAAATCAACAACTCTCCCCGAGTTCACGGAGACCCTTTTACCGTCGGGACTCTCATAATTGGAACTTCGCCCACAAAGTCGTGAGTCTATGATGAAACAGTTATGTGAGATTCTATATTTCTCCAACGCATAGCATAAGACATATTTGCATCTCTCAACCGCACTGCATCAGGAAAGCAGGCGTTTCCAGCCAGGGAAGCCGTTCCCAAACCCCAACCTCTCCTAGAAAGCACGATCGACAGATGTAACACTAGTGGAGAATAGGGTTTTAACGACCCACATCCCCGACCCTCAATAACGGTCAACGCACCGTGGACCGGCCAAAACGGTCGTAGATATAATAAATTTTCGGAGCACAAATTAGAGCGTTAAAAACGGTCGTTGTATAATTTTTTTAATTACGATTATATCCCCGAGTCATCAACCCACACCGCGACTGCGTTACCTAGTTGAATCACTGCTACTTTTCTTAGGCGGGACCCTCCTTTCCTCCGCGACCGCGTTACCTATTGGAAATAAGTGCAATAAATATTACGGAGACTGTGAAAATGACCAGAATATCCTTATTGAAAAAAATAAATAAAGTAAATATTACGGACTGTGAAAATGACCATACTACCGTTATTGGAAATTAGTGATATATTTCAATTTCAGATCATCAGAACGAGAAACCCAGGTCTAACTCTAGTAATCTTTGAACCTGTGATGTTCAATTCTGATATATTTCGTCCCCAGTTCATCCGAACGAGAAACTCAGGTGTAACTCTATAATCTTTGAACCTGGGATGTTCAATTCTTATATATTTCATTTTCAGATCATCCGAACGAGAAACGCAGGTCTAACTCAGGAACCGTTCAATAGATTTGTTTTTGACACATGGCAAGAAGTTGACTATCAAATATTTGTGGACCAATTAAATTGGGGTCATATGTAATGATCGTATAACTCTATCACACTAAAATCGAGTTAAGGTACATGTGGGGAACCTAGTTAGCAATTAAGGGTACGGAAAACGTTAGGGACAACAAACGTACGGGTATTATTCGTTTTGGCAGAATGAAAATTCCGTCCACTATTCGGTCAACGGATCGTGATTCGGCGATAGTTCGGAACGGCGTACGTACGTGTATAATTCGTCGAAGGGATGCAAGTTTGGCACCCAAAATACGGCACCTGTTAACTTTTAAAAATAAATCTGTTTAATGTAAATTCCAAGTGGATGGTATGATTTCATCCGTAAAAGTGAATATGTATAAACTATGTAACAAGTAATCATCCAACAACTCATGGACGGGTGGTCTACACACTTAATAAGCAACCTATGGTCGTATGTTCGACCCCTACAAGCAACATTTTTTGGAAAAAAATGCATTCAAAGCAAGTCTGACCAAGTGTGCATCTCTCACGTGAGCTATTAGGTTTTCATATATAACCTTACAAGAGAGAGAAAATTATTCAAACCTAATCTCTTTTCATTTTTCCTCCGCCTCTCAAGTCTCACCCTCTCACTTTTTATTTTTCTGTTACTTTTTCTTTCTCCTTCCCATTTTTTCTCTTGAAATCATCGAAATCTCATGAAATCGAACTCAATCTGTCCAAATCAAAAGAAATATTATCTCGAAATTAAACCGAATTCATGAGATCTGTTGAACTCGGTCGATTTGTGAGATGGGTTCTTATAATATTGAGCTTAAGCAATTTCATTTTATCTTTTTTCTGTTCTTAGATAGGGTTAAACTCAATCTGATTTATGAGATCTCTTGAACTCATCTCATAATCAAAACCCATATTTCAGAAGGAAAAATCAATTTTCGGTAACTCGTTTTAAACCTAGGGTTTTAAACCTAATCTCTATATTTTTATGGATTTTAGTTTTGAGTTTGATTTATGTACATCTTCACATATGTTTCTATTAATTTGATAGGGTTTAATTTTGTATGGTATTTATAAGTAGACGAAGTCATTTAGGCTTAAGATTTACGGGGGCTCATTGCGTTTGGGTGCTATTTTGGTTTCTCCTAATTGAATTTAATCTCATAGATCCTGAGTTAATCTAGATTTTCTGGTTTCTCTGGTAGATCCATGAAGTTTCACAGCTTATTAATTCTGATTTGATGAACCAATAAGGGAACGACCTAGCTGTCAATTCCTCAGCCTTTAATTCGTTATCTATTTATATGTAAGTTTGAGTTCAGTCCTTATTGATTCGTGATTAGATTTCTGTGGATGAACTAAACCATACCATGAATACCAGACCGAATTGTTCGTATATGTTTATGTTTCTCCAAGTGGATGCTAAATTGTTCGTATATGTTTATGTTTTTACATTTCTTCCCGAGTTGCTAATTTGCATAATAGGTTATGAATACCGGATCAATCATACCATGATTCATGTGTAAACAGGATCCCTGGTTGGGCTTTAAGTTATCATCTAGTTACAAATTTTCTTTGCATTAGGCATGTGCTAGACCTTCTATAAGGTCTTCAAGACCAAACCAAGAGTACTAAGAAATCACTGAAGGTGAAGTTAATACGTTTTTAATGATTCTGTCACTGTGTTATCTTTTCCAGTAACAATGATGTTTGAGCCTTTGTTTGATATACTTTGGTTTATTTTTAGATTTACGACTACTGATGATAGAAAGATAAACTCCAGGCAACGCTTTCATCTAACTCGTTGCTCCTGTCCTCCAAAGTGAGCTCGATCGATTACAAGCGTATTCATGTTGAATTTGGACAAGGGGAGAGTTATATATCTTTTTGTGTAAAGTTACTTGTAGCGTTATTATTCAAACTCCATCATATAGCCAGTTTTATTGATTTTGGAAAATTATTCTGCGGGTACACCATTCTCAAGTGTCGGCTCGGGTACACCATTTGAGTGTAAGTGGTTCATTTTACTCGCGGCGAGTGCACTTGAGGTGGAGAATCAACTGTGTCATTAGTGGTAAAGGAATCAAGGTCTCAATATTCAAGCATACAAGGTTTTAACACTATCCATGAATCTTTCAGGTAATTCAATTTTCACATGTAACTTGTCATTCATTTTTGATGACTCACTTCATTCTCGATTGTTCAATTTGCAGCATTTTCAAATAGAGGATTGAACTGTGCAAATTGGATTGAACCAATTTATTTGTATCTTGTGAGGTCTGTACTCTCAACTCAGAGCATTGTAAAAAATACTTTCTGTTATTTACGAGAAATTCATGAGCTGTAGTTGTTGGCATTGTGCGTAATGTGGATTTAAATGCTATTTTGTTCCTACAAACTTAACATGTTCAAGAGTGACAACAATAAGGCATGTTAGTTACATGACCACTTCTAAAGCTAGAAAAGTTTTTACTGCAGATGTGACAAGGGAGCACTGGAATTTTTCTTTGGAATCTTCAATAAGATCAGACCCCAATAAGAATGCTTATGAAGATCCATTTTTCTTCACTGCAAATGCAAATGAAGCTCTGTAAATTTTAGCAACTATTAGAGACGATGAGTATTTAATTAGATGTAATCTGATTGTATTTTTCCATTGTAACAATTGCAGTGAGGAAGACCAATTCCATTGTAGGTATAACACCAATTACACATTGCATTAACCTTTCATGTTTTTTTTTGTAATTTAAATGATCGATATTTGTTTTCGTCTTGCAATGATGTACCGTGGGCATTAATATGGCAGTGATAAAAACAAAAGGCTTTGAGATTTAATGGGTGTGATAAATTCTGCAGGTAATATCCAATTTTTTGAGTGGCCACTCAACGATTGTGTCAAGATAGTTGGATTGCAGTTGATGAAGATATTCGAAGAACATCTGAATATCCTTGGTCATCAGTATGTTGGAATGCTTGTGAAAGGTAAGAACTATATCTCATCCTTAACTATGTTTTGATGAAGTTATAAGAACTTGTCAGCTTGTCTTTTTATGTTGGTTTTATTGATTTTTGGAAACTTATTTTTGTCGCAATACTCTATTATAAGTGTGGGTTGTTCATCATCGGGTAGGGGAGTTTATCATTGTGATGGTGAATCACACTTGTCTTTAAGCTTACAACTTGCTAGTTAAGACATATATATTGATCTAAACTCGGGATTTAAATCCCTTTTGTGTAACTTTGAAACTAACTAATACAATGAATGCTAACTGGAAATGATATTTTGAATCCATGCATGAGTGCAAGTTTCATTTTAAAGTCAATTCAGTTTTATTTCAGTCTGATTTGAGTTTGAATTCTAATCTAGTTTCAGTCAAATTATTTCAACCCAGATAGACTCAGTGAAGGCAGTCAGCCAACCTGAATCTTTTTTTTTAGCCGCATCTTGCCGGTGAATTGGCAGGCATACAACTAATTCACCGGCAAGATGCAGCTAAAAAAACTTGCTGAGCCTGGACTTATCTTAACGGACTCTTTACTAGGATTAATTATGGATACCATCCAAATTGAAATCGTCAAATTGTTTCGATGCACAGGTGGGGTTTGAGCAATTTCAATAATCTAATTGTGCTTTGATGGAGTTATAAGAAGTTATCGGCTTGTCTTTGTTTGTTAGTTTTATTGATTTTGAAAAAATAATTTTGCTTTGCGGTAGTCGATTGTTAAGTGTGGGCTCGAGTTCATCATTTGAGAGGAAAGGCTGCTGGCACTGAAGGGGTATGAGTAACTATCCCATGAGATCTTGTGATCTTCGGTTAGTTCTAAGAAAAATTGCAGGGTAATTTCAATTATTCTCTATTTTTGTCTATTACATAGTTTTGTTTTTGAGTGAAACTTGCCTTTCTTTGGTATGTCATTGTTAAAAGGTGGGGATTGAGCTGAAAATGAAGACTTTATTGTTGTTTGTTGTTTTACTTGTGTAGAGTATAACTTGATTGCTTAAGTTTGTGTAATGTGCGGGAAAGCAAGATTGTGTGTAATCTTTGAGAAAGCTTTGGAACTCATTTGTTAATTGGCTGGAGGAGGCGGGAGATGTTCTTTGACCATGGAGGTTATTATTGAAGCCCATAATCCATCTCTCATCAAATGTGTTATCCATATGATTGCGGAAAGCCTCAAATACAAAGTTGCAAACAAGGTGCTTTTGAGTAATGTCTATCTTGATTGATTAGTTTCATAATAGTGATATTCAACCTTAAAGTTTGTATTGGTTGCCTAAGTTGTAGGATTACTAGAAATTTTCCCACTGAAGTAACTACATTGAAGGCTTATTTTTATGAATGTCTGAAATCAAGGAATTTGTATATACTTCCAGAGATATTTTAGTTCATGAGTTCTTTTGGTTATTAATCTTGGGGCCTCTCTGCAATCTTACCTGCAATACCTGTTACCGTTCTTACGTTAGGATTCCATGTATAACCCATTCCGTATCTTGTGCTTGAGATATGAACTGCATCAAGATATGTCAAGGTCGTGAATTAATGAACTAGGTAAAGAGATTGACATCATATTAGTTAGGATACCCACCTTTATAGATCACTGTCCTCTCATGTGCATTTTTATAAGCATTTTCTTAAGTATTGTGACCTCCCCACATTAATCAGTGATGGATTTTTACGTGCGGGTACACCATTATGAAGTAGGAATAAGTTCATCATCATCATCGGAGTTTATAATTTTGCTGTTTAATCAATAGTTTTTAGTTCATCATTTTGTAATCGAATCCTAGAACTACTGATTACAATGGTCGGCACTCTGATTTTAATCCTTGTGTAATTTGAAACCAATGAATCAATGAATGTTAAATTGAATGATTATTTGTGTACATGTTTAATAATTTGATTCTCATTTTTATTTGATTTGAATTTGGTTTTCATTTGATTCTCATTTGAATTCTAATTAGAGTTTCATTTGATTCTCATTTGATTTCAGATTTAGTCGAGTCCGATCGAGCGACGGCCAATCTGAATCTATTTTTTTAATATTAAGATTTATATCTATGACTGATTAAAGACAGTCATAAAGTTTTGACGGTTAATATCGGTCGTTGATATAAGATTTTCAACGACCCCCGGAGACACGTCATAGTTGAAAAAGACGCTCAAATAGCTGACCCTTTCTTCGGCCACCGACAAAGCAAGTCATAGATACGAGTTAAATGACTTGCTTTGTCGGTCGCGAAACTGCTGATTTCCACTAGTGTAACTGGGGACTCCTAACCTCTTTTCTCTTGAGAGATGTCGAGTTTGACAGAACGTGACGCGGCCTCCGACTTCAAAATGGTAGCCGTCAAGGCTCTGAGAGTTGCAAGATGTCGTTTCAACGTTCTCTCCAGAAGTAGCTCCGCATCAACGTTCTCTCCGTGGTAGCTACGCATCAACGTTCTACGGCTTCGCTTCAACGTTCGCTTCAATGCCACTCCTTCTCGCAAAGGGTCGTGCCGCCACACTCCCCATATCAAGGAACATAGTCACAGCCAGCCAATCTTCGTAGTCATGGACACCTTTTAATCCATCTCGCCAAAACTCGTGATCATGGATGTTTTCTCGCTTACGCATCCAACCAATCCTTTTACGTCCACGAAGCCCATAGAATATCAGCCAACCTACTTTGTTACCACGACAATGTAGTTTCTCCTGATTACATCTCCTACCAAGAACTCAAGGCCCCTTATTCGTTGATACCGGCCCAGCTTCACCGCAAAGAAGAATTACTACAAAGATGGAAACACGTAAACCATACTTGAGAACGGAAGATATACACGGATCCCTTCACCTGTCAAAGCTACGAAGAACAGTCCACCAAAAATCCGTACCCACAACAAGGTCCTCTACTCTTCAAGGGTGCAGCACAAGAACATCATAACCTCTTTGTCTAGAAGACGCCTTGACACTTTACGAGGCCGCGGAGGATCCCGAGCCTGCACTATACAGAATATGTCATCATGTAATTTCTGAGCATCCCAGTGTCACATCCAGAAGAGTACGATAGGCTTATATCAAATCCCGTGGAGGGGGGATTCAAGGCGATATAATGAAAGTAGGTCATGCATGGGGACTACCAGCGTGAGATGCTTTCACTCCCCCTCAACCAGGTTATTACGATTTTAACATCATCACTATCGAGGTTTTACGAGCCGCGGGAATTTCTCAACATGAATCCGTACATGTGCACCGAAAACTCCAAAAGCACGCCGAAGGTTACATTCACGTATTCATCCATTCTATCATATCAAACCTAAGTATGACTGGGGACTTCTCGCTGCATCCCATTTCGTAAGATAGATCCCTAAATCAGCGTCCTCCAAGTCTGCAGCAGTCAACAAGGACGGATTCGAAGGAAGGGGAACGACTAGGTCATCCTCGTCGATAACAGTAACGCATGATCCAACTGGATATCTCAGCACAAAAGGAAAATTTTCCATTCATCAAACAAGCCGTAAAGCGTACGTCGGTCCTCCAAAGAAGAAGAAAACATACCGGTATGATTTTCTTAACCTGAATAACCTTTGTTGGGATACTCCTGCCAGAGTCAGACCTCGCGCCTTCACCTGGAAAACCTGGATGGTTAGAAGATGGTTCGTCTCTGTGCGACATGACAAAGAGAGAAACTCAACAAGAAGAACCCTTTCTCAAACGAGGAGATGATGCAATTACGTTGGGTATGAACACGTAACCTTAAAAAGGAAAGGAAGCAATGAGGGACATAACGCTTCCATTTTAGCATGGATAATGCCCTTGATTGAAGCCGCGCGTGAAGGAAGGAAAAAACAGAAACTTTGCTATCACGTAGAAACACCTACTCCCTCCTTGTCTACACAAGTCACGCCATCTAGCATGATCAGCTTCCCACCTTGCGCCGGTTCCACCAGCTAGCACGCTCAGTTTCCCGACTCACGCCCAGCTTCCCAATGTCGCCCAAGTTGCACCGACTTCCCAATGATCGCCCAAGTAACGCCTGCAAGCACGCACAGCTTCCACACCTTGCGCCGGTCCCACCAGCTAGCACACTCAGTTTCCCAACTCACGCCAACTTCCCAACGTCGCCCAAGCTGCACCGGCACCACCAATTGTGCCACCTCCCGATTTGTGCAAAATCGCCGAGGCAAGGATTCCAAATCCTATTTATAAAAGGTCGACGAGCCTCCTCAATTCTCTTTACGGTTTCTTTGTTAATAGTTTGTCACCATCTTATGCTTACCTTTTGCAACAAAGCCCCCTGCTCCGAGCTAAGCAGGGGACTTAATGTTGATGGTGGTTTTTAAACAAGGGGTAAAATCGTAAAACCCCATGACCTAGTGTTACCCGCAACACATTAACTAAGAGCATTTAACTCAGGTGTAAATAATTAATAGGGGTATTTTTTCAAAATACTAGATTAGGGTTTTCGACACAGAACTCTAATTCCAAAAACAAGCCGCACACTACGCACCACGGCAACGACGCCAAACCAAGCCGCATACTGCGCACCATGGCAACAATGCCAAGCCAAGCCGCATACTGCACACCATGGCAACAATGCCAAGCCAAGCCGCATACTGCGCACCATGGCAACAATGCCAAGCCAAGCCGCACACTCGCACCATGGCAACAATGCCAAAACAAGCCGCACATGCGCGCACCATGGCAACAATGCCAAACCAAGCCGCACTGCTGGCACCATGGCAACAATGCCAAACCAAGCCGCACACTCGCACCATGGCAACAATGCCAAACCAAGCCGCACATCTGCGCACCATGGCAACAATGCCAAACCAAGCCGCACAGCTGCGCACCATGGCAACGACGCCAAAACCAAACCGCACACTGCGCACCATAACAACGACGCCAAAACCAAGCCGCACATCACCGCCATGGCAATGACGCAAAACCAAGCCGCACACTTTGCGCACCATGGCGGCGACGCCAAAACCAAACTACATATTACACTCATTGGCAACCATGCCAAACTAAGCCCGTTATGCCATTGGCACATGCCAAATATAGCGCCCTAGGCTTGCAAAACGTGCAATTAGGTCAACATGGCCGTCGTGCCATTGGCACATGCCAAAACGTTTAAGCCATATTTCCAAGCCGCTATGACATTGGCACATGCCAAATATAGCGCCTTAGGCTTGCAAAACGTGCAACTAGGTCAACATGGCCGTATGTGCCATTGGCACATGCCAACACGTACCACAAGCCATATTTCCAAGCCGCTATGCCATTGGTACATGCCAAATATAGCGCCCTAGGCTTGCAAAACGTGCAACTAGGTCAACATGGCCGTACGTGCCATTGGCACATCCCAACACGTACCACAAGCAATATTTCCAAGCCGCTATGCCATTGGCACATGACAAATATAGCTCCATAGGCTTGCAAAACGTGCAACTAGGTCAAGTCGGCCACGCATGCCATTGGCACATGCCAACATGCTCGGCTTTGGTAGCTTTTCCTACCAAGGCCACGGCCCTAACGGCCACGCATGCCATTGGCACATGCCAACATGCTCGGTTGGTAGCTTTTCCTACCAAGGCCACGGCCCTAACGGACCACGCATGCCATTGGCACATGCCAACATGCTCGCTCGTAGCTTTTCCTACCAAGGCCACGGCCCTAACGGCCACGCATGCCATTGGAACATGCCAACATGCTCATTGGTAGCTTTTCCTACCAAGGCCACGGCCCTAACGGCCACGCATGCCATTGGCACATGCCAACATGCTCGGCCGTAGCTTCTCTTACCAAGGCCACGGCCCTTGACCCACGCATGCCATTGGCACATGCGAAACACACACGCCGGGTAGCCTAACTTGCAAACCGTGCAACCTACCACCAAGGCATTCCCGCACATGCCATTGGCACATGCCAAACACACACATTTGGTAGCCTAACTTGCAAACCGTGCAACCTACCACCTAGGCATTCCGCACATGCCATTGGCACATGCCAAACACACACGCATTTGGTAGCCTAACTTGCAAACCGTGCAACCTACCACCAAGGAATTCCGCACATGCCATTGGCACATGCCAAACACACACGCTGGTTGCCTAACTTGCAAACCGTGCAACCTACCACCAAGGCATTCCACACACACCATTGGCGCATGCCACATGCGCCTAAGCAGCACCACTTGCACTCAAGATGCAACCAACACTCGAGACATCAACACAAGGCGGGGATGCTTTCCGGGTCTTGGTTTGGCGGTCACAACTTGCGGCGTACACTACGCTCACATTAAGAAAGCGTGAAAAGGAATAAAGCGGTCAAATAAATGAGGAAATAATGGTGAAAACGTTTTCACCCATTAACACCATGCGGTTACCACCTCCTCCCATTATTTCACCCTTTACTCTCTTCCTTCATGAGGCCGGGGTACGTTTCGATCTCGACTTGTATAAATAGGTCTTACCTATTTCCACCAGACAACAAGTCTCGGTCAGGAGAAAAATACTACACTCTCAGAAAGGCAACTTTGCAAGCTCTCCCAAAATTTTTCATCTCTTGCGAGCTTCTCAAGCTTCTACTTTCTGATACAAGTCGAGACGCTACTCTCCTAGAATTATTCTGGTCTCAACACCTTTCTTTGCTTCCCTCCCCAAATCAACCCTTCTCTTCCACTTTGTGACCGAAGCAAGTCTGGAACGGCCATTTCTTGGTTTAGGCCGGACTTGTACAGATTGATCTCTCGAATCTATAAAGTGCTCACGTGCGACACATTTGTTTAGGGTTTGAACCAGTTTCTCACTCACCTACCGAACTTACCAAAATTGGCAGAAACGATTTTTACCCATAAACACTTACAATTTGAACAACAAATTCACTAATCTCATCGATCTTATACTCCCCATTTTCATTTTGGCGTGCAAGTATCCATAATAATTCTCGTGTAGGGGGTGCATCACCTGTCCACTTTCCTTCTCTTTTCTGTACAACAAATACATTAATATCAGTATGATGCTTATGTTGTATAATACTACATTTCATCTAAAAGCTTATGTCGACAGAACACAACAAAATTGAAGTTAGAAACTTTGAGACAGATAGTGAACTCAAGTGAAAAACGAGAAGAAAAAAATGAGAATGCATACACGAGCTCTCTCAGCAATTAATTTCAACATTTAACTTCAAAAAAAAAAAAAAAAAAAAAAAAAAAAAAAACTTATGAATGCAAACCAGCTTGTCCTTTAATCCGCGTAGGTCCTTCGTCCTATCCTATGCGGATATTTGTGGTGAGCTTGTACCGACTTTCCAATTTCAGACAACTCCTGAAAATTTAAAATGTTTTAGTTCTATATAGTAACAAAATAATTCTCGACCCCATCTTGTTTAGCTCAATTGACATACCTTGCCTTTCTCGCTCAATCTCCGTTTTACAAACTCTTTCCATTCTCCTTGTTCTACAAAACCTCTTAACTCTGAAGGAACACTCTTGAGCTTTTTCGGCTTTTTCGAATGGGGTAACGTGCTTGGCAGCAGTTCGTTTCTCCATCCTCGCCACAAGTCTGAAAAATGTCCAGCACATCCTTCCTCTTCATTTCGTCGACATCAAACTTAAACTGGAGGTAAATACACATCGACAAAGTAATAAATATAAAACATTGGTAGGGATTTTACCATTGCGCATTTTATTAATTAATACATATCGTTACGTCCTCCCATAACTTCTTTTTCACTACAGTTGGAACTTCTTTCCAACAGGTATACTTCAGTCCAAGACTTGGACCAACTTCACTACCGATGTAACTTGAGAGCAAGCTACCATTATTACCAGTTGCTTGGTTTTCTTTATCATAAATAACTGTTCGCCTTTCACCATTAGTATCCCTTAATAGCTTTGGTAATCTTGTCTTACCCCGCTTTCCTTTATTTGCATCCGCGTTATCTTCGCTTGAAACTTGAGATCAAACAAAACCGAAAAGAAAAATGAATTAATAAGTGTTTGCCGTGGTACAACCTTAAGGAGCTTTATATTGTCAAATTTTTTTGGTCGAATCAACCATGTATACTGCAAGAAAACACTTAAACAACAAACCAAATTGTTCATTGTGGGAATCTGACTGCTGTTCGCTGTGGGAATCTAACTCATGTTCATTTGTGGGAATCTAAATACTCTTGAAGCCCGCCATCACACTCCGTATCTGAAGTATCCATGAAATGAGATGCAAGAACAGATGATATATAAGCTGCTAGGAGCAAAAAATTACAAACATATAAAAGAACAAATAATATCTGAAGTTCAAGATTACTAGTAAAGACAGATTTCTATTTGATTTTAGCATGAAAAACTGTGGTTAACTAATGACAGACCGGCTAGTATTTGTTAAAATGAAGTGCTTTCACTATACCAAATAATATAACCATTCAAGCCATTTAGCAATCAAATGAAGAATTCAACTCAAATCTGGTACGAAACTTACCTCCTGCAACTGCTTAGAGTATGCACAATGACCTGTCTTCCTTTTCTTCCTCGTAATTGTGACCAATGCGAGAGGTCTCCTAAACACGATATCACTAGCCCCTTGGTCAACTTATTCAAATCCTAGAAAAACAACTAAAAGAAAGAGATGGCGCAACAAATATAAAAGAGAAAACCAAAACCAAAGGTAAATACAACACATAATATTTTCTTTCTAAATTATTGTAAGTGTGAGAATCAGGCAGTATCCAAACATTTCATCAAGCACCTTGTACGCATTACCCAATTCACCATCCCATTGATCAGAGTTAGTATAAGATACCGACTTCGGAGAATGACACCAAAACAAATATAAGAGAAAGCTTTGATTTTAGGAGGAGAATACCTTGTAATCAGCTGTTTACGCTTTCACCTTTCAATATATTAGTTTCAAGGAAATGGAAGGATTTAGCTTGATTAACATCGAGATAGAGAAAACAACTTGCAGTTTGGTTTCATTCGAATTCTTGTGGTTTCCAACAATGAAATAATTGAAACAAAATAGGGAGTGGAGTAGTGTTGATCGTGGGAAAACAAAATTGGAGGTAAATTTGAAATGGGTATATCGTAAGCGCGGGTATTAAACAGTTCCATCAGCATCAGACACGATTTAATGTAAGCCGTGTCCAATAAAAAATCTCCGTTAGATCTCATTAATCAATAAAATCTTAGGTAGAATTAATTAGGGATTGATAACAGGGGAGAATGGGTTTTGTTTTCGAATTGAAATTTGGCAACATAAACTCTAGAACTTAGGTTTAGAAACGCAGCTGTTCTCTGAGGCTAAAACCGTATCTCCTCCCTCTTTCTGATTTTTAATTTCGGTCATATCGAAACCAAGATCCTAAATCCAGAATCGTATACCAAGGTGAATACACGTGTTAGGACTGGCCGATTTTCAACACAATAAATTCCATGATTGGGACACGTATATATATAAAACCGAGTCTATTAAATAATAGGAACCGAGTCTATTAAATAATAGGAATCTAGTGTCTCAGCAAAAATTAATGCCGGGACTAAAGATATTGTGAATAGTCCCGGAATTTTATATCCCCGAGACGAACTTAGTTTTGGTCACGTATTTTCATAAAACCGTGACAAGGTCAACTGTGACTAAAACCCCTTATTGTACTACCGGCATGCTTTCAAAACACTTTGAAATGCCGGTAAAGGGAACCGACATTCAATCTATAATAACGACTATGCCGGTAGTTGATAAATTAAAAAAAAAAAACGACTAGTTTTTTGAAAAATAAGACCGTTGGAGATTTATCTCTATATAATACCCCCATTGGAAAATTCTACACAAACCAGCAACCAAATAACAAAAATCATTCTCTCAAGAAAGCAAGCACGGTTAAAGCTTCACAAAGGATGGGGGATTCATCATCTTCCTCTATTTGCAAAGTAAGTAGATTTACTAACAATATGATCTTCACTACTATGACCCACGACTAATATAATTTTCTCTTACAGAGTCATCATTGCAAGTGTCAAATTTTCAAGTCATCTTATCATCTAGCCATGGACTGTTCTTTTATTTATTCAAAGTGTAGAAGCAGTGATGGGACACGCCGGTTTTGGATTGCAAAAACTGATGATGCTGAAAATGGAAGAATGTTTCTAAGGTGTTTGAATCACCCAAACTGCGAGGAGTTTCAATGGTTTGACAAAGCTATTCAACTAGCAGAGTCAAGAGAAAACCACAAGGGCCAATGCAAGCCAATCGATGGGTGTGATGGGTGTTATATGAAGGGAAAGGAATATGTTGAAAGAGAAGAAAAACCAATGAAGCTGATCCTTGACACCCCCTCCCGGAAGATGTCTTCGAAGAGGTTCGAGAAAGGCTCAAAGGTTCCGCAATTGTTGAAAGGGGATGGAAATAGATTATCTTTAACCAAATATAATCCATGCCATGTTTTTTAGCATGTTTTAATTACAAGTTTCAAATCCAATGTAATAGATTAATTAGGAATAAAATAAAAGAGCATTCGAAATGGATTTTTATTCAAAACTAGCAAATCTTAGGCATGGAAGTATTCAATTTTACAGTGCCGGTTTTCTGACAACTATGAAAATTTGAAAATATCATAAAACCGGCATAGATGTTAGCAAATACTACTGTGCCGATACCTTCGAATATCTATACAGGAACATTGAATTTTTAATCTTCTTGTTCCGGTATGGTTTTATCAACAATTTCATTGCCGGTTACTAGAACCGGCATTGATGTATAAATATTAAACAGTGCCGGTACATAAACCGGCACTGTTAACCTGAACTTATCTATGCCGGTAAAAGTCGCAAATAAATCTTGCAAGGATAAACATGTTCAACATAAACGAATCACTAGAAATCAAAACATGTTCAACATAAACCAAACAACTGGATTCTGCTATCAAATGTTACTAATCCGGGTATCCTAAATAAAAAGAAAACCAAACAACTAAAGAGTTAACCACGAGGTACAAACGAAAACAAGTTCGGAATTGTTCAAGACGTGACAATCACCATCCAAAAAAAGAAACACAACTAAAGAGTTAATCACTGGGTCTTTTACTTCTTTTGGTCCGGTTTGTACTAAGTTTCCCCGAACAAAGCTTTTGTACTAGGGTCGGTTTCTTCAATTCTATCAAGCTTTTCCTCGAATTCCTTCATTTCTTCAAGGGAAAGCACCTCTCCTTCCTGGTACTTGCAACCCAACATCTTCTTTAACTTGCCAAGCCGACGCCGCTAGTTTAATATACCAAACACATAATTAGTATACATATAAGATTATGTGTATATTAAACGACGAAGCAATTAACAATACTTACAAGCAATCCAACGGTCTTATTAAGTTGGGTCATCGTAGGTGGTGCCTGTGCGGGAGTTGGAACATGAGGGTTTTTCTGGGGAGGAACTTGGACGTCATCCGGGCGGACGACATAAGGATGTGACCATTGCAGGTAATCTTCCATGTATTCGGCATCAACTTCATCACCGTTTTCAGCAATCTCCAACTTTTCCCACTGACTAATATTTACCAAACGAAGTGGTTCCCTATCCCTCCAATCTGTTGGGTCCGGTTTTGGAACATACTCTACATGCAACCGATTTGGAGTTGAATAGCACCGAGAAGGTCGAGATCAAAACATTGAAAAGAGGCCGATGCGGAAAAGTGCTAATTGCTTATATCCAAGTTGACGCATCACCCGCGTAGGATTAGCCATAACGTATCCTTTTGGGTGGAACAACGGCCCATGGTAAAATGCAATGTTACCAAACCTCAAAACCTGGCGGTTTCCTCTAGCCTCCTTGTAAGGGTCGAACACAACATCTTTGGTACTCATTGCGTCTAAAGCTAATCTCATATCGATCAGTCGACATATGTTACCGGGCTTTAGAGTATTGTTGAACTCGTATCTCTTAGCTATAGGCGTATTGGGTTCTGGAAGGTCTATGATCTTCAGGACAGGTAGACCTTGAACAAGGTTGGGAAGTGTTCATAAGCCCACACCTATTCCAATGTGAAGCAATAATTTTTGTTTCTAAGTTCACGATAAGAGTACATATGAACAATATACATAATAATATAAGTTTAAGAACAAATCTACCTGCAGTAGAGTAAATTCCGGACAAATTGGTTGGTTTTAGCCTTAGAGGCCCTTCTCATCTCCATCATCAAATGTGCCATTCTTTATAATTGCCCCAAGAATATCCATAGACATCTTCCAACGGATGCAAATGCGAAGGTAGTTCGCACTAACCCTGTTGCCATTGGTGTCGGGGAATACCTAGTGCCCAAGATGTATAATAAGTAAGCGGCGACGTGTATAACGAATTTGTTTAGGGTCCCATCCATCCTCCAAACTTCTTTTCTTTGTGTTTTCAAAATTCTTCTTAAGCAGCGTCAACTTGATTGTCTTTGTCTTACCAGTCGTGGATTCATAAAAGCTCTCCACAGAAGTTTTATAGTCCCAACCAAACATCTTGTTTGTCGGACCGTGCAACGTCGATCATTCTAGGTCCAGAGACTCAACTCCTTCTGCAATTGATTTACCGATAACATTCAAGCCTAGAATGTTCTGAGCATCTTCGGGGATGAAGGTCATCTCCCCAAAAGGGAAGTGCAAGGTATCGGTTTCACCATGATACCTTTCGGCAAGCAATTGTGATAACAAAATCGAGGCTTCACATAATTTTCAACCAAAGCATATAGACCAGAATCCTTTACTATTGTTTGGACCTCTTCACATTACTCGAAAAAATCCCAACCATCCGCGGCTTGGTTTCGGCAAACACGCACATCCTTCTTATGATCCTACAATTAGGAGAGACAATACAATTAAGAGATTTTACATAAATACACAACAATACATATGTACAAGATAAAAAATGCTTACATAGGTTTGATAGATAGTACGAGCCCATTAGTGCTTGTATCCAAATAGTATTTTTGGTTCCGGAGCTTCGCCCCAAATTCTACCACGTTCAAGATCAGGTATCATGAGATTTGTCTGCTGGATCTTTAGAGTGGAACAGATGTTGCGAACTTTGAGGAAAATGATGGTTCCAATCGACCAATCAGTGGGCTTCTCATGATGGACATAAAATGATGGTGGTAAAACAATAAACAAGTTGGACAGATGATGATTTCTAACCGAATTCTAGCATGGGAGGATAAATCCTCCTTGTTTCCAGTGCCAAAATGTAGTTGCGAAAAATCCCACAACTACACCCGATGAAGTGATAAGAACACAAAGTCTAAGTCATGGAGATAAACTTAAACATTAATGATATTATGCACCTCTTGACACTTGAAACTAAATATGATCTTCACACGAGATTTATATTGATAATATGATGTTCTTACAAATATCAGAAAGGTTCAAACATATAACAATGGAGATGACAAGTAAAAAGCTAAACTCTAATGGTTTGTTTCTTACTCTTCTAGAAGTGGTTTTTAGCTCTGTTACTTGACTGAATTTCTTCTCATCCTCCCTCTCTATTCATTATTTGAATCCTTATAAAGGAAAATATCATGGTGGAAGACAACTAGGTTCACGTGCAAAATCTCTGCTAACTGATCTCGGTTCAATCTGTCTTATTCGCCTGGCTTTGGGAAAATGTCGTTGTCTCTCGCGTTGATGCTTCATGTTCTCTTCGATAAATATCGTGCTATGTGTGTCGCATGAATTCTCTTCGTTCTTCTTTCTTCTTATCGCATAATCACTCTTCTCCTAATTTCTCTCTTCTTCGTGTTGATTGTCTTTGTTAGGGCGAAGTTATGATTTGCTTTGTGCGATATTTCTCCCCTGCATATCTAACCACCAGGTATTCATTTCCATGGCTTTAAGGCTTCTTTATGATGAATTGGGTCTTTTCCTTTCGTATCTTTTTCGGATGTCACCGTAGGCATTATCACATAAGCAATAGTATTTATGAAATTGGCAGTTTTTTTTTTGGTGCTAACTAGCTTCCTTTTTCTAATGTATGAAGGAATGATTATAGTCCACCACCACTGTCAAAAGAAGAGATTGAATATCTAGAGATAAGGTGCAAAGGTGTTGCTGTTAAAGTCTGCATTGTTGATAAATTGGGTCGGGTCAGAATTTTTGCGTATGAAAAGACAGTGTTTCCTCTCTTACCATGATCCACCTTACCCCCTGTCGGCTGACTGAATGTCATCTGACTCGGCTCTCTTGAGGCAGAACAGGTTTCCTATAAACCTCCTTAAGCGGACGTGATACACTCACCAAATCATCAAATCATAATCAGTCATTTCGCACATGCAAAAAGAACATTGAAACTATATTGTTTTAATTTATTCATAGAAAGTGTTGAGTATACGAGTGTTCGTTGAAATCCATAAAGAATAAGTGCTGGCGAAATACTACTAACTAAAAACTCTTATGAGCCCTGAACCAGATAATAATAGCGTTATGAAAAATATGTTATCGGAAGAGGCATTTGAAGTAGTAATCACCGTAACAAAAATGACTTGCTATTACCTGTTACGAGTATTCATTTTGTCAGTCAATAGCGTTATTACAAGACTTGTAAAAAAATAAACTTTAAAAAAATTATCTGGGAACAAAACGATATAGACCCGTGCATGATAAAGCAGTAATGCAAGCCAATAACGATCAGGGAGAGACCATGTAAAAATATGCGGATTGACTTTCAGCTCTTTCTCTTTCCTCTTTAGAGAGAAAAAGGAAAACCTAGACGCATAACCTTTCTTTCGAGCAGATCTGAGCAGGTTAAATCCATTTTTTACATTTTCTAATCTTCCTTACTAGTTTCGATCTCTCTGCAGGGTTACTGTTTAGTTTTAATTTAGTTTGTTTTTTAGATCCTTTGATTATTCGGAGCTTTCTCTCTGTTGTATTATGAATATTTTCAGTAGTACTATGGATCTCCCTCACCAAGACACGAAGACACCTTTAGCAACAACAAAGTCCCCTTTGAAGCAACATCAGCAACATGAAGACCGTAGTTCCATTCTCTTTTTAGAGAGTGTCGATCTTGATGGTGATAAAAATGAAACCATGCTACCTCCGTTGTTTGCAGCGGCGCCGGTTAAAGATGACCATCCACTGGTCAAGTCTAATTCGGTTGTAATGGTAGTAGCAACTTTAAAATCCTCCGGCGAAGTACCGGTTAGATTCCGGTTATTTCCTGGTAGCAAAAATCCTCTGTTGTTTACAGCGGTACCATTGATTGAAATGGATTCTTCACCTTTCCAGGTCAATCAGATGGTGGTAGTGATACTTAGCTTTGCCGGTCAGATTTCGGTCGAAACTCGGTCAACTCCAGGCCAATATGTAATTTTCTTTAGTATCTGTAACAGTTCACTTTGTAACTCGTTGATGGAAATGGATTCTTCATTGATCCAGGGCATCTCTGTGGTTATGGTGATAATTAGATATTCTGGTCATATTCCGGTCAAAAATCAGTCATTTTCTGGCCGATATGTAACTCGTTTAATGGCTTCAGCCACCTGTAACAGTTCCGGTAATCTTAATCCGGCTATGATATGAGGGCTACCTCTTTTCCAATAAAAAAAGATAGTAAACAACATAAATGGATATATTTTTAGTTCATTTCAGAACTGATTGCATAATACAAAACAAAGGGCTAAACATGGCATTATTAAGTTGAAGATTAACTTTAGTAAGGTGTAACAAGTGAGAGACGCCATGAAATTAAATATTCAAACACAAGCAAATGACTCTATGTACTGATGAACATAACCCCGTGAGCCTGAGTTTGCAGTCATGGTGAGAGTGTTTGAATCGAAATGATAGATCTCCCTATAGCTCATCTCTTTCAGATCATAGGATATAACTTGAGTAGCATTTATCAACAACACCAATTCTGTTGATGATTTCTCATCGGCTTCCCCGAGAAACATTACCCACACACAATAATCCATGGTATTGTTATAAATCATCAGCTTCTCTAGGTGGTATGCATTTATAATTCTTTCTAGGTCGAGCTTGTATATGAGATTCCACCCACTGTAATCTTTCTCCATTTCAAAGATGTTGTAATTTTGAGGACATGATCCAAGAACCCCTACAAGATACAAATGATTTCTACACTCTCCAATATATTTAAAATTCCACACTTCATCATTAGGTACAGCTGGCAACGGCAGCGGCTTTACTAAATCTCGTTCGATATCAAAATACAGTGACGCATCATCTTCCATGGTCGAGAATCTCGAGACCCAATGCAAAACAACCATTCCAAAACACACCTGGCACAAGGAAACAGTTCCATAACACACCTGGCGCCCTAGAGGAACTGAGAGGACGTGCTGAAAAAGGACTCGCCGCAGATAATCTCCATGTGTTTGTTTTAGAGGAGTATATTTCGATATAATAAAGATCAGGTTCTTCAAATTTCCCTACATCTATCCAGATGCAGATAACCTGATAGTGATCTGGAGACTTGATTGGATCAAAAGCTAAAGATACACTTTTAACTTTATTCCAATAATGGTCTTTGACGACATCTCTAAAAGGGGATCGAGGAAGAGGTTTGTATTGTTTTGTGGTTGGATTGTAAATGTAAATGTGGCAGATTACGATACGCGGCTCCTTGGACATCTGATCTGTTATCCTAGTGCAACATAGTAGACCATTGCAAGAATGTTCAATTCTTAGGCTAGTTTCACGAGATTTCCGATTTCCCGGAGGAACTTTCACAAAATCTAGGATTTTTAGGGGGACTCCTCCGCCACCGGTAGTAGTATCATTATCATTGTTAAGGAAGATAAAAGGAAATTCAAATTCTTCAACATCAGGAAGATCTGAATAAGGACGTCTTAATTTCTCTATGAACAACCCAGGGATTTTAAAGCTGGTGCTCCGACAAGTATGATTCTTAGCAAAATATGGGTCAGAAATGAGAGAGAACCATTTTTTGGATACAGATTTGAAGATCAATAGAGATTTCACAGGTAGACATAAGAGAATTTGTGATAAAGTGTCAGAATTATTGGCTACTTTTGTCGCTGATAATGATGAAGAATTATTGTCTACAGGAAAATTCATACCTGATGACGATGAAGAAGATAACATCCTGATCCAAACGCGGAAAATCAGAATTCTCGACCTGCCCTTTGTTTCCGTTTGTTAGAAATGAAACCTAAAATCAATTTAAATCTGATTGAACTACTATGTTTATCACGGATCAATGTAAAAAGTCCGGATCACTTAACAAAAGGTTTTGACCAAATTTTCGAGATCCAGTGCATGTAACCTCTTATATTTTGGACAATGTGATAGTTAATTACGTGTTTGGCTGTAACAAGAGACGACCCAAAAGTGATCGCGTGAACATAGGAAACAGAATAGAGATAAAGCATTAGAGGTGATAACTATCACCAATCAACGCACACGTAGAATATATGCGTCCTCTCCATGCAAAAAAAAATTGATTTTTTCGAGGCTCAAAACTCATGATGAGTAGCTCAACTAACTAGTTAGCTCAGATATAAAAGCTTCCTGTTCTCTGCGGGGAATCGATAGATGTGAGATATATACTAAAATGATTAATGAGTTTATGTAGGAGTTCGGGTGATTATTGATCAAAGTGGTCAGGAACAAAGAAGTGTACATCCATCTACAATATAAAGCACAGTTTGTTTCTGAGTGGTGGCCAGGATTTATTCTGGGCAAAGATAAATCTACGGTCGTGGTTGTGCGAGACCACACCATAACCACAGACGTGCGCCAAGGCTAACTTTGCCTATATGAGTGGTGGTCGGGATTTATCCTTGGCAAAGATAAATCAAAGGCTGTGATCCTCAGTGCCACACCCTACAAGTCGCACACGTGGTGTTCATTCCAATATTATGAATTAAAAATGAATACTCAAGTCAAGATATTGAATTTTAAAAATTATAACATGGAGGTTGAACTCATGACCTATTGTGTCATAAGAGTGGCCTCTAACCATTGTTCCACCTTGGTTGGAATTGATAAAAAAGATAAATCAACGAGTGGTTGTTTGTTCGACTTAAATATTAATTAGTATAAGTATTTTATTAATTAGTATAAGTGATTTGTATAGAGAAGATAAATCTATGGTTATGGTTTGTTCAACTTAAATATTAATTAGTATAAGTGTTTTATTAATTTAGGAAACATTAATTTCTCATGATAAATGATTTATTAATTTTACATCATAAATATCGCTTAATTAATATTAATACATATCTCCATCAATAAGTAATAATTTTGACAAAAATTATTTCAATAGATATTAGTGGTGGTGGTGGTAGTAGAGGAAGAAGTAAGTGGTGGAAGCGGTGGAATGTGTTACAAAGTGGTGGAGGCGGTAACATTAGTTTTGGTGGAAGAAATAGTGGCTTTGGATGGTTTTAATGGCGGTGGTATTAGTTTTTTTTTTTGAATCAAAAATAATAAAATTTTTACATGATGGGTAACATTGTATTGTGAAAAGTATAGTTGGTTGTTTTTGACACGATCAAAAAAGGCGGATAAAAAATACTTTTGGGATGATACCAAATCATATAAGACAAAATGGTTGTTTTTGGTGCCACTTTGCTATCTTTGGTAACCGTTCGTACGCATGATTTTCGCATTAACAAAAAACATATAGTTGAATAAATTAATTGACGACCTAAGTTTGTTAAATCTAAACTTTATACATGACGTGTGGGATTAAAAGTTATAAGTGCGCCCAATATTCTACGAGGGATGGAAAATGGTGGTGGTGGAGAAAGAAGTAATATACGGTGGTTTGTGGTACTTGTCCCGTTTTGATGAGTAGTAATTGACTATGTTAATTATGTCTTGCTACAAAAGGATAACACTATAAATTAGAAATGTGGTTGATCGTCTTAATGCTAATATAAACTCGGTTAAAATACATGAAAATTAAGAAGAAGAAAAAAACATTTGGATGTCACGTTATATAATAAATAACACTAAAAACTACATATTTAGTATCAAGGTTTCTCCGTCAATAGATAAATCTAAGGTTGTATTGAGATCCCGTAAGCATAGGGCGAGTTGGTCTTGGATTTACTCAATGATAATGAATATAATGAAACGCTCCCTCTCGGTTTGTCCAATGAAAACCGAAACCTTCTAAAAAAATAATCAATCGAACAACACTTAGATGGAACGCATCACCACCGGTGTAAACTTCTGCGAATTGCTACATATCCGGTGAAATTTCTACAAATTAATCTGGTGATTTCCTCCTACTTAGTTGCGGGGCATGCAATTAAATCTCTAATAGTGATTTTAAAGGTATTTAATAATTATAAAATTCTCTTATAAGTTTTGTTTATGCAAGTATTGATTTAACTTGGGTTCTTTTATATTTTTGTGTTAAGTTGATGACTTTTTAATTTGAATACATGTTTGGTTAACAAACTTTGATACATATAGGTATTTTCTTTGTAGAACTGATGTTAGTCTCTCATTTTCCCGTTATCACATTGTTTCGATCCCGTATTTGTAGACATTATTTGACTAATATTGGGGTATTTGTTTAATCTCAAGGCCGATTAAACCCAATGTGTGTTGTATACATTGAAGGCGAGGTGTCGGCTCTACCTTGAAACTAATAATATTTCTTCGGAAGGTTAGTTGAATTTATGTAGATACAAATATCAATATGACTATGCTCTTTAAAACTCCAAATTACTTGAGTAACACTAGATGTGAGAACGTCATTCATGCACTAATTAGCATAGTTGGTGTGAAATCTTTTTATCCACGAATTTCTTCAATATTATGTTATCAATATGATTGAGAAAGAATCTTACACATGTTTTGATTTACTATTATAAGTTTATTTTTTCAACTCACATGTGTATATCTCACCTTCCAATAGCCAAGGGTTCTTCATTTTTATAACTCTCACATTTTGCAAAAAATAAATAAATAGTGTTTATCTATAGTAGGGAAAATATTATGGGTTTTTGCTTCACTCCTTAGAGTCTTAGTTATCAATAATTTCGAACAAAAGTATTCATAAACATCATGGAGTTGGATTGGCGGTTTAGGTATATGTCTTTGTTAGATGAAATATTCTTTTTGAAGTTTGAAATTATGGTATGATGGAACAATAAATGGGGAAAAATTTTATTTACTTGTATTTTTATTTTATTTTCATGTTGGCACAACATTATTACTCCGTCCGGATAATAAATTGGAATAACATGCTTAAGTAAAAAAATAAAAAGATCAGGTAACCCATTTTGTTTCCCAAAACCTATTTGAATATCAAAATAATTACTCACGAATAAAATGAAGCAAGAAAAATGTGAACAATATCGTATTAGAGACAAAACATCCCGTGCCGTTACGGCACGGGTTAAGATCTAGTATTATATATATCATGACGACTTCCGCAAAAATCCCTCGAAGATGTACTTTGAGAAAATTGTCAAAAGAACAAATGCGTTTTAGAAAAACTTTAAGATGTCGGAGAAAACTAATGTGAAAATAAAACAAAATGCAGAGTACTTAAATTTCAAAACCAGTGTCACTGGATAATCATACGCCATACACCCATGGTGAGATTGTATGATCTGTTGATATATTTCTTTTTTCCATTTCTTGTTTAAACTTCTGAATTTTTCCATTCTTAAGAGTGAAAATAAATATATTTTACAGTTATTTAATTTAATATCACATTGTAATCAAATGATAATGAATATTTAGCTAACTATTCTGATAATAGGTTCCATTTACAGTTACACTTCATCTACATTTCTATCAAGAGTTTTTGCTAATTTTTTACCACCAAATTTACTTTTTTCGAAATTTAATTGGACAAATTACTCAGTAAATAACTCACACATCAATCAACCGTGCCCAGGTTAGTCACATCGGCAAAATTTGTTCAAGTGCGGACTTGGTACAGTTTTTCCCATTTTTCACCATCAGTAAAAACCATAGAACTGCCTTGAATGTGCTCCATTTTGCCGGACGTGTTACATGAAAACCAAAACAAAGCTGGGGTACAAAAAAGTGGTAATGAAAATTACATGCTCATGTAGGAATCCGCTCGAGTTTTTTGCTGCAAAATTAAGGTGCTTAAGCACAAATTCAATCCTAGATTTTGTTGATGCATACTTTGTTGGACGGTGGCTAGTTTATAGGACACGGATTTTTGGAGCAGTTCAAATCCGTGTGGAACTCCCAAACCATGTGTAGAAGCTAAGTCGGTGGAGGTGATTTTGGGTAAACCAAAATCAGCCATGTGATAAGAGTTTGATAACTCTTAATTGGTTTTTATCCTAAAGTTTAGGGACTTATTAGCTAAGTTATGAAACCCTAATCCTACCGATGTGTATATAAATAGCCTAGTAGAGAACCTAGAGAAAACACACCAAAAATTCTTCTTTCTCTCTTAGGGTTTATATGTTTTCTCCCAAACAATAATATAAATCTCTTATTTTTCTGAGGATTCAACCTCGTTAAATTCTTGTCTCTTTTCTTTTCTAGTTTGTGTTCTTTGCAATATTTAGAGTACCATTGTGTAGCTATGCAATTCGCTTTCTCAGGGTTTTAGCGCAACATTTGGAATCAAGAGCTCGGGTTACGTTCTTGGATTTTTTGGGTATTCGTAATATTGCAGCGGGGGTATTTTTTTTCTGAAGTTGTTTGAGGTAATTTTTGATCTCAAAGATTAGCTTTTTATCTTTTTCTGTGATTATTTATTTTCATAAATAATGGTTGATACGGATGAATTTCCGGAGTCATCAAATAAAGATAAGGAAACAAAAGATAAAATATTGCATTCGCATAGATCACAACTGAAGGTTGATAAGTTTACCGGAACCAATAACTTTGGTTTATGGAGAACAGACGTATGGATGCTCTTGTTCATCTTGACCTAGAGGAAGCTCTAGAAGGTCGGCCAGCGGAGATGTCTGACAAGCAGTGTAACAAGATGAACAAATTATGTCTTGGTTCAATTCGAGGGTGTTTAGCAACGTCAGTAAGAGTTAATTATCAGCACGAGACTTCAGCTAAGGATATCTGGGAAAAGCTAGAGAAAGAATATCTTGTGAAGAAAGTGGCGAATATGATACATCTTAAGAGAAATTTGTATCGCTATAACATGAAGAAGGGTGCCTCTCTAACAGAGCACCTAGATTTATATAATAAACTTCTTGCTGAGTTGGTTAACTACGACGAGATAATCGAGTACGAGGAACAAGCTTTGTGTATGATAAATTATCTTCCTGAAAGGTATGAACCCGTGATTAAGGCTTTAATGCATGGGAAGGATAAGATGACATACGCTGAGGTTACTACAGCATTGCGTAGTGAGGAGTTCAGGAAGATGGACCGTGAATATCTGTCAAGTGAAGCTAATAATGATTTGCTTCTTGCAAGTGGTTGTTCAACAGACAGGAGAAATAAGAATCATGATCGTGGCAAAGGGAAAGGGCGTTCAAAGTCAAGAGCGGGTCTGCAGAAGGAAGAATGTGCATGGTGTCATGACCTTGGTCATTGGACTAAGGATTGTACCAAGCATAGAGATAGAGAAAGAGATAACAACAAGACCGAGGTGAACATTGCTAAGGCAAGTGAAAATTCGGATGAAGCTTGATTTCTCAATGACTTGTGATACCATCAACTTGTATCAGTATCGCGGATCGGTACATGGGTACTAGATTCTGTGCTACTTATCATATTTGTCCTCATCGGGACTGGTTCTCTAGCTTCGAGAAGTTTGATGGAGAAATACGTATGGGGAATAATCATACCTGCAGAGTGATCGAGATTGGTAGTGTTCGAATCAAGATGCATGATGGTATGGTTCGGGAGATGATGTGACTCAATAATTTTGTAGTAATAGGGGTTGTCGTTCACTCGGACTTGACGAGATTGATTTTAGGATTTAATAAACTAAAATAAAAGAAAAATATATACAAATATTGTCACAGGATGAAAAGATGTGCTGGGACTCAGGATTCGGCCAAACTCATAACAAAAGGTTCAAATATTAATTCTTTTAACAATTATCGCTCAACAAATAAAAACATGGACTCTTATTTTTGCCAAGATAGATTCTCAAAAGATTGGTTGTAAATCCTAAGCATGATGTATCAAAACATTTAAGCTAAGCATACATCATCAAATTAAATGACAACCAATTAATTCAAATCATATTTCAATTAAAATTAATGCAAAAGTCTTAAATAAGAATTAAATAATTTTACCCATGTATGAAATCGTCTTCCTCGTCGTCCCAGTAATGTGGTCTAGCTCATCATGTTGGAAACACGCTCAAAATATGATTTTATTGCTCAAAGGTGCTTACAAATGATGAAAAGGAGAGATATCAAATAAACCATGAATTTGCAACGCATGAGAAGCGTTACAAACTACTGTTACAGTCTACGATAAATGGTAAATGTCACTGTCACTGTTTCTTTAAGTCTGCCTCCAATCTACGACCCACATATGCGAGTCGTTGACATTGTTGAAGAACGATGGTCTTTGGCCGTCTGTTCTTCGTGTTCTTGATTCTGCGGCGCGAGAAACTTCTCTGCAACTTTGATTTTCTTGATTCTCTCGTCTCCAAAACCTCCCCTATCACTCCATCCCCATTCTAAGACATCCCGATACCTTATTTATACTCGATACCCCCTTGAATCTTCAAAATATCTTGTCATTACTTCATTATTCTTCACGGGTATTCACGAGAAAATACTTACCCTTCTTGTTGTTTCACGCATCTACAGCTTCCACACCTTCCTTGTTTAAATCCTCCACACTTTTATATTGACTCAACATACTCTAAACACACGCCAGAACTGCAAAACTAACTCGGAAAATCCCGAGAATATTTCACGTACGTGTGTGTACCCTATTTCTCTTCTTCTTCCACGTGAGTCCGTTTCAATCGAATCCAATGATATTACTAACCTGTTTTGGTAAAACAGGGGGCAAAGTAAATCCATCTCGCGCAACAAAAGATCTGCACGAATGTCGCCCAATATTAACTCGGGAAAACACGCTGTAAACCAAATTTAAAGAAATATGTTCCCGCCAAAATGTTTCTTCACGAAGATGAAGGTGGACAGCCCTTAGCCAAATCCGGTGTGTGAATAGCACTGGGCGCCGAATAATAAAGCAGGTGCCCCTTAGTAATTGGGTGCCCCTTATCCAATGTGGGAGTCCGAATAGCAAATGTCCTCGGGGGGGTGTTCCGAGCAACTTTTCGAGCCGAATTTTCCAAAAATATTTATTGCCCAAAAATACCTACAAACACACAAAAAATCATAATTAGTACAATATCGAGCACTAACAATACAGAGCATTGAGAACAAAATAGACACAAAAATGTGTCTATCAAATACCCCCAAACTTATTATTTGCTAGTCCTCGAGCAAATTTATTCTAGGAAATAAAAATCATTTGAACCCCTAGGTGGCCCTAGTGGCGGAGTGTTGTCTCCGGAGGGTTTACCAGAGGTGTACCCACAAAATCTTTACTCCAGACCCTAGCTATCTACGCAGAACCTTGGAAGGCATTAAAGAATCTCCTTGGTTGGCATACAATCATTGACTATAGGAGGAAGTACCCTGATGCGAAATTCCAATTAATGTACACGAGTTTGCACTCAAGCATACTAAAATTCATATAAAGTGACAGAGCTCTACTCAGATAGTTCCTAGACATCATAAACCGGAGTCAACCAATCACATGGAAAGATTAAGAAGATGGATGTAGAGAAAAACATAGATGTTGACTAAGGTGAGCCTATCCTAATGGACTGAGATATTGGTCTGGACTAATATCAATACACTGGCATATACAAGGGAATCGAAGTGGTCGATAATCCTAACTCTAGGTCAACACAACTGGCATATACAAGGGCACCAGTGTCGACTTTATTGATTTTATTCCGGTTGGTCTGATGGTCTGGTCTCAATTTTTTTTTTTTTTGGTATCTCAGTCACTCTATTTCACCCTAGCAATGGTAAAAAGAAAAAGAAAAAGAAGTGATCAGGATTCTTTCGATGTTTCCATCACGAGGATATGGCGAAACTACCATGTTTTCTTTTCTAACACCTGAGCTCTGTGCTTTTATGAATAGACTCTTCTAGATGTTTCCATCTAATCAGATTGGTTCCTCAACTCCTACAACCAAGATGTTTCCATCCACTTAGATTGGTTAGTGCCATCCTTAATAAACATAAATTTCTAGGCTCTGGAGTTTAGTTACTGCAACTAAAAAGTTTCTCCCATACCCCCAAACTTAAATCTAACATTGTCCTCAATGTTCTAAAGATGAAATTAAAAGCATGAACAACGAGAAACTGTTACTACTTGAAGAAAAGAGTAAGGAAAGATATTACCTTGTTGCATGAGCATGGGTTACCTCCCAAGAAGTGCTAAGTTTAAAGTCTTCAGCCAGACTAAGAAAGGATTAGTCACCTCGAAGAATCATAAAGCAGCAGCCGGAATAACCGCGGGTCATCTAGATCAAAAAGTGCTAACCACAAGAAGAGGAGATTGCAACAGACCAGGAAGATATCCAACACACCCTTATCTATTTTTAAGACCACGTACTACATCTAGTTGTGGTTCGGGTTCAGGCTTTATAAAAGGGTCTAGATAACATATTTTCATGGGTTGCGTTTCCTCATGAGTTAGATCCGAATGTTCAGGTTCTAGAGTCCGGAAAAACTCAAATAAAAACTTAGAAGCACATAATAATAACTCGAATAATTGAGGATCCTTTAAGTCAATCAGTTTTGACTTACACAGCTGACCACAATAAGATTGGTGGTCTTCCTTAAGAAAATGTGTCGACCCTAATATCCTAAAGTAATTAGGTTTAGTCTCAAAACTTAATAACTGACACATTTGTAACTCATATGTTCCCACAATTGAAGGAAAAGTTTTTGGTGGGAAAACAAAGTCAATTTTGGTATCATATCCTGGGTTAACCACATCAACCAGAGGATGGGTTTCTAACAACTGAACTTCTTCCTGGACATTATTAGGTTCGGTAGAGCTAGCATGAAGGTAATCTGGCACAATGGTTGAGGCACACATATCAAGTCCCAAGTGAGGGATCTCTGTAAGAGCTAAAGGTAAGGCACAAGGAGAATGATAATCACCCCAAAACTTAGAATTTTGGGTGTCTCTAGATAGACTGGCTACAATTTCCCTAATTTCTGGATCATCAAAATCCTGAAAATGGTCAATTGCTTCATGTAAATTATACTCAGGTGATGCATCCTCACTCATATTTAAAAGCTCTACGAGTTCATCTTCTTCGTCTAAGACTATTGTTTTTAAATCGATGGACTCTAAAACAGTATTCTCAAAGTAAACTCGTTCCTATAAACCATTATCAGCTTCGTAAAAAGGAAATTTTACATCGTCTAAAACAGTATCTCTAGTCAAATCCTCGTCCTTTTGAATAGGTGAATAATTGTTAAAATTATTAGGATCTGAACCAGAAATAACCATATTATTATAAAGCTCAATTGGAGTAGCAAATTCCTGATCACTATGCCTATTTATTTCAAATTCTTCATCAACACTATCCTCATCATAATCATAACATGAAAATGGTTGAACCTCATAACATGAAAATGGTTGAACCTCATCTAAATTAGTGTTACCAAATATAACCTCGTCATCTTGATTATAAATATCCTCATTTTCATGGGTATTATTGGAAACACTGTATTGGAAATTAAGATTATTTCGAGCAAGTTTTTCGACAATCCTATTTGTACTTTCAGTAAATTGCTTAAGAGTCTCTTCTAAAGACATCCTAGTTGACTGCTCTAGGGACTCATCTGGAATATTTAAGGTTTCCTTCACAAATAAGGAATGACTCTTGAAATCCTCTTCTAGAGAAATAGATGAATTGTTTTGCTCATAAGACCGATGCGCGTGTGGATAGTAATTGGGCTCACCATGGTATGACCCATAACCTTCAAAAGGTTGGCGTTCCCAACCACTATTCACACTATGGTCATAGTAATAATGTCCATATTGTTCAGTTGGATATTCGTTGTATTGGCTATACCAGTTTGACATCCTAACTGCAAGGGAATTCTACACAAACACAAACAAGGCTGACTCAACCACAATAAACCTACTGATTTCTAGCAAACAAAAAGCATGATGGATCCACTTAGATTGTTTTCTAGACCAGCTTCTAATCCTTCGAAAGGGAATTCGTTACAATATGAGCAAACCCCTCTGGAATCAATCCGAGTTTAAGTAAGTTGAATAGAGGCGAAGGAAGCTGCGTGGATCTTTGATACCCAAGGCCTCACCGCATTACAAGGCGGCGCAGTCACGCATTCAACTCACAGAAACCATCATGAACTTCGAAGTATGCTTAATAGAGTAACCAATATTTTTCGAACGACTTTCCTATTAAGCTCGTTACCCTATCGGTCTCGTTCTAGTCAAAATTTTAAGGCTTAGGTTCGTGTTTGGTTTCGTTTTCCTAAGGCGGGCAAGAAGAGAACGGTGATGAAATCCGAACTCTTATCTTGTATTTCCAGTCCTTGCCCTTTACTAGGAAATTAAAGCAGCCATATTCAGTTCCTCGACATATATTCACACGAAATCATCCAGTAAACCCGCTGACAGGGGATTCGCGGGTGTTTAGAATTCTTACCTCCCGTTCCAGACGGGGGATGAACCGTTGAAGTCGACTCGCCACGACTCCTATGTCATGTACGAACCCGAGGGGCCGAGACGATATCGTAATCGTCGTCCTTCCGTGTGCAGTTTGTATTTAAATAACCCTTCCTTAGGGTTTAAAAAAAAAATGTCCAATGTCCAAGTCCAAAGATTAAAAAAAAAAAAAAAAAAAAAAATGTCCAAAAATAATTACCTAATTACAGTTTCTAAAAAAAATAATATAATATAATATACAAAATCTTCCACTCCTTTTGGATTCCTCTTTTTTTTTTCTTTGGCTTCGCTTTTGTTTTCACCGATTTCTCCCTTTTTCTTTAGCTCAGTTCCTTTTTTCTTTGCAATATTTAGAGTACCATTGTGTAGCTATGCAATTCGCTTCCGCAGGGTTTTAGCGCAACAATTGGAATCAAGAGCTCAGGTTATGTTCTTGGATTTTTTGGGTATTCGTAATATTGCAGCGGGGGTATTTTTTTTCTGAAGTTGTTTGAGGTAATTTTTGATCTCAAAGATTAGCTTTTTATCTTTTTCTGTGATTATTTAATTTCATAAATAATGGTTGATACAGATGAATTTCCGGAGTCATCAAATAAAGATAAGGAAACAAAAGAAAAAATATTGCATTCGCATAGATCACAACTGAAGGTTGATAAGTTTACCGGAACCAATAACTTTGGTTTATGGAGAACAGACGTATGGATGCTCTTGTTCATCTTGACCTAGAGGAAGCTCTAGAAGGTCGGCCACGGAGATGTCCGACAAAAAAGTGTAACAAGATGAACAAATTATGTCTTGGTTCAATTCGAGGGTGTTTAGCAACGTCGCAAGAGTTAATTATCAGCACGAGACTTCGGCTAAGGATATCTGGGAAAAGCTAGAGAAAGAATATCTTGTGAAGAAAGTGGCGAATATGATACATCTTAAGAGAAATTTGTATCGCTATAACATGAAGAAGGGTGCCTCTCTAACAGAGCACCTAGATTCATATAATAATCTTCTTGCTGAGTTGGTTAACTACGACGAGATAATCGAGTACGAGGAACAAGCTTTGTGTATGATAAATTATCTTCCTGAAAGGTATGAACCCGTGATTAAGGCTTTAATGCATGGGAAGGATAAGATGACATACGCTGAGGTCACTACAGCATTGCGTAGTGAGGAGTTCAGGAAGATGGACCGTGAATATCTGTCAAGTGAAGCTAATAATGATTTGCTTCTTGTAAGAGGTTGTTCAACAGACAGGAGAAAGAAGAATGATGATCGTGGCAAAGGGAAAGGGCGTTCAAAGTCAAGAGCGGGTCTGCAGAAAGAAGAATGTGCATGGTGGCATGACCTTGGTCATTGGACTAAGGATTGTACCAAGCGTAGAGATAGAGAAAGAGATAACAACAAGACCGAGGTGAACATTGCTAAGGCAAGTGAAAATTCAGATGAAGCTTCAGATTTCTCACTGACTGTGATACCATCAACTTGTATCGTAACTGACGGTACGTGGGTACTAGATTCTGGTGCTACTTATCATATTTGTCCTCATCGGGACTGGTTCTCTAGCTTCGATTAGTTTGATGGAGAAATACGTATGGGGAATAATCATACCTGCAGAGTGATCGAGATTGGTAGTGTTCGAATCAAGATGCATGATGGTATGGTTCGGGAGATGATGTGACTCAATAATGTTGTAGTAATAGGGGTTGTCGTTCACTCGGACTTGACGAGATTGATTTTAGGATTTAATAAACTAAAATAAAAGAAAAATATATACAAATATTGTCACAGGATGAAAAGATGTGTTGGGACTCAGGATTCGGCCAACTCATAACAAAAGGTTCAAATATTAATTCTTTTAACAATTATCGCTCAACAAATAAAAACATGGACTCTTATTTTTGCCAAGATAGATTCTCAAAATATTGGTTGTAAATCCTAAGCATGATGTATCAAAACATTTAAGCTAAGCATACATCATCAAATTAAATGACAACAAATTAATTCAAATCATATTTCAATTAAAATTAATGCAAAAGTCTTAAATAAGAATTAAATAATTTTACCCATGTATGAAATTCGTCTTCCTCCGTCGTCCCAAAGAATGGGGTCTAGCTCATCATGTTGGAAACACGCTCAAAATATGATTTTATTGCTCAAAGGTGCTTACAAATGATGAAAAGGAGAGATATCAAATAAACTTGTGAATTTGCAACGCATGAGAAGCGTTAAAAACTACATCACATTACAGCTACGATAAATGGTCAATGTCACTTTGTCAATGTTTCTTTAAGTCTGCCTCCAATCTACGACCCACATATGCGAGTCGTTGACACTGTTGAAGAACGACGGTCTTTGGCCGTCTGTTCTTCGTGTTCTTCAGTTCTGCAGCAGCAGAAACTTCTCTCTGCAACTTTGATTTTCTTGATTCTCTCGTCTCTGTTCTGGACCCTATCACTCCATCCCCATTCTAAGACATCCCAGTACCTTATTTATACTCGACAGTCACCCTTGAATCTTCAAAATATCTTGTCATTACTTCATTATTCTTCACGGGTATTCACGAGAAAATACTTTCCCTTCTTGTTGTTTCACGCATCTACAGCTTCCACACCTTCCTTGTTTTAATCCTCCACACTTTTATATTGACTCAACATACTCTAAACACACGCCAGAACTGCAAAACTAACTCGGAAAATCCCGAGAATATTTCACGTACGTGTGTGTACCCTGTTTCTCTTCTTCTTCCACGTGAGTCCGTTTCAATCGAATCCAATGATATTACTAACCTTGTTTTGGTAAAACAGGGCAAAGTAAATCCATCTGCGCAACAGAATCTCTACGAATGTCGCCCAATATTAACTCAGGAAAACACATTGTAAACCAAATTTAAAGAAATATTTTCCCGCCAAAATGTTTCTTCACGAAGATGAAGGTGGACAGCCCTTAGCCAAATCCGGTGTGTGAATAGCACTGGGTTCCGAATAGTAAAGTAGGTGCCCCTTAGTAATTGGGTGCCCCTTATCCAATGTGGGAGTCCGAATGGCAAATGTCCTCCGGGGGGTGTTCCGAGCAACTTTTCGAGCCGAATTTTCCAAAAATGTTTATTGCCCAAAAACTACCTACAAACACACAAAAAACCATAATTAGTACAATATCGAGCACTAACAATACAGAGGCACTTCACAGTTAAGAAGACACCGCAACAAAATGGGGTAGCTGAACGCATGAATCGTACTTTACTGGAGAAAGTACGATGCATGTTATCTAATGCTGGTTAGGTAAAGCGTTTTGGGCTGAGGCAGTTACATATGCGTGCTTCCTCATTAATAGGTTGCCATCCGCTGCGTTAGAAGGTAAAAATACGAAGGAGAAGTGGTATGGTAAACCAGCTTATGACTATGACTCAATTCATATCTTTGGTTGCCCTGCTTGGTATCATGTTAGTGAAAACAAGCTTGATAGCCGTGTTGTTAAAGGTATCTTTATGGGTGTGAAGAAAGGAGTGAAACGGTTCAAAATATGGAATCCGGTGGAAAAGAATATAGTCATGAGTAGACACGTTACATTTGATGAAGCGTTTATGGTAAAGTCTTTGGGTGCTCAGCAGGTGGAGAACAGAAGCACCAGTACTAGTGATCCTTTGCAGCAGGTGGAGATTGATGCAACTCCACTAAGCTAAGTCTGTCTGTATTACGACTACTTCCGTAGGCGTGGCGTCTACGAGGGATGTAACTACTGAAGTTCCAAATGATAGTGACGATGTTTATGAAGAGGAACAAGAAGTAGTAGAAGCTACGGTCACTGAGACCGTAGCAACCAACAAACCAAGAAGACAAACCAGGAAACCTGGTTGGATGAATGATTTTATAGCTTATGCATTACCAGTTATTGAAGAAGGCTTTCCTAATACCTATTTTGAAGCTATACACAGTGTAGAGCATTAAGAATGGGAAGCTGCTATGCAGGATGAGATGGAGCCTCTTTACAAGAACGGCATGTGGATTATTACGAATCTTCCAAACAGTAAGAAGGCCATTGGGTGCAAATGGGTATATGCTAAGAAAGAAGGATCTCAGGTGAATCAAGTACGCTACAAGGCAAGGTTAGTTGCGAAAGGTTATGCCAAAAAGGAAGGGATTGACTACAATCAGGTGTTCTCTCCGGTTGTGAAGCACTCATCAATCTGAATTTTGTTGGCCTTGGTAGCACAATATGACTTAGACCTAGTTCAGCTAGATGTCAAGACGGTGTTCTTACATGGTGATCTAGAAGAAGAGATCTATATGTCTCAGCCGAGTGGGTTTAAAGTTGCTGGAAAAGAAGATTTTGTATGCAAGCTGAAGAAATCGTTGTATGGGATGAAACAGTCTCCAAGACAGTGGTACAAGAGATTTGATCAATTTATGATTGGCCGTACATACACAAGAAGTCACTATGACCATTGTGTATACTTCAAGAATCTACGTGATGGGTCTTTCATATATTTGCTCTTGTATGTCGATGATATGGTGATAGCATCGAATAATAAGAAAGAGATTGAGAATTTGAAGCACAAATTATCAACTGAGTTTGAGATGAAAGATCTGGGAGAATCTAAGAAGATTCTTGGCATGGAGATTCAACGTGACAGAGAGAAGGGTAAAGTTTGTTTGTCTCAGAAGGCATACTTGAAGAAAGTGTTATAGAAATTTGGTATTTGCGAAGGAACTAAATATGTAAGTACTCCCCTTGGTCCTCATTTTAAGTTGAGTTCGATATGTCTCTTACTACTGAATAAGAGCGTGAGTATATGGCCCAAGTCCCATATGCTAGTGTTGTTGGTAGCTTGATGTATTCAATGGTATGTACGAGGCCAGACATTTCACATGCAGTAAGTATGATCAGCCGATATATGCATAATTATGGTAAAGGACATTGGAAAGCTGTGTATATTTATGGTACTGTTGATGTTGGCTCGGAGTTTGTGAAGGAAGATGGGAACAATCAGCTATGTGTTGGTTATGTGGATTCTGACTATGCTGGTGATTTGGACAAGAGACGTTCAACTACAGGGTATGTATTTACCATGGCTGGAGCACCAGTTAGTTGGAGATCAATTTTTCATTCTATTTTGGCTGTCTCAACTATTGAAGCGGAGTATATGGCAGTGACAGAGGCATTTAAGGAGGCTATATGGTTACAGGGTTTGCTAGATGATTTGGGTGTTGTGCAAGAACAACTGCATGTGCATTGTGATAGTCTTAGTGCAATTTACTTGGCTAAGAATCAAGTGCATCATGACAGAACCAAACATATAGATGTTCGATTTCACCTTGTTAAAGAAATTATGGAAGAAGAAAACATTCTACTTGTGAAGATCGATACTAAAGACAATCCAGCCGATATGTTAAAGAAAGTATTGTATGGCGTCAGGTTTCGTCATTGCTCGAAATTGATCCACATTCTTCCGGTTTGGTGAGACCCTTGGGGGTAGAGGTTCTTAGGAACCTAGTGGAGGCCTTCTAGTAAGGTCATTAAGTGAACTACGTTCGGTTTGATTCCTTGAGGAGGATACGTAGGCAGCCTAGCCCAGCACGGCCCAGCACGTTAGTTTCATGGGTTGTGCTGGGTTAGACTAATTGGCACAGTAGGACGGCACATCACGCGGCACGGATAAGCACGTGGCCCAGCCCAGCCCAGCACGTTAAGAAAGCACGTCATAGCATGCACAAATATACCATATAACAAGGATAAAACATCACATTTTGTGTATATTTCACAAAAGAGTCACTATTCTAGCTAGTTTTTGACATTTTATGCTGCTTTATTTTTATAGCAACACATATAATACCTAAATATTTGAAAAATATATTCCAATATCGTTGTTATAATGTCATTACCTATATTTGACTAGAACATTAATTTACATGACAATGATCCAATTTTATATTCAATGGGCTAGCTATTTCTTTTTATTGAATAAACTTGTTAATTTTATTGGAAATAATTTCAAATGATATGTTGTCTATTTAAATTCTCGTGATAATGTCCGACTTAATTTATAATTTAAGTGATTTCAAATTGTATATAACACGTATGTCAATACGGCACGGCACAGCACGGCACAACACGTCTATTCGTGTGTTGTGCCCGTGGGCTGTGCTGTGCTTAGCTTTTGACTAGTAAAGCACAACACGTTTAAATCGTTGGCACAGCACAGCACGGCACATGGCACGTGAAGCACGCGACTTCGTGTGTCGGGCTGTGCCGGGCCGGCACGTTTTACACCTCTAAGAATAACCAAACTCGTACATAGTAAACTGCTATTTGTTGTACCAGAAGTCGTTGGCGCCTTGGTGGTAAATCAACAAATGCAATTTCGAGTTTTTTTTTATATCTTTGCTCAAGAAAAAAGTTACATAATTATATACAAATGGGCAACAAGATGACACTAATAATTTAAAACGAGAGGGAAATACGGCAAGGTTTGTAAATTCAAGATCATTGCTATAAATAGGGCCAAGGGGTGGATGTTAAATCTCACAAATCCAGTTAACAATCATATTCATTAGAATCATTGCTGCAAGTAAAAAAAGAAACATAATCGTTATTAGAGCTTCAATCCTATTAAAATGTCATGGCTAAAATTTCTGGTTCAACATTTGTTAGCTTCTTCTTCGTTTTGGCCATTTTATCTGCTTCCGGCAAGTATATCTTTCACAAAAATCATACACTAGCTGCTAGCATATATGTATAACTTTGTAGCATCGTTTTGAAACACTAAGTTGCATTTATAGCTACTAGATTTATGTCAAAATTTGTCCATATTTCATTTTATCGATCTACATTGCCGCTAACTGTTCGAGATATTGATTGTTGTTATGACATATGTATGCAGAGATGGCAACAACCGAAGCTCAACTAACATGTGATATTGGAAAGCTAGTGATACTTCGTGGTCCTTGCACAAAATGTTTGAAGAAGTTCCCAGTCCCGCTCATTGTCACAAGCCTGTGTGTCCCAGTGCTAGGAACTTCCGTCTGTGCTTGTCGCGTTGTCGAGCAGGCTGCCTAAAAATCAATCCCTACTCATGTACTCCTTAAATAAATTTGGTTAGCTACTCGACTCCTTGTGAGTCTAGTTTAGCCAGTGTTGGTTTTCGGTTAATGAATGGGCTAATAAGACCCATGCTGTAATGTTTGTAACGTTTTTCTATGAATGAAATAATATCTATGTTTAAGAATGAAAGTTTGAGACATATACTATCAAAAAAAGTTGTCCCTAAAATTATGCGAAGTTTGTTCTTCTGTTTTACATTGCCTTAAACTGAGCTCTTTAAGGTTACCCCTTATTACGGTAAAAACCCAAGAATGAACCCTAGATTCATTCAAGTGGTGATTGCAGAGGAGGAACAAATAAGCATACACATAGAATAACAGAAAAAATAAAAATAAATTAGAATTAATGTTTATAGTTTTGAATGAAAACACAAAATGGAAATTACTCCTTAACTGTGATTTCATTTTTACAAGAGTCAATGAATTCTCACTTGAAATATTGTTACGATTGTTCATAAACTAAACCCTAAACCCTAAGATAATTATAACATTGATTGTTCAACACTACAGTAGCAACAATATATGGTGTTTCATGTTACGTACACTGGTTCGTTACTGGGAGTCATATCATATATCTTTGAAAAACCTAAATTTCATTTGAATTTTTGAATCAAATTCAAAACTAATGGAAGTGAAGTAATAAACTAGTGCAGTCAATAGTAAATACACAGATTTGCGGCTTCAGAGAGTGGAGTTAAGTTGAAAAGAAAACAAAGAGAGGAAAATACAATGGGCATATTTTCCTGGGGCTTCAGAGAGTGGATGTTATGAGGCCCCTGGGGCTTCGCGTGATGAATAAAAATTCAACTAGGTCCGATGCAGAAACAAAATAACAATGCCCACCTAAGCTACTCTGAACTCGGTTGAATTCCACTCGGCGCAAAAGTACAGAATCACATATCATATGGCAATGAGTAACTTGGGGTAAATCAGTAGAATTCTTGAATGTGGGTGGGGGGGTTTCAGCTTTGTAATCAAAGAACCTGAGTTTAAACTTTCGCTCCACCCACATCCTCAAGGACGGGAGACAAAAATGAAACGTTCACAAAACTGTAGTCTTGGATGCCAGGATCTGACTGCACCCTACTTTCGGCCAGGTAAATGGATCAAACTACAAGTACGAAGCAATTATGAACTTTACGATAATTTTCAGAAGATGTTCAGAACCAGAAATAAACAAAAGTCGAATATCAAAGTAAAAGATTGAAACAAAGCTGATTATAACTTGTTTTTACGCATCCTAAGAACTGAATTTAAAGACACAACCAGCTGAGGCTCTTGGAAAACTTGATATCTCTACCATAACTTCTTTTTCACTTTTCAAATTTGCAGACTGGTAACCCAAATCATAGTAACAAATAGTCAAAGCTTTTGCGTCCCTCAAAATCAGTTTCACCCACATCAGCTCCCTGGGATCCCCAACAAATTTCTGAAAGCAAACTGACTTTAAATGTGGAAACAAACTATCATCTTCATTATTATAGTTGGCTTCACCCTCATAGTTGGTTTCGCCTTCGACGGAGTTAGCACCATCGTCTTCATTGTCATACTTGTCTTCTGTTGGGGTATATATTTAAAAACATAGTTTTGTAATTTTATGCCAAAGTTTGAGAGATGGTGTGGTGGTATTATTTTGAGCTCCCACACTATAGGCATGGGTTCAAACTCCACCCCATACATTTCCACTAGGGTATATATATTATATACTATATACTTATATTACATTACATTAGTCCGGGAGCGGGGTCTTGGGAGGTCTATTGATCCAGAAACTTATTTTTGCCGTTTTTAACTTAAAATTTTTAAAACGTATTTTAAGTAATTACTTTATCAATTAATTGTATTGATTGAGCAATTATATTTTGACCGTTTTCTTTGTAACTGGCGAGAGGGTTTTTCATGTGTGCATTAAAGCCTGATTTATTCTCATTAAAAACCGTATTGATTATTTTCTGAGTTATAAAAGGACAGTTTTTGGAGAAGATGAAAGACGGTTTGTTTTCATATTCTGAGCAAGTGTTAGAGAGAGTATTTGTTAGTTTGATTTCTCATAGTGCAGAGAAATCGAACAAGAGAGTATCAGTTGTTTTATCCCATAGGGTTTTCGACAAGAATCGACTGCTAGCACACAATCAAGAGGCAGAGTCGCGAAACACATTAAAGATAGCGACCTAGTCCGCGGCTCAGCTGTTTGAGATTCGTTTTGATTTTTTTTCCTTGTTTCCAACAATTTTAAGGTGATCGTTTCTGCTATGGAGAATGAAAGAAAGCGCGTCGATGATACCAACAAGCCATTCAAGTTTGAAGGGCTGCATTTCAGAAGATGGAAGCAAAAGATGTTCTTTTATCTCAAACTCATGAAGCTGCATATGATTATGTCGACTATTCATCCTGGAACCCTGGAACCTGCTGATAGGGCTGCCCATGGTTCGGTTTGGTTTGGTTCTCTGCCAAACCCAAGGACCAAACCAATATCTCTTATAAGAAACCAAAAAACAAACCAGACCATGCTCGGTTTAAAATATTGAATTTTCTGGGTTTTTTGGTTTTTTTTTTAATAGACTTTCATTTTTAAATCATAAATCAAAATTGTAAACCAAATCATCAAAATTAGATATATTTTGAACTATAATTTCTTTATTTATTGGTATACTCATTAAATCATATATATTATACATATATAATTCAACAATAGATACATTTTTAACTATATTTGCTTTATTTATGGATATACTAATTGAAGTGAATATATATTATACTATGATGGAAAGTTCGCTACATATTATTATGCTTTTTCTAGGTTTTTTTTGGTTCTTAATCTCGGTTTCTTTTTTGGTTTGGTTTTTTTTGGTTTTTTTGGTTCTTTTGTTACATCAAACCAAAACCAAAACCAACCACCTAGAATCGGTTTTCTCGGTTTTTGGGTTTCTTGGTTTTTGGATTTTTCGGTCTCTGGTTTTTTGGATTTTTTTGTCGGTTTGAACCAGTTCGGTTGGGGTAGAAAACCGAACCATGGGCAGCCCTACCTACTGATAAGACAAGTACCCCTGCTGCTTCTGCTGCTCCTAATGCTGATGTTGCTGATACTGGTGCTGCTGATCCACCTCCTACCGGCGGTGCCAAAAAAGTTTCTCAAACTCCTGAGGAGAAACAGAAATTCATTGACAAATGGGTCGATGATGACTTTGATTGCAAAAACTATATTCTCAATGCTTTATCTGATGATTTATATGAATATTACTCCACGTTTGATACTGCTAAAGATGTGTGTGATGCTTTACAGAAAAAATATGACATCGAAGAAGCCGGATCGAAGAAATATGTTGTAAGACGCTACATGAAATATCAAATGGTGGATGATAGATCAGTTTTTGCACAGGCTCATGAACTTCAGAAAATTGCCCATGAAATTCTGACCGAAGGTATGAAAATTGATGAACAATTTCAAGTTGTTGTAATGATTGACAAGTTACCACCTAACTGGAAAGATTTTCGTAATTCTTTGCGTCACAAGTCTAAAGAATTTTCTCTTGAAAGTTTGATTGTTAAGCTCAGGGTTGAGGAAGAAGCTTGGAAACAAGATAAGAAGGAAGAGATTCTCATTGTTTCTAACAATAAGACTCATCCTAATTTGAAACCTAAGAAGAAGGATATGAAACCTAACCCGAACCAGAAGAAAGGAGGAAGGCCTAATCAAAACAAGAACCAACGCCCATCAAGAAATGGACAGAATTCCAATTCTGAGTTTCTTTGTTATACATGTAATAAACCGAACCACATGACTAGGAATTGCAGGTTTAACAAAGAAAAGAATAACGCACAAGCCAATGCTGTGGATGGCGTTATGGTCTCAGATCTTGAGTTCTACATGGTTGGCGGTTCTGATGGGTGGTGGATAGACAGTGGTGCTTCGCGTCATTGTTGTTTTGATAGGTCCCAATTTAAGACTTATGCTGAAACCAAGGATAAGAAGTGTTGTTGGGAGACTCCCACAGCACTGTGGTGAAAGGTTCTGGTACGGTAGAATTGAAGTTTACCTCTAGGAAGACACTTATCTTTGAAAGATGTCCTTCACACTCCGTAAATGAGAAAGAACCTTGTTTCCTAAATCTTCTCAACAAGGTCATCTGTATCAAACTACTGGTCCGATATTTACACTATAACTAAGAATAAGAATTTTTAGGAAAGGGTTATGCTCGATGGAATGTTTAAGCTTACTGTTGATGCTATGAATAAAATTGATTCTTCTGCTTATATGGTTTGCAATTTTAATGTTTGGCATGGTAGGCTTTGTCATGTGGGTAAAAAGTTAGTAAATAACATGAGCAAGTTAGGTGTCCTCCCTGAATTTTCTGAAAATGAATCTGAAAAATGTGAATACTGTAGTCAAGCAAAAATAACCAAGACTTCACATAAATCTGTTGTAAGAGAATCCAAACCACTAGACTTAATACATTCTGATTTGTGTGAATATGAAGGTATCCTAACTAGAAATGGCAAGAGGTATTGATGATTGTTCTAATTATACTTATGTTTATTTGTTGAGCCATAAGAATGAAGCTATTGAAAAGTTTAAGATCTTTATTGCTGAAATTGAAAATCAATTTGGTAGAAAAATTAAGAGGTTTCGTAGTGATAGAGGCACTGAATATGATTCTGCTCCTTTTACTGAAATTTATGAAACTAATGGCATTATACATGAAAGAACTGCACCATATAATCCTCAAATGAATGGGAAAGCTGAAAGAAAGAATCGTACTCTTACTGAATTGACTATTGCTTGGTTGCTTAGTTTTGGTGCTGCTTCTCATTGGTGAGGTGAATGTTTATTAACTGTTTTCCATGTTTTGAACCGCATTCCCAATAATAAAACCATGATATCTCCTTATGAAATTTGGATAAATAGAAAACCTAATGTCTCTTATTTTAGAGTTTGGGGTTGTTTAGCTTTTGTTAGGAAACCTGATCCTAAAAGACATAAGTTAGAAAGTAGAGCTTATGAATGTGTTTTTATTGGTTATGCTCAAAACAGTAAAGCTTATAGGTTCTTTGATATTAATAATAACGTTATTATTGAATCTATTGATGTTGATTTCTTTTAAGAGAGATTTCCTTTTAAATCTAGAAATAGTGGGGGTAATAGTGGGGTTCAATACATAGTACTTTACCTAGTGATGATTCTGAACCTAGATTAGAAGAACCTAGAAGTGAAGAAACTAGGATCACTGAATTTGAACCTAGATGCAGTAAAAGAGCTAGGATTGAGACAAAAGATAAAAATCCCGATTTTGAATTTTACGCTATAGAGGAAGAACCTTCTAATTTACAAGAGGCGTTTAGTTCTGTAGAGTCTAGTTTCTGGCAAGAAGTTGTAGATAATGAATGGGATTCTCATATGTCTAATGGAACTTGGAGAATGGTAGATTTACCACCTGGTAGTAAGCCTATATGTTGTAAATGGGTTTTGAAAAGGGAACTTAAACCTGATGGAACAGTAGATAAGTACAAGGCTAGACTGGTTGCTAAAGGATTTAGGCAACGAGAGAACGTATACTTTTTTGATACTTATTCTCCTGTTACTAGATTAACTTCTATACGTGTTTTGATTGCTGTTGCTGCTCCTCATAATCTTGTGATTCACCAAATGGATGTTAAAACTGCTTTTTTGAATGGTGAACTAGAAGAGGAAATTTACATGGATCAACTTGAAGGTTTTGTAATTCTTGGACAAGAACAGAAAGTATGTAAGCTAGAAAAGTCTCTTTATGGTTTGAAACAAGCTCCTAAACGATAGCATGAGAAATTTGATAATTTAATGATTTCAAATAACTTCAGAATAAATGAGGGTGACAAATGCATCTACTATAAATCCGAGAATGATGTGTCATGATTGTTTGCTTGTATGTGGATGATTTGCTGATATTTGGTTCCAATTTATCTGTTGTCAATGAAACTAAAAGCATGCTTAGTTCGAATTTTGACATGAAAGATTTGGGTGAGGCTAGTGTAATATTGGGAATCAAAATAACTAGAACTAGTAGTGGTATTTGTTTAGATCAATCTCACTACATTGAAAAAATTCTGAGGAAATATGAATATTTTGATTGTAAACCTGTTTGTACTCCGTTTGATCCTAATGTGAAATTGTTTATGAACACTGGAGAAAGTGTTAGACAATCTGAATATGCTAGTATAATTGGAAGTTTGCATTATGCAACTGATTGTACTAGACCAGACATTGCATATGCAGTGGGAGTTTTATGCAGGTTTACCTGTAATCCTAGTCTGAAACACTGGGATGCTATTGAGAGGGTTATGCGGTATCTGAAAAGAACCAAAAACCTAGGATTACACTATAAGAGGTATCCCGTAGTCCTTGAAGGATTTAGCGATGCTAATTGGAACACTCTTTCAGATGATTCCAAGGCCACCAGTGGATATGTTTTTACTATTGCTGGAGGCGCTGTATCTTGGAGATCAAAGAAACATACAATTATAGCCCAATCTACGATGGAGGCTGAATTGATGGCACTAGCTGCTGCTAGTGAAGAGGCAGGATGGATGAAGAGTCTGTTGTCAGACATTCCAGTATGGGAAAAACCGATACCAGCCACTTTGATCCACTGCGATAGTACCGCGGCTATCGGAGTAGTATAGAATTGTTATAATAACAATAAGAATCGACAGATACGTCGAAAGCACGACACAGTTAGAGAATTTCTCACAACTGGTGTTGTTAGAGTAGATCATGTAAGGTCTGAAGGAAATATAGCTGATACTTTGACGAAAGGATTAGCAAGAGAAAAGGTATGGAATATATCTAAAAGTATGGGACTTTTGCCCGTGAGAAGTTGAGTCATTTGTAATGGATACCCAACCTAGAAATAGGTTCAAAGGGACTAGACGAAGTTACAAATGATATGATAGAGTCATGCATTCCCATAGCATGATATCCTGAAGTGGGAAACAGGTTGAGTATTTAACTCTTAATGAAGTCTATAGCTCTTAAGTTAGAGTGGGATACACAGGAGTATTCTTGATAGACTCACCTATATGAATGTGAAGGTGTGGCCGCCTTCTATGAGAAATTGGGCATTTATCTAGATCATTTGTTAAAAAATGGATAAGCACATGGCCTTAATGTGCGAACTTAAGAACTTTACTCTAGATATAGTTGTGTGTGTTAAATAATCTAGTATTAGTTAGAGTTCAAGACGCGAGTCACTCTAGTCACCTGGTACTTAGAAAGTTTAACACTATGTAGAGGTTCAAGTCGAAAGGCACCTTTGCAGATGCACAACTATACAACACTTGCTCAATGTTTTTGAAATATAAGTGGGGATTGTTGGGGTATATATTTAAAAACATAGTTTTGTAATTTTATGCCAAAGTTAGAGAGATGGTGTGGTGGAATTATTTTGAGCTCCCACACTATAGGCATGGGTTCAAATCCCACCACATACATTTCCACTAGGGTATATATATTATATACTATATATACTTATATTACATTAGTCCAGGAGCGGGGTATTGGGAGGTCTGCTAATCTAGAAACTTATTTTTGCCGTTTTTAACTTAAAATTTTTAAAACGTATTTAAAGTAATTACTTTATCAATTAATTGTATTGATTGAGTAATTATATTTTGACAGTTTTCTTTGTAACTGGCGAGAGGGTTTTTTATGTGTGCATTAAAGCCTAATTTATTTTCATTAAAAACCATATTGATTATTTTCCGAGTTATAAAAGGACAGTTTTTGGAGAAGACGGTTTTTGTTTTCATTCATTTTGAATTTTGAGCAAGTGTTATAGAGAGTATTTGTTAGTTTGATTTCTCATAGTGCAGAGAAATCGAACAAGAGAGTATCAACTGTTTTATCCCATAGGGTTTTCGACAAGAATCGACTGCTAACACACAATCAAGAGGCAGAGTCGCGAAACATCTTAAAGATAGCGACCTAGTCCGCGACTCAGCTGTTTGAGATTCGTTTTGATTTTTTGTTCCTTGTTTCCAGCATCTTCACCCTCATCAGCGCTGCCCTTAGTCAGCAGCGCAAAGACAGCTCCTACGTCTTCATTGTCGTGGTTGCTTTCGCCCTCAACGGAGTCAGCGTTGTTGTCTTCATCTTCATCATCACCGTCTTCCTCAGCACTGTCACTGTCATCCTCATCACTGCTGTTCTCATCGTCTTCGTAGCTGTTTTCTTCTATTTCATCACTCATATACTAGAATTGAAATTGAAACAATACAAAGATATCAAATTGTCAGTTAGTACAGACATAGTAAGTTATCAAATGTAAGCCCAAAACTTATACTCCAACATGAGTCATGAGTTCTGAACACATTGCCTGCTAAATTACGAGTGATTCCAGATTAGGTACTGCTTTAAGCAAAGCAATCAATCCTTTATTGGTGATTAAATAGCCAGATATGCTCAACATTTTGACATTATGAAATCTCAGCAAATTGTCTGATAGATAGGATGTCAAGTAGATATACTATTTATCACCAGGCAAACAGATAAGTCAGTTAGAAAGAGATAGATTAAACCACAAAAATAGAAAGAAACGCAGAAACTGACTATTCTAAAGATGGATATATGCAAGCTAATATACCTTAAATGGAACTGAACACAGATTTCAGAAGAAATAAGTTTAGAGTGTGAAGCGAGGAAAGTGGGAAGTGAGTGAGAAAAATGTCACGACTCGGATTTTCTCTCTCTTTAAAGAGTGTGAGATACTGGATCTCTTGTGGGCTTTACTCCTTTTGTCTTAATGGGCCTGAACTCCATCCAAAGTTCTAAGATTTTTGCAGAAATGACTGAGATGTTGAAGGTTCGGAGATCAATCACCACTGAAGAAGCTAGAGCCTAGAGAGTTACATAATGTAATGGTTCTTTCAAAGATATATGCTCAGTTTAAGCATTACGTTTCAACTTTGATCCACTTATGACTTTCAACAAAAAGAAAACTTTCATAGCTTGGACAGATTGGCCAAAAAAAAAAAAATGGAATGCAAATCAAATTGCTTTGTGTCAAGAAATTAAACTTATTAGTTAGAAGACTAGCTAAATTCATACAGCCATGAACTAGACGCACTTCCTGTGAACTGGTGCAGTAATTTGTTTTAACTTGGATTGAAGACTCCATTGGATCAAACGGGAATCAGATTTCAAGACAGTTACAACGTGGATCATATGGTTTGCAATTATGTGAGTCAGCTTTATTTTGAATGAGAAAAAAACGCCTACCATTGTGAAGAAACTTTAATAACACACCCTGGTGAAGCTCTTGGAAAACTTGGTATCTCTGCCTTAAGTTCTTCTTCTTCTTCTTCTTCTTCTTCTTGAAATAACAAACAATAGAAAGATATTCAAAGATAAGTTATTATCGACAAAATAAGTTAACAACTGTAAACCCAAATCTTATATTTTGTTACTTATCTAATGACAATATGCAGAATCATCAGTTTTGAACACTTGCCTCACTAAATACGAGTGACTCCAGATTAGGTACTGCTTTGAGCAAACCAATAAATCCTAGATCAGTGGATAGCACATTTGATATGTTCAATTTTTTGACATTATGAAATGTGGGCCAATTATTTGAAAGATCATGATCAGAGTAGATAACCTGTTTATCACAAGGCGACATCAACAAGTCAGTTACAAGGAGTCAGATTAAACCATAGAAGTAAAAAGGAATGCACAAATTAAGTACTCAGCAAGCAAGAATACCTTTAGGGTTTGATTACAAACATTAAGATACTTTACATGTGCAAAGGCACAAAGTAACCGACTTAATTCTGCACCATCATATTCTTCAAAGCAGATGTCAATAATTGCTTCCTCTAGTGCTGGAAAGTTGGACAAGAGAAACTCTTTTGCAACAGGACTAGTATATAAGAAAGTGACAAGCCTTGGTGCATCAATTTTTAAAATACAATCACACAAACCATTTCCCTTGGTAATCCAATTATCAATTTTCAAGATTTTCAGTGTAGGAATTGAGATACAAAAAGAACTCATACTAACAGAGCACTGATCCAGAATCAATTCTTCAAGAACACGGGAATTTGAAAAGAGTTCCTCATTCCAGGATTCATCGGTAAAATTAAAAAGATGAAGCTTAAGGCACTTGAGTCTTGGAAAAGAGATACACTTAGGAAGGCATACATTAGGCTGAATGTGTAGCTCCAACGATACCAGTGATGCGCAAGTAAAAGAGATAGGGAATGGAAAAGGGGTACTCTTGGGGGTGTTCTTGGCGTAGGTGTAGATTAAGCTCTTTAACATTACCCCTTATAACAGTAGAGATACAACAATGAAGCCGAGATTGATTCAATTGGTGGTTGCAGCTGAGAACAAACTTGTCTACATTTGACGAATTATGACGATGCAATGTTCCATCCACAAAATCCATGAATTTGTGGGTCTCGGAAGAAGTGGGGATGGAATTAATAACTAGACTCCAAAAATGAAGGGTGGGAACAGTTGTCCAAATGTAATTCCATCTTTTTGATAATACGCTAGTACGAGCACAATTCTTGATTTCAAGGAAAGAATGGATGTGATAAAGAAGAGATTCTGGTAAATTACTGATCCTATCCTTTGGTGCCTCCCTCATATTCATATGTATCCCCTTGAGACATTCATATACAGAGAAGAACACAAAAAAAAAAAAAAAAAAAAATTAAATAAATTAGATCTAATGATATTAGAAAGAAAATGCTAAATTGAAATTACCCTAACTATGATTTTATTTTTACAAAAATCAAAGAACTCTCACTTATTACAATTTTGATTGTTCTAAACTAAACCCTAAACCCTAAGATAACAAGAATTTTTGATTCAATCACACTAGAGTAACAACAATGTATGGTGTTTCTGACAGTTGCACTATTTTGTTATTGAGAATCATCTCTATTTCAAAAACCTAGATTTCATTTGAATTTCTGAAACAAATATATTATCGCTAGGGTTTTTGTCCATAACATTCAAATTCAATGGAATTGAAGTAATCATAACAAGGAATACAGTGGGAAGTATTAGAATGTACCTTAATTACTTCGATCGTTAATAGCAAGAACGCGGATTTGGAGCTTAAGGAAAATGGAAAACTACTTCAGTCCGTAGAAACTCATAAGAGTGTGTGACAAAGATAGAGGAGGGAAACTTGAAACGAAAATGTTTGGTGCACCGTGTGAGAGGAGAGTGGGGCCCACTCCTGCCCCACTCCCTATCCCGATGTTGAGAGGGGATCCGGGACTGTCCAATCCCCTCTCGGTGCCCATCACGGTGTGTTTATCACAACGGAACTTGAAAAAGAAAAGGAAAGAGGCGGGTGAAATTATTAGTTTGCCCACTACGGTCCTCAAAGAGCCACGCCTTAACTAAAGGTTAAGACGCGTGGCTGCATTTCAGTGCGTCCTTGCTTTAACTGCTGACGTTTTACATAAAATCGCGGCGCTGCTCCGGCCAGGCAATAGATGTATTTATACCGCTAACTCTCTAAACAATCTTATACTATCTCAAAACCATAGTACTATCTCAGAACCATTGTAAAATTTTATGAAATCTTTTTTCTTTTTTTATCTTTTCCTTTTTTTTCGTATCAAACATAGCAAGCCCTTATCACAACCAAAATCCACCAGAGTTTGTGGTGTCAAGTTTAAAATGAATAGGGATGAACAAAGTTGTAGGAATTATGTACTCTTTACAAAAGATCAAATCATTGGTTGCCAGGAACACGGGGTACATCTTAATTATCTGGAAATTTTTAGTAAATTTCATGAAGAAATCGATAACATCCATTCTCATGATCCCAATGGGTTGTCTCATAGTTTTATTACTATTAGCAAAGACGTTAGTGAATATGTAGCTTTGGCCATGTAAGTGTATTGGTGCAAAAGAAGCGGTGAAGGTTAACCAGGTGTGGAACGAAGATGCGGAGAAGAGTGGCAAAGACCCCATAAAGGTGGTTTCCAATATGAAACTTGTTTCAATATTCTACGGGAACTTAAAAAAAATTAATCCATACATGCTGGAAGGTAATCAAGTGCCAACAAGATTACCATATGGTCCAATTTCGCAAGATTTTCAGAATGGTGTACATCTTTCCTCAGCGGAAGGTATTTTATCTCCACATAATAGGTCTCCAAGTAGTCAAATGTTAATACCAATGTTAAACGAATAAAAGGAAGGGGTCTGAAATCTAAAGGTAGCGAGAGATGCAACCCAAAGAGCAGGTTCAAACGAGTTCAACTATTCCGACTACATGGAAAATGACCGGTAGGTAAAACTATATTAGAAGAGCAGAATGGAGCTTGTTGTTAGGATAACTTCGAAAAAGTAATCTTTCGCTAGAATAATATTACATGGATTTTAGCAGGAACAAACTATTCTCCCGGAACACTTCAACAATGAATGCACGACAACTTATGTTAGAGGAAAAAGAAGTGGATGAGGTGGAACAACGACTGAATGTGCAACAATCCCCACAACCTTCCCAGCAAGAATGAGAATGACGATACCAATGTCGATGCTGGTGTCTCAGAAGAATATGAAGAGGAAGACCACCTTGATTAAATCTACTAGTTAATTATAATTTAAATATAGTATAGTTTAGTGAACCTTCAAATTTGTAATACTCTCAAAAGCTATGGGAAAAAACTCATCAACTTCTTCTTCTTTCTCTGCTCGGATCTAGCCCTTTAGGGGTTAGATCCGAGAAAATATTTCTTATTTTAAGTAATATCAGATATCGTTAATTTCGACTAAGTAGTTATTTTTGTTGTTTTAAATAATTTCTTCGCTCCTAGAGCAATTTTTATCTTCGTTGTTTGGGCAATTTTACCTACAGTTTTATAGTATTTTCTAATGATTTTTTCGTGTTTAGTTTTCTTGATAAAAGTACATCGACGATTCAGCACGGGCGAAGATCAAATTTATCTTCATCAGAAAAATCGATCTAGGTTTTCGGGTTAGTCGCTGTACATGAAAAGTTTTTGGGCAAATCACTCCTCTGTCATATGAGCATCTATTTTCCAAGAAGAAAATCTATCAAAATGATCGAATTATAATTTCGAGTACCATTTTTTCTCCAATCTCAAAGTACAAGATTTGAGTGCTATCGTGATAGATCGCTCTTTCTCTTCGCGATTTATTTACGTTTTGTATCTTTCTTTGTATTTTTTTTCATGTTAAGATGTACTTGCTTCACTTTAAAACCATCATGTGGAATGAAATACTTATGGTTTGATGTTCAAAAAAAAAATGTAATAGTTAAGTTTTATTTAAATGTAATAGTTTGGTTTAAATTAGTATAATTTACAGTAATACTCCATATATTAATAGACTTGGGACTTCACAAAATTATTAATATATGGAGTTTATTAATATACGGAGGTATACCAAAAAAAAAAATTGCTCGACAAGAAGCTTTAAACATGCTTGAGAACTTGGAAATATTTTAGCATTAACAAGAAGGTGCATATAGTAACGAGGTCTTACACATATGCAAATCAAAAGATGCGATAACATTTAAAAATTACATCCTTTTCTCACACAACTATAGATACATATTTTTCTTTATCTTAAATTCTGATGTAACAAGATCTATAATTTTCCGATTATGTCTATTATATTAATACTAGATGTACTTCCGTGCTATGCACGGTCTCAGGTTCATTGTAAAAGTTCAGTTAGGAATGCAGCATCAATTATTCAAAGGCTATTTTGTGTTTCCTCACTAGTGGAAAATGTGGTTTTCCTGACCCACATCATCGACCCTCACTAAGGGTCAATGGATAGTTGACCAATAAAGACCGTCTCTGATATAATAAATTTCCGGAGCATATCCCAGAGGCCTAAAAACGGTCGTTCAATTAATATTTTAATTACCACCATGTCCTGATTCACTAACCCACACCGAGACGGCTCCACCTAGTTGATTCAGTGGTACTTTTCTAAGGCGGGAAGTGTCACTCGGTTCGCGCCACTTCCTACCTCGTTATTACCGATGCTATTTATCTCCTTCACATATTCCCTCTCTCTCCATTAGTTCATTTGCAGAGAAAAAACCACACACAAAAATTTCTCCTCCTCTCTCAGAACTCCATCATTAAAACTAATTAAGCCCTTATATCACAAAATCTTACTAAGATTAACCTGTTACAACTTTCAATTGTGCAGCAGTTAGGTTTAACTCTCAAAATCATTATGTACTGGTAAAGTTAGGGTTTTTGATTGAAGTTTTCTTTTCCTTCTTTTTTTTCTTTTACTGGTCGATTTTCTTCATGGGGTATAACAATAACTGTTTTATTGGTGGATTTCAGGTAAATCTCAATAGCGATCTAGTTGTAATTCTTCAACAGGCACAATTAGGGTTTTGGATTGAAGTTTTCTTTTTCTTTTACTGTCGATTTTGTTCAAGGGGTTTAATAATTATTGTTTTGTTGGTTGATTTCAGGTACATCTAAACAACTTTGAAATTTAGATTCTCATCAGGTATAGCAGATTTTATCGATTTGGGTGATAATAGTTGATCATGTATTAGGGTTAGTTAAATTATATTGTTGATTGGGTATGTGTATCATGTTTTATTTTTTGTGTTGTTGAAAAGAATCATGTTTTATGGCTGTTACCCATAAATTTTTCTTTGTTCTTCCTTTTGGTTTGTAGTTGGTTCCTTATGTTTTATGTGATGGGTTAATAGGTTATTCAAGTTTGAGCATCTGTTATCCCTCTTCCTTATGTTCACTATTTGATGACTTGTGAAGGGTGCAGCACTAATAGTTAAAGTTTTCTGTCATATATTCAAGGCATGACCTCAGTGTATATATGACCAGCTAATTGGGAAAACATGCTTTTAGTTGTAGTGAATTAATGCAGACAATGTAATCTCTGGTTTTGATGAAATGGTTTGCTATGCTTAATGGCACCATTGTTGTGCTTTATGGATGTCATGTGATTGTTGCTGCAACTTAATGTTTGCACTTAGATAGGTTTTACAGTTTATTGCTTAAAGTTCTCTTTCTCTGTGATGGCTCTCTTCAACTTTTACTTATTTGAGTAATAACTTTGTTTGAAGTGAGTTTTTTAATATTTCAATGTGTGATTTTGTTGTAGAAAAATATGGCAATACCTCGTGCTGGAGGTAGCAGCCGATTTCGGTCAGGAAGTACTAGGTCTGCAAGTAATAGATCACCAAGTACTACTCCTAGCTCAAATGAAGCTAAAGGGGTTTGCTCAATTCACAAGGCTCTCCGTCAACTGATGGTGCAAACCCAGCTGGAAGTCCAAGTGTAGGGAGTCGACAAGTATCTCATCAGATGGTGAACATTCTCCAAGCCAAGGTACTGGGAATCAACCTGAGGAACATGGATGGCATGAGGCCTTTCATCAGGCGGATAATGATCCTGGTTATACCGAGGAAAGCATGAACAACGGTATATTATATAACTTTATTTTTCAGATTAATTTATATGATTAACTGACATCTAATTTGTTTTGTTTTGTTTTTTTTATGTGTAGGTGACCAACTTCCAGAAATTACTTTCAATTCCTTGGGACAACCAGTAGAAGATATTTCTAAGGCATATGCTTCCAGAATTGGGGTGATATGCAGGAATGTTGTTTCACCATATTATGAGGATTGGAGGATCGTCCCTGTGGAATTTAAAGAAGAAATTTGGAGGACCCTTAACAATGAGTACAAGATACCTAAAATCATCAAGGGAAAGGTTTTAAGAATGGCAAATAAATCATGGAAGAACAGAGAGAACAAACTAAGACTGTGGTGTGATAAGTTTGATACTATTGTTGCGCAAAAGAAAAATAGACTAGCAGGTGTGAGGAAAGAGAATTGGGAACGCTTTGTTGATTTGTATGTTTCAGACAAGGACAAGAAACTAAGGCAGATAGGGAAGGAATCAAGGAAGCAATTGAATATCTCCACACTACTGGAAGGGATGGCATTGCTCATCCTCGGCATTTGATGGAGCAACAAAGTCCAACTGGTAGTGTATCAAGATCCGTGGTATACTTGGCAACACATGTTTACCAAGAAATCCCTCAAGAACATCTTGAGTTAATGGACCCAAATAGCTATGAAATAAAATGCAGAGAATACGTTGTAAGTTGTTTCTTGGTTTTTGATCGACTTGCATACATTTATCTTTTAGTTTTCTTTGTACTTGGTTTTCCACTTACATATAATCTGATGTCCTTTGCAGGCAAAGATAAGAGAGTTGAACGAAACTGAGCAGTATAAAAATGAAACTAATTTGGACAAACATGTTGTCGCCACGGTGGGTGAACTTGAATTTTTATTGCAGTTTGCAAAAAAGAAACCTATCAATTGCTAGCTAAATGTTTTGTTTACTTCTTTGTAGGTGCTTGGAACTGATCGTAGGGGATTTATTCGAGGAATGGGAGGTGGGGTATCAAAGACTGAAGTACTTGCTTCTGCAATTCCTAGGGAGAAGTTATGTCAACAGGTGTTGAAGACTAGAGCCGTGGAAGAACGTGTTCATACTCTTGAGGTCACTATTGAGACACTAATGGTTGGTTTAAGCTGCAATGCTAGCACCAAGAATGCTAATGCTCAGATAGCATTCTATAACTAGTTAGTGATTAATTGCATAAGTTTCTTTTAGATTGAATGAATGTTTGTTCCAATTGACAGTGAATTAGAAACAATGAAAAGAAAATCTTAGATGTTAGAATAATTGAATCATGATTGAGTGTTTAACTTTTGATTTTGTATGACCTTTCTTAGCGAGCAGTTGAAAAATATATTATGTTTGCATTGTTCTTCTTATGTGCACCAGTATTTCTTACTGTTGTATTGGATGTAGTTATGATATGCAGGGAATGAATGATGGTGGTTGTCAACCTAATAGTCAAAGAGTAATTTTGAGAAATATGCCTCTAATTAATGATGAATGTCATTTGGTCCAGATTGAAGAAGTTTGTCTAGAATCTGAGGGTCTTTTTGATGGGTATAGAACTTTTAAGGACCTTAACATAGGTGAGAAGATTTTATGGCCGCAACACTATGTTTGTCCAATTGCACGTGATGGTTTTAATGAAGTTGGAGTTCAGGTTTGCAGTGGAGGTACCGACATTTTGGGGACTTTTTTTTTGGGTATACAGGCTGGGATATATATTTACGTACTGGCCTGGTTTTTCTTTTTGTTTATACATGCATGGTTGGATATACATGTCGGATATATATTAACGTACGTATGGGTTTTATATATGTAACTTTTTGGGGAAGCTTAATTTTCAGATGTAAGTATTTTGCGGTTGGGAAGCTTAACTTTCAGATGTTATTATTTTGGGGTTTAGTCGAACTTGCAAGTTTGTATGGTTTTGAGTCTCATCTCTTTTTTTGTAAAGAAGAAGAGGATCAAAACATGTAAAGAAGTGTCTTGCAACTACTATATGGATATGTAGCTTCAACATGTTTCGGAGCCATGCTTTTATCTAATGAAATATATTTAGTAGCATATATTTATTAGCTTTCAGATCGAGCATTTTAGTTTCAATATTGTTACTAACTTGTAACTTGTATTTTATAGGAACTTCAAATTTCAATCTCTGCAAGACCTATTTTGCATCTGGTTATCTAGTCTTTTGATAATTATCATGTTGCATAGAAACTTCAATTCATTACTAATTGAGAATCAGGAAATAAAGCTAGAAACTGGTACTTTTCATCACCATAATCTTTTACATTCAAATTTGAACTTCATCAAAAACCATTAGCAAGAGATGAACACTACAGTTTACCATAATCTTTTACATTCAAGAGAACATTACATCATTCATAAGATCATAAGAACTTCTCTTATCAATCTGTCTCATTTAAATTCCTCTGGGGAAAAATCTTCCCATATTAAGAACTTCTCTGGGAAAAAATCAACTGGGAAAAAAATCAAAAAAGAAATATGACTCGTTTTAGAGGCGATTCAGCCCATTCAGCTGAGTCAGTTATCAATCTGACTCTTTTGAAACCATGAGTTTCTTATCCATCCGAGAACAAAAAAGAAAAATAAAAAGGAAATAAGCTATCTCCTCTCGTAATAAACTTATTCTCTCTCGATATCTACTTCTGAAAAACACTCTCATCGCAGGCAAATATAATCGACGTTGTACTAGGTAAAATTGATGAGGCTTTTAATTCTCGAAGTTTCTGGTTAGGATTTTGATTCTCGATATGTACCTGGCTGACCTAATTAGTTAAACTGTTGTAGGATGTACGAAGAAGGCTCAACAACTCTGATTTGATTTCAGAACTCAGATCTCTAGCTCACCAATTTATTAGGGTAAGTACCTCTTTCTGAATTAAAATTTATTAAGGTTTAGCCCAATTGATTTCATTTTCAGTTGGAAGGTTGGTTATTACATGAATAATGTATATTGAATTTTGGGGTTTTGTTTAATTAGGTCAAAATAAGTAGGTGTATTTGTAATCAATGAGTGATGTACAATTTCATTAATCTGTTTTCATACTTTTCTATGTGGATTTGACTTTAAGTGTTCATCTCTTGAGCCCATCCTTTCTTAAGTAGAGTATCGTGTATGTATATGTGAACAACTGTATATTAGGTGCACTTAAGAATTACGTGCTTGAACTGGTGGTAAACTTGGTTGCATCGAGATTGAAAAATCAGCTTTGATTTGGTGTCTTGAGTCTTTATGTGAAGTATACAGGACATATTTGTTTACATCTCTTTGGACTGTTAAGTTGTTAAGCATTAGTCCATTAAGTTGGTCCTGATATATATATATATGTAATTCCTTTGTTTTACAGATGTCTCAAAATCTTATAACTACTCCAAATAAAGAATGGATGACTACACGCAAGGGTTCACCTCAATGGATTGCAGGTGTTCAATCTTTCATCCAATTTGCAAAAAAGAGTCTTGGTTAAGGTATCAAAGAATTCCGTTGTCCTTGCGTTAAGTATAAGAATTACAACAGTTTACCAAAATGTATAGATGATGTACATGTGGATATTCTTGATTATGGGTTCGACAACCAATACCGAACATGGATCCATCATGGAGAGCGACCTCGTGTGAATAATATTCAAGCACGTACTTTACTTGCCAATAATGTTCTGAATCAGGGAGCTGCATCTTTTCCGAGGATATTTGACTTATTCAATGAGACACTAGGACGTGTAGATGGTCTTGATAATCCTGAAGACCAGACGGGTACTGCTGTTGAAGTTGGTACTACTATTGAAGATGGTACTTTTGTTGAAGATGATACTGCTGTTGAACATGGTACTGTTGTTGAAGATCGGTCTACTGTCAATCGCAGGAAGAGTTTGAAGGATGCGTTGCAACCCTTATTTCCAGGTTGTGATGCTGAACATACAAAACTTTTCAGCAACAGTAGAGTTGCTTAGTATGCAAGCGAGGTATCAATGTTCTGATGTTTTCATGACTGAATTATTTGGATATTTGAAAATTATTTTACCGGAAGGGAACACATTACCATCTAATTGTCGTAAAGTAAGGGACACGATTAATCCATTTCAGTTGCCGGTCCATATCATCCATGCTTGCATCAATGACTGTATTCTTTATCGCAAGGAGTATGCTAATGAAGATAAGTGTCCTAAATGTGGTGAAAGTAGATGGCAGAAACCACCAGAAGGCAGTACAACAACTAAAAAGGTTCCAGTGAAGAGACTTAGGTATTTTCTAGTCACAGAAAGGTTGCAACATATGTATGGTACAGCATGGATAGATGAGCTGATGACATGGTATGCTAAGGTTGAAGAAAGTGATACACACATGAGACATCCGGTGGATTCGTCACAATGGAAGTCAATATACATGAAGTGTCCTGAGTTTGCTGAAGAGAAGCGAAATGTACGTCTGGGACTAGCTACTGATGGTTTTAACCCTTTCGGAATGATGAGCGTGCATAGTACTTGGCATGTTATGCTTACTTGTTATAACCTGCCGCCATCTGAATGCATGTCAAAAGATTTGACGATGTTAACACTGTTGATTCCTGGTCCACTTGGTCCCAATCATAACATAGATGTTTATTTGCAGCTTTTGATCGATGAGTTAATTGATTTGTGGACAGTCGGTGCAGTAACGTACGATGCGCATACAAAGACTTCCTTTACAATGAAATTAATGTTATTGTGGTGCATACATTCCTGCATATGCTCATGTTTCTGGTGTGAGGACTTCTGGAAGATTTGGTTGCCCTGTGTGTGGAGAAAATACATAGGCGATCAGGCTAAAATGGGGTTCTAAGTATGCTTATATGGGTCATAGAAGGTTTCTAAAAGATAGGTTCACTACAGGAAAAATATACATCTACAACTGGAGATTTACAACGCTTCGCTAAGTATTGTAGAAAGTCCTATGTTTTACAACTGGTTTCAAAGGAAGAGTTGTCGTATATCATCACTGCCAACCCTTAGGAAACAAGGGGTTGCGCTAAGAAAACAAACGACAACTCCTTAAGAAAACAACAGTGACGACATTTAGCTATAACAACGTTGTTCCATATATGTAGTGACTTAGCCTATCACAATACTCACAAGTGTTGTTGAATAACACAAAAATATGATAATGAAAAATATGTTAGAGGGGAGATTCGAACATGAACCTATTACATGGAAGTCTAGCTCATCAACCACCCTTTGAGTTCACAAGTTTTGATTTTTTTCTTTTTTTTTTTAAATAGAAACCTACAACAACACTTATAAGTGTTGTTGAAGTAAAAATATATAATGTTCCATATATGTAGTGACTTAGCCTATCACATTTCTCACAAGTGTTGTTGAAGAACACAAAAATATGATAATGAAAAATATGTTAGAGGGGAGATTCGAACATGAACCTACTGCATGGAAGTCAAGCTCATCAACCACCCTTTCAGTTCACAAGTTTTGATTTTTTTTTATTTTTTTTTTTTTAAATAGAAAGCTACAACAACACTTATAAGTGTTGTTGAAGTAAAAATATATAATGTTCCATTTATGTAAAAATATATAATGTTCCACTTCGAAATAGAAAGCTACAACAACACGCATACAATATGCAGAAATAGGGTTTTTTTAAGGTTTCGTAGAATATCTCGAAGAAATCTTACCTGTAAATGGATGGATTTGTCGTTCTTACCAAGTTTCTGACTTAGAGTAGTCAACTCGCGGCCGAGTTTCGATTTAAGAGCGTGGTATGCATACATTTATGCAGAAATAGGGTTTGTTTAAGGTAATATCTAGAAGAAATCTTACCTGTAAATAGATGGATTCGTCATTCTTACCGAATTTCTGAATTAGAGTAGTCAACTCGCGGCCAGGTTTCGATCTCGAATCCTAGTACACATACAATATGCAGAAGTAAGGTTTTTTTAAGGTTTCGTAGAATATCTCGAAAGAATCTTACCTGTAAATGGATGAATTCGTCGTTCTTACCAAGTTTCTGACTTAGAGTAGTCAACTCACGGCCAGGTTTCGATCTCGGATCCTGGTACGCATACAATATGTAGAAATAGGTTTTTTTTTTAAGGTTTCGTAGAATATCTCGAAGAAATCTTACATGTAAATGGATGGATTCGTCGTTCTTATCATTTTTCTGACTTAGAGTAGTCAAATCGCGGCTAGATTTCGATCTCGGAGCATGGTATGCATAAAATATGCATAAATAAGGTTTGTTTAAGGTTTCGTAGAATATAGCGAAGGAATCTTACCTGTAAATGGATGGATTCGTCGTTTTTACCAAGTTTTTTACTTAGAGTAGTAAAGTCGCGGCCAGGTTTCGATCATTGAGCCTGGTATGCATACAATATGTAGAAATAAGGTTTGTTTAAGGTTTCGTAGAATATTTCGAAGGAATCTTACCTGTAAATGGATGGTTTCTTCGTTCTTACCAAGTTTCTGACTTAGAGTAGTCAACTCGCGGCCAGGTTTCGATTTAAGAGCCTGGTATGCATACAATATGCAGAAATAGGGTTTGTTTAAGGTTTAGAATATCTCGAAGGAATCTTACCTGTAAATGGATGAATTCCTCGTTCTTACAGTTTCGAATTAGAGTAGTCAACGCTGCGCCGGGGTTTCGATCTACGAGCCTGGTATGCATACAATATGCGAAATAGGTTTTTTTTTAAGGTTTCGTAGAATATCTCGAAGGAATCTTACCTGTAAAAGGATGGTTTCTTCGTTCTTACCAAGTTTCTGACTTAGAGTAGTCAACTCGCGGCCAGGTTTCGATTTAAGAGCCTGGTATGCATACATTTATGCACAAATAGGGTTTATTTAAGGTTTCGTAGAATATCTAGAAGAAATCTTACCTGTAAATGGATGGACACGTCGTTCTTACAGTTTCTGACTTAGAGTAGTCAACTCGCGGCCCGGTTTCGATCTCGGATCCTAGTACGCATACAATATGCAGAAATAGGGTTTGTTTAAGGTTTCGTAGAATATCTCGAAGGAATCTTACCTGTAAATGGATGGATTCGTCATTCTCACCAAGTTTCTGACTCAGAGTAGTCAACTCGTGGCCAGGTTTCGATCTTTGAGCCTGATTTGCATACAATATGCAAAAATAAGGTTTGTTTAAGGTTTCGTAGAATATTTCGAAGGAATCTTACCTGTAAATGGATGGATTCTTCGTTCTTACCAAGTTTCTGACTTAGAGTAGTCAACTCGCGGCCATGTTTCGATCTCGGAGCATGGTATGCATATAATATGCATAAATAAGGTTTGTTTAAGTTTTCGTAGAATATCTCGAATGAATATTACCTGTAAATGGATGGATTCGTCGTTCTTACCAAGTTTCTGACTTAGTCTAGTCAACTCGCGGCCAGGTTTCGATCTCGGAGCATTGTATACATAGAATATGCAGAAATAAGGTTTGTTTAAGGTTTCGTAGTATATACCGAAGGAATCTTACCGATAAATGGATGGATTCGTCATTTTTACCAAGTTTTTGACTTAGAGTAGTCAACTTGCGGCCAGGTTTCGATCTTGGAGCCCGGTATGCATACAATATACAGAAATAAAGTTTGTTTAAGGTTTCGTAGAATATTTCGAAGGAATCTTACCTGTAAATGGATGGTTTCTTCGTTCTTACCAAGTTTCTGACTTAGAGTAGTCAACTCGCGGCCAGGTTTCGATTTAAGAGCCTGGTATGCATACAATATGCAGAAATAGGGTTTGTTTAAGGTTTCGTAGAATATCTCGAAGGAATCTTACCTGTAAATGGATGAATTCCTCGTTCTTACAAGATTTCTGAATTAGAGTAGTCAACTCGCGGCCAGGTTTCGATCTCTGAGCCTGGTATGCATACAATATGCAGAAATAGGGTTTCTTTAAGGTTTCGTAGAATATCTCGAAGGAATCTTACCTGTAAAAGGATGGTTTCTTCGTTCTTACCAAGTTTCTGACTTAGAGTAGTCAACTCGCGGCCAGGTTTCGATTTAAGAGCCTGGTATGCATACATTTATGCAGAAATAGGGTTTGTTTAAGGTTTCGTAGAATATCTAGAAGAAATCTTACCTGTAAATGGATGGACACGTCGTTCTTACTAGATTTCTGAATTAGAGTAGTCAACTCGCGGCCAGGTTTCGATCTCGGATCCTAGTACGCATACAATATGCAGAAATAGGGTTTGTTTAAGGTTTCGTAGAATATCTCGAAGGAATCTTACCTGTAAATGGATGGATTCGTCATTCTCACCAAGTTTCTGACTCAGAGTAGTCAACTCGCGGCCAGGTTTCGATCTCGGAGCATGGTATGCATAGAATATGCATAAATAGGGTTTGTTTAAGGTTTCGTAGAATATCTCGAAGGAATCTTACCTGTAAATGGATGGATTCGTCATTCTTACCAAGTTTCTGACTTAGAGTAGTCAACTCGCGGCCAGGTTTCGATATCGGATCCTGGTACGCATACAATATGCGAAATAGGGTTTTTTAAGGTTTCGTAGAATATCTCAAGTAATCTTACTGTAAATGGATGAATTCCTCGTTCTTACCAGATTTCTGAATTAGAGTAGTCAACTCGCGGCCAGGTTTCGATCTCTGAGCCTGGTATGCATACAATATGCAGAAATAGGGTTTTTTTAAGGTTTCGTGGAATATATCTAGAAAGGAATTTTACCTGTAAAAGGATGGTTTCTTCGTTCTTACCAAGTTTCTGACTTAGAGTGGTCAACTCGCGGCCAGGTTTCGATTTAAGAGCCTGGTATGCATACATATATGCATAAATAGGGTTTGTTTAAGGTTTCGTAGAATATCTCGAAGGAATCTTACTGTAAATGGATGGATTCGTCATTCTTACCAAGTTTCTGACTTAGAGTAGTCAACTCGCGGCCAGGTTTCGATCTCGGATCCTGGTACGCATACAATATGCAAAAATAGGGTTTTTTTAAGGTTTCGTAGTATATCTCTAAGAAATATTACCTGTAAATGGATGGATTCGTCGTTCTCACCAAGTTTCGACTTAGAGTAGTCAACTCGCGGCGGGTTTCGATCTCGGAGCATGGTATGCATAGAATAGGCATAAATAAGGTTTGTTTAAGGTTTCGTAGAATATACCGAAGGAATTTTACCTGTAAATGGATGGATTCGTCGTTTTTACCAAGTTTTTGACTTAGAGTAGTCAACTCGCGCGCGGTCAGGTTTCGATCTCTGAGCCTGATATGCATACAATATGCAGAAATAATGTTTGTTTAAGGTTTCGTAGAATATTTCGAAAAAATCTTACCTGTAAATGGATGGTTTCTTCGTTCTTACCAAGTTTCTGACTTAGAGTAGTCAACTCGCGGCCAGGTTTCGATCTCGGAGCCTGGAATGCATACATATATGCATAAATAGGGTTTGTTTAAGGATTCGTAGAATATCTCGAAGGAATCTTACCTGTAAATGGATGGATTCGTCATTCTTACCAAGTTTCGACTTAGAGTAGTCAACTCGCGGCGAGTTTCGATCTCGGATCTGATGTACGCATACAATATGCGAATAGGTTTTTTTTTTTTTAAGGTTTCGTAGAATATCTCGAAGTAATCTTACCTGTGAATGGATGAATTCGTCGTTCTTACCAAGTTTTACGAATTATAGTAGTCAACTCACGACCGGGTTTCGATCTACGAGCACGGTATGCATACAATATGCAGAAATAGGTTTTTTTTAAGGTTTCGTAGAATATTTCGAAGGAATCTTACCTGTAAATGGATGGTTTCTTCGTTCTTACCAAGTTTCTGACTTAGAGTAGTCAACTCACGGCCAGGTTTCGATCTAGGATCATGGTATGCATAGAATACGTTTGAAGTCAGAACCCTCCCAGAGCTTCTTGGTTCATAGTTTCTATGCCGTTATTCCATATTTGAAGTTCCAATTGACTATGAGCTTCATATTTATCGATTTCAATGATATATCATGTTACGTTTGAAGTCAGAACCCTCCCCAAGCTTTTTGGTTCATAGTTTTTATGTCGTAATATCATATTTGAAGTTCGACACTGAGCTTCATATTTATTTATTTAGATGATGTATCATGTTAAGTTTGAAGTTTGAACCCTCCTGGAGCTTCTCAGTTCATAGTTTGTATGCCATTATACCACATTTGAAGTTCAAACCGACATTGATCTTCATATTTATCGATTTCGATGATGTATCATGCTACTAATGTGAACTAAAGCTACTTCAGGACCTGTATGACTAGTCGAAATTACTTCATGACCTATGTAACTAGTCTAAATTCAAACCGGAAGCACAAAGAGAAAGCACAAAAGCACAAAGAAACACACCAATTATCGAATTCATTTCTTATTTTTCAGCTTCATTCTTATACATTTTTTGGATTTTTTTATATCAGAATGTCGATAACAATGTGCTAAAGTTATTCATATTTTTTTTGGATTTTTTTCGTGTCGAAGGTTGATAATAAAACCGAATACATGAGTTCGTATTAGCACAAAGAGAAACACACATGCTTATTAATCCGTATGAGTATCCCAAAATACAATCTCAACCGTTAAATTATTTTCTCAATCCGTATGAGTGGATTAAACAAAATCTGGTCCGTCCAGCACTTTCATTCACCCACCAAACCCTCCCTCAACCACTCGAGCTCTATCTCTGTATCTCTTTCTTCCTCTCCTCTTCCCCGAAGAACACCTCTCTTCGGCGCTCCATCACCACCGCTGCTCTTCTCTCAATCCCTCTTCTTCATCTCCATTTTTCGATTGAATCGACCCATATTAGATCTCATCTGCAATTTCCAGTGAAAATCATCACAACCTCAGTCACAGAAACTCATCAAATTAATACCTCGATCCACCTTCTACAAACCCTAATTCAAACGAAGCCCAACTTCAATTCGTAATATGCTACCGATTTCTTCTTTCACTGATTTAATCTCAGAACCCCATTCAATTCTTCATTCAACATCTAACCTAGACATAAGAATCATACCTCTCCATCCCTGAACATCGAATCAACAACAAAAAATTCATTATCTCATCCATCTCTGATCAAAGTTTCTTAATTTTGGGTTCAAGACAAAGGCTGTGACAGAAAGTTCTACAACTCTAGCAAGTGTAGTGACCAGTATTCACAATACTAATAAATGTTGTCTTTCATATTTCAACTACGCAAACCAGATTTTGTGAAATAATGTCTTTACAACATAACTATGTGTTGTCCAAGATAGTTCCACAGCTCATACAAGTGTGGTGAAAATCTTATTCATAATATTAATAAGGGTTGTTACATACGTTTCCACGATACACAAACTTGTTGTTCAAGATAGTCCTACAACACAAGCAAGAGTTGTGTTAGGCTTTCAAAAAAAAAATCGAAAGAGAATCACAACTTTGGCAAAATATTGTCGAACCATGAATCACATCACTCTTTACAACTCTTAGTCAAGCATTGTAGAAAAGCTTGGACTTTCTACAATACCCCACCTACACAACGCATAAAATTGTGTTGTCGTAGGTGTACTACAACGCTAATACAGTGTTGTCAATAATGATTTTTCCCGTAGTGGTTTCACCCTTATAGACGAAAAACATCTGAGTTCAACGGATTTGAGGAGACAAGGGGTGCACAAAGATGTTTGAGTGGCGTCGAATTATTCAACAAGACAACAACCGCAGATAAAGAATTTGGGAAGTTGGTCAAGCGGCTGGCCGTACATGAGTCTCCGTGGTCGAAGAGATCGATACTTTTTTGTCTCCCATATTGGAAGGTGATAGTTATTTTTCAATGATGTTGTAGTAAGAAAGGTTGTCGTTCACTCGGACTTTGTTGGATTGATTTTAAGTTTTAATAAAAGAAAATACTAAAAATAAAGAAAATATATATATATACACAAAATATTGTCACAGGATGAAGAGAGTTACTGGGACTAGGATTTCGTCGAATTCATAACATAGGGTTCAATTTATTTATTCTCAACAATTAAACCTCAATAAATAAAATTAACATGGACTCTGATTTTGCCAAGGCAGATTCTCAAAACCTAAGCATGATGTATCAAAACATTTAACATGGACTCTGGTTGTAAACCTCAATAAATAAAATTAACATGGACTCTGGTTGTAAATCCTAAGCATGATGTATCAAAACATTTAAGCTAAGCATACCTCATCAAATTAAATGACAACTAATTAATTCAAATCATATTTCAATTAAAATTAATACAAAAGTCTTAAAAAGAATTAAATAATTTTACCCATGTATGAAATTCGTCTTCCTCCGTCGTCCCAGTGTTGGAGTTTAGCTCATCATGTTGGAAACACGCTCAAAGTATGATTTCATTGCTCAAAAATGGTTCACAAATGATGAAATGGGAGAAAAACAATAAAAACCGGGTTTGTAACACTTATATTTGTTACAAACCAGCTGTTATAGAGAGCGATAATGATGAACTGTTGTTGTTGTTATCAGTAGCCCCGCTCCCCCGCTGCGTCGTTTCCACCGTAGCATGAACGAATGTCTCGTGTGCGTCTTATGTTCTTCGTGTTCTTCGGCGCGGCGAAATGGCAGTTCTCTGCACTTGATTTTTTTTCTGCTCTGTGGTGCTCTGAACTCGCCCAAAACTCTCCTCTACAAATACTATTCCTCCACAACTTATATAGCTTCAAATCACTGAGAATACTCCTTCATAACTCCAACAAATCCTCCATTATTCGGTTGTGAAAGAATATATTCTCGGGAATATTTTCTTCCCGTTTTAGCTCCTTACGCAGTTTATCATGTTGAAACACTCCAAAAACACTCGGTAAACATCCCGGAGTGGTTAAACACGCAGCAGGCACACGCAAACCATCGTATCACTCACACAGAGATTACCCGGGTTACTCTGTTACTCTGTTTTATCAAAAGCAAAGATTCAGCCCTTGATATTCGGTTCTAACCCATATGCACATCCTGTTTTGTCGTAACAAGATCATTCTGATCCAAATCACCGAAATAATCTCTCTCAAATCATTCTCTGTTTCAAACCAAAAAAAAAAAACCAAGAAAAACCCATCTTTCCTTGATATTTTAAATCGAATTATCCATCCAATTCTGGTTAATTCCAACACCCTTACCATTCCTGTCTTGCTCAATAGAGTAATCCCAAAGAGTTTCAGTGATTGTATCTCCTTAAAACTCGTCCAATTCTCAAACCCTAATTGTTGCCAGTCACTGCACAAAATTCCCGCCAAAATCCAGTTTTGAAAATGGTGAAGAAGGTCGCCCCTTATCCAGTCAGCTGGGGTGTCTTTAGCAGTCAGCTGTAAATAGTGAAGAGGGTGTCCCTTAGTAATTGAGGTGCCCCTTATCCAAAAGTGAAAGTCCGAATAACACGTGTCCTCCGGGTGCTCTAGACAACTTTTCGAGCCGATTTTTCCAAAAATGTTTATTTCCCAAAAATACCTACAAACACATGAAACACCAAAATTAATACAAAATCGAGTGCCAACAATATATAGTATTGAGATCAAATTAGACATAAAAATGTGTCTATCAAATACCCCCAAACTTATTATTTGCTAGTCTCGAGCAAATTTATTCTAGAAAAGAAAATTCAAACTCACTAGGTGGCCCTAGTGACCGAGTTATAGTCTCGGAAGGGTTTACCAGAGGTTCACCCACAAAACCTTTACTCCAGACCCTAGCTATCTATGCAGAACCTTGGAAAGCACTAAAAAATCTCCTTGGTTGGCATACAATCATTGACTATAGGAGGAAGTACCCTGATGCGAAATTCGAATTGTTGTACACGAGTTTGCACTCAAGCATACTAAAATTCATAAATAAGTGATAGAGATCTACTCAGATAGTTTCTAGACATCATAAACCGGAGTCAACCAATCACATGGATAGATTATGAAGATGGATGTAGAGAAAAACGTAGATGATGTTGACTAAGGTGAACAAATCCTAATGGACTGAGATACTGGTCTGGACTAATATCAATATACTGGCATATACAAGGGAACCAGTGGTCGATAATCCTAACTCTAGGTTAACTCAGCTGGCATATACAAGGGTACCAGTGGTCGACTTTATTGTATTAATTCCGGTTGGTCTGGTGGTATGGTCTCAATTTTTTTTTTTTTTTTTTTTTTGTATCTCAGCCATTCTATTTCACCCTAGCAATGATAAAAAGAAAAAAAAATAAGTGATCAGGATTCTTTCGATGTTTCCATCACGCGGATATGGCGAAATTACCATGTTTTCTTTTCTAACACCTGAGCTCTGTGCTTTTATGAATAAACTCTTTAGATGTTTCCATCTAATCAGATTGGTTCCTCAACTCTTATAACCAAGATACTTCCATCCACTTAGATTGGTTAGTGCCATCCTTAATAAACATAAATTTCTAGGCTCTGGAGTTTTATTTATTGCAACTAAAAGTTTCTCCCATACCCCCAAACTTAAATCTAACATTGTCCTCAATGTTCTAAAGATGAAATTAAAAACATGAACAAGGAGAAACTATTACCATTTGAAGCAAAAGAGATAAGGAAAGATATTACTGTGTCACATGAATATTGGGTTACCTCCCAAGAACTGCTAAGTTTAAAGTCTTGACCGGACAATGGAATAGATTAGTCACCTCGAAGAATCATATAACAACAACCTAATAATCATGGGTCATCTTGATCAAAAAGTGCTAACCACAAGAAGAGGAAACTGCAATGTACTGGAAGATATCCAACACACCCTTATCTATTTTTTTGTTTAAGACAACTACATCTAGTTGTGGTTCGGGTTCAAGCTCTATAAAAGGGTCTAGATAAAAAGTTTTCATCGGCTGGATTTCCTCAAAGGAAGTATCCAGAATCAGGTTCTAGAGTCCTGAAATACTCAATTAAGAACTTAGAAGCACATAACAATAACTTTGAATAACTCGGGGATCCTCTAAGTCAATCAGACTTGACTCACACAGTTGACCACTCACTTCTTTACCACATCCTTTCCTTCCTTCACATCAGTTACGGTGCTCAAACCAGCGTATTATCTAAAAGATGGAACTACATTTGGACCACTGTTCCCACCCTTGAATTTAAGAGTCTAGCTTACAATATCATCCCCACTTCTTACTATACGGATATATTCATGGTCTTTGTGGATGGAACATTACATCGTCATAATTCGTCAAATTTAGACAAGTTCGAGCTCCGCTGTGATCACCACTTGAATGAATCTCGGATTCATTCTTGGGTCTCTACTGTAATCAGGGGTAAAGTTAAAGAGCTCAGTCTAAAGTTACGCAAAGAAAACCCCTTGTTTATTCCCCTGTCTCTTTTTACTTCCAAGTCACTGATATCGTTGGAGCTAGAGACTCGCCCTAATATCCGCCTTCCTAAATATATCTCTTTTCCGAGACTCAATTGCCTTAAACTTAATCTTTTTACGTTTAACGGTGAATGCTGGAATGAGGAACTCTTTTCAACTTCCCATGTCCTTGATGAATTGATTCTGGATCAGTGCTCTGTTAGTACGAATTTTTGTATTTCAATTCCTACACTGAAAGTCTTGAAAATTGATAACTGGACTCATGACGGAAATGGTTTACGAGAATGTGTTTTCAAAATTGATGCACCAAGGCTTGTTACTTTCTCATACACTGGTCCTGTTGCGAAAGAATTTATTTTTTCTAGCTTTCTAGCACTAGAGGAAGCAACTGTTAACATCAACTTTGAAGAATATGATGCTGCAGAAATAAGTCGGTTACTTCGAGCCCTTGCACATGTGAAATATCTAAGTGTTTGTGATCGAACCCTAAAGGTAATCTTGCTTGCTGACTACACAGTTTCTGTGTTTCTTGACTCCTTGTAGCTGACTTGTTTGTTGTTATCGCCTTGTGGTAAACAGGTTATCTACTCTGATTACGATCGGTCAAACAATTTACCGACATTTCATAATGTCAAAAGGTTGAACATATCTAATTTAATATCCAGTGATCAAGGACTTATTGGTATGCTCAAAGCAGTACCTAATCTGGAGTCACTTGTAATTGAGGAGGCAAGTGTTCAGAATATGCTTGGATTACAGTTGCTATCTTACTTTGTGGGCAGTAACTCATCTTTTAATATCTTTCTATTGTTCCAATTCCAGAATATGCTTGATGAAGTGGAAGAAGACAGTGACGTCGGTGAGGGTGATGGAGATTATGACAATAAGAACAATAATACTGGCTCCGTTGAGGGTGAAAATATCCACATCAATCACGAAGGTGTCTCTGGGGCTGCTGAGAGCAACAACAATGATCATGGAAAATCCAACTATGAAAACAAAGACGATGGCTGGGCACTCGATGTCGCGACTACTGGATGTTTGTTTCCTCACCTTCAATCAGTTTGCTTTCAGCAATTTGCTGGGAACCCAAAGGAGATAAGGTGGGTGAAACTGATTTTGAGAAACGCAAAAGCTTTGCAAATGATGACTACATGTTACTGTGAAGGTGATTTCCGCTTTGCAAATGTGAAAAGTGAAAAAGAACTCAAGGCAGAGATATCAAGTTTTCCTAGAGCCTCACGTGCTTAAAGTCTGTTCTTGGGATTGGGGGGCTTATTTTTCTCGATGAAAATGAAAGTATGTTAGAATCAGTTTTATTTCAATTTTTTACTGTAGAGGAGACTGTTATTCATTTCTAGTTCCTGACTCGCAAAGAACTTTTGAGAATTTCAAACAATGAATTGTTTTACTTTTTTTTTGCTGGAGTAGACTGCCAATTGATTTACATTCTAGAAAAAATAAAGCTCTTTTTTGAAGATATGAGTAACTAGTACGACCGTTGGCACGGTGGGAGGGCCGACTGAAGAAGAATATGAAGATGAAGTTTGTCCACGACTACTTTCGTCCCGTTTCAGAAAAGGTAACACTTCCACCTCATTTCAGAAAAAGTGACATTTTCGCCCCGTTTCAGAAAAAGTGATACTTTCTCCCCGTTTCGGAAAAACTGATACTTTCACCCCGTTTCGGAAAAAGTGATACTTTCTCCCGTTTCGGAAAAAATGATACTTTGCCCCATTTCGAAAAAGTGATACTTTTTCTGGAAATGAAGCAAGTATCATTTTTCCGAAACTAAAAAGTATCACTTTTCTCGAAATGAATTAAAGTATCACTTTTCCCAAACGGGCGAAAGTATCACTTTCTCAAACGGATGTGATAGTATCATTTTTCCCGAAACGGGATGTGAAAGTATTATTTTTCTAAAACGGAAAATTAGTCGATCCATAAACCAAAATTTGATTGCATGATGTGTTATGCATCCTTTGTGGTGGTTTGCATAATAGTTATGCATTCAATTTTCGAGAATTGTGCCTAAAATGATAATATCATTTTTCTTGAAACGGATGGAGTACATCGTTTTATTAGTTGCAATGGAAAATTAGTTGATGCATAAACCAATATTTTGCTACATAAAGTATTATGTATCCTTTGTGATGGTTTGCATAATGGATATACATTTAATTTTCTAAAATTGTGCCTAAAATGATATATATCTCCAAATTTTTTCGTAAAAACTTCAAATTTGATATTGTTGTTTGTACTTGTTGCGTAGAGTTTTTTATAACCTTTCTAACGAGATAAAATTTGTAAAATTCCAAGGCACGGATTTTTAGATATGTTATATTAAAGTTTGATTTCCAATTATACCCATGAAAAGATAGGATACACAAGGAGTTAAAGTAATTGGACTAAAAGGAGGGACATTTTTGGTTTTTTCTTCTAACCATTTCCAATTTTTGTGGTAATTGATCACTAGATTTTACAAAAAGTGGCCATATAAAGGACCTCCCTCGCTTCGTTCGGTCGGCCCAACAAGTATGTAGCCTTGTTAATTTGATGCAAGCTGGAGACAGAAGCAAGAAATAAAGCTTGTTGCTACTAGGTTCAAACAGCCATAACCTAGAGGTTCTTAATGTGAAATGGTGCAGTAATTTGTTACAAACTCAACGTGCATAGGAACAATTGTATTTTCTTGCCCACTTTGAACCATTACTTGCTTTTGCTGTTTTTGTAATTGCAGCTTTCAATTATGGCTTTGGAAACAAAAAACTTCTAACAGTGGTTTTATTTTAGGGATTCACATGTTCCACAGTTTGTGTGTCTGGAATCTGAAACAGATAACCGTCAGATGCACAATAATACATTATAATAAATAACTTATATTCTCGATGGAAAACAACCAAGTTCTAATCCTGGGAACAGAACTTAATCACACAGCCTGGTGAGGCTCTTGGAAGACTTGGTATCTCTGCCTTCAGTTCGTTTTCACTTTTCCCAGTTACAAACCGTAAAAAAGAAGTATCGTAGTAAAAGATAGTCATCTTTTGCAAAGCCTTTGCGTCCCTCAAAATCAGTCTCACCCACTTCATTTCCCGTGGATTCCCAGCAAATTGCTGAAAGCAAACTGATTTTAGGTGTGGAAACAAACATCCAGTAGTCGCAATATCTAGCGCCCAACTTTCGTTTTCACTGTCATAGTTGTCTTCACTCTCATCACTGCTTCTGCACTCAGCAGCATCAGCGACATCTCCTTCATCTTCATTGTTGTAGTTGTAGGCGCCCTCAACAGAGCTGGCATCATGGTCTTCACTGTCATCATCCCCATCGCCCTCAGTGCTGTCACTGTCATTCTCATCTTCCTCGTCACTGTCTTCCACTACTACATCATTCATACCCTGGAATTGAAATTGAAACAACAGAAAATATCAGATGATGAGTACCTATGGATAACAAAGCTAAGCTCAAAACTTGAATTTTGTTATTTATCAAATAACGAGTACGAGTGACTGCAGAAAACTTGCATTGACAAATACGAGTAACTCCAGATTAGGTGCTGCTTTCAGCAAAGCAATTAGTCCTTGATCAGTGTATAGTATGTTAGATATGTTCAGCCTTTTGATATTTTGGAATGTCAGCAAATTGTTTGACAGATCGTTTGCGGAGCAGATAGCCTATTTATCACAAGGCAATAACAAAAAATGAGTAAGTTACAAGGAATTAGATTAAACCATAAAAGTAGAGAGAAACGCAGAAACTAACTATTCATAAGGAGTTAAGACATTTTACAATCAAGCAAGGAAGAATACCTTAAGGGTTCCATTAGAAACAGTTAGACATTTTACATGTGCAACGGCACCAAGTAACTGACTTTGTGCTTCTGCACCAACATTTTCTTGACTGAGGAAGTAAACAGTTGCTTCAACTAGTGCTTGAAAGCTTGACAAGACAAATTCTTTTGGAACATAACCCTTGTAGGAGAAAGTGACCAGCTCTGGTGCATTAACTTTTAAAACACAGTTTTCCTCGAGATACCCGGTATCAATTTTCAAGAGTTTGAGTGTAGGAATGAAAATGCAGAAATTCCTCATAAGAAATTTGCTGTTTTCCAGAGTCAATTCTTCAAGGACAGGGGAGTTTGAAAAGAGTTCCTCATTCCAACATTCATCGCTAAACTCAAATCCCATGAGTTGAAGGCGCTTAAGTCTTGGAAAAGAGATATATATAGGAAGGGTGAAATTAAGACGAATATAAAGAATTCCAAGCTCCAATGACATAAGTGATTCACAAGTAAAAAGAGATAGGGGAATTGATAAGGAGTGGTTTTCCTGAAAGTTTAGAGTGAGCTCTTTAACATTACCCCTTATGACATTAGAGATCCAAGAATGAAGCCGAGATTGATTCAAGTGGCCAGCCCAGCTGAGAGCGAACTTGTGTACATCAGACAATCTATGACGATGCAATGTTCCATCCACAAAATCCATGAATTTCTGGGTCTTGTAAGAACTGGGGTCAGAATCAAATCTTTGCATCTGAAAATCAAGACTAGGAACAGTAGTCCAAATGTAGTTCAATCTTTTAGATAATAGGCTAGTACGAGCAGCATCTTTGATTTCAAGGAAAGAATGGATATGGTGAAGAAGTGAGTCTGGTAACTGATTCTATCCTTTGCTGCTGCCTTACTCATATTGATGTTTTCCCCTTTCAGTAGTAGCTTTGAAATAATCTTTCAAAGAAGAATACAAAAATTTGACAAAATACCCCATAAGTTAGAATAAATCTTTCATAATGTTGAATTAAACTAAACGAAAATGCTGTAACTATGATTTAATTTCGTTTCTTCATCTAAACCCTAAGCTAACAAGAACATTCGTTGGTTTAACACTAAACAGTAACAAAATTGTAGTGTTTTTCCGGTTACTAAAGACCATATTTCTTCGAAAACCTAGATTTAATTGGACAAGTTATCGTGTATTAGGGTTTTTGTTAAAGGAACATTTCAAAATCTATGAAAGTGAAAGAGTCAAAACATGGAAATGAAAATTCAATTCATGGGATGGGGCAATCGATAAAAACATACCTTAAAATCGCATCAACAAGGAGGATTTTTGAGTGATTCCATAGAAATGACTTGAGACAGAGTGTGAACTGTGAACTGAAGAAGAAGAAAGAGGAAATTGTAATTATAACTCGGAACGTTTTGATTTCATTTTATTTCTATTTCGTTAAAGAATTTGTGTCCCATTGGCGACCGTGGTCAACCGGTCAATAGCCATTGCTCCAGTCCACATACTAACATCCATCACAAACCAAATTACAACAATTAGTACCAACTGTGTAATAATACCCTGTATTGGGTCATTCCTTGGATGCAAACTCAAAGCTGGTCATGTGAGGAACTCTGAGGAGGCAGAAAGTCTTGCTTTATTTGAGGCGGTGAAGTGGGCGAAAGAGAAAGGTCTTGAGAAAGTCTGTTTCATAAGTGATGCTAAAATCATCATTGATTATTTCAATTTTAATCACAACCAACTATATTGGTTCAATAATACAGTCTTAGATGACCGTAAAACTTTTATCCTTAGTTTCAACTTTGTTAAGTTTCAATTTACGCGTAGGAATCATAATGTTCTTGCGATAAAGCAAAGAAGTATAGTAGAAGGTTTAGAACCACTGGAGAATGGATGGGATTTATCCCTGAATTCCTCACCACTACTATGTAACTCTTAAATTTCTTTTAATACATCTTTTTTCTAGCAAAAAAAAAAAAAAAAAAAATTGTATTGTTTCGGGTCGGGTTATACCGGGATTAGCTTTAGTGGGTTGATTGAAACTAGGAAAGTTAAGTGGAAACAGAGTCACCTTATTAGTTTTACTAATTAAATAAAAAATGAGAGAAAAATGAAAAGACAAATATATAAAATAAATAAGATTAATTAAAGATTTAATTATGTGTATTAAGTATTATTATTAATGTTAATATAAAAATTAGTTCCATAAAAAGTTTAGGAAAGGGATTTTAGAAGTTAGAAACCAAAAGGCTAGCTCCTCAATTACGACATCCCTCACTATTCGGGAGGCACATTTAGTTTTGGACCTATAGCTGAACTTCTTAACCCAAATGTTTTATTTCCAAGGGTGGTAAACACATTACACAATCAACCTCAATGGGCCGCTCCAGGTCTAAATGAGTTGAAAGTTAATGTGGATGCTGCTTGGAAGTTGGATGCTAATTCTAATACAGGTGTTGCCATTGTTGTTCGTAATCATGCAGGTACTATGGAAGGAACAAGAGCAGGACCTAAAAGTACTTCCAGTGCAGAAGAGGCAGAAGCAGTTGCAACTCTAGAAGGAGCCAATTTGGCAAAAGAAGCAAAGATATCGGCATTTAGCATTTAAGGAGATTGTAAGAGAGTGGTGGATTATTTGAATGGCACAAGCAATAGAATTCTTTGGCAATGTGAATCTATTCTAAACGAAGCGAAGAAAATTGCTACTCAATGCGATAATTTTTTGGGATTTGAGTATGTCCCAAGGGAAGCTAATAGCGTTGCAGATACACTAGCTAAAGAAGCAAAAAAAATATGTGCATAGTGTTAATTGGAGTATTGTTGCTCCTTATTCTATTTATCAGTATTTGTTAGTGGATAAATATAAAGCTGGGATGTTACAACAACAAACTTTACCTATCTCTGACACTAATATTGTAAGCCTCTCATGTGACCAAGTTGGTTAGCTGTTTTTAATATATCTTATTTCTTAAAAAAAAAAAAACAAAAAAAAAAAAAACCAAAAGGCTTGGAGAAAGTAAAAGAGATGGAGATATAGGTTTTTGTTTAGAGAAAAAATCTAAGGACAGTAAGGACATAAATTTGAGTTAGGTTCTTGAGGAGATTCAATTAAAGTATTTTGTAAAAATTCATTTCTTTGGGATTGTGTGATCATGTCGAAGAATCCATACATTATAATCTCATTACCGTTCTTTTTTTCTACTTAATTGATAGTCTCGAAACTACTTCACATTTATATTGGCTTTTGGTTTATGTTTATTTTCCATGCCCATGTATTTTTGGATTAAATTGAATTGTACTCCATATTTGACATGACTTGGAGAATACCGAGAACTTTTGTAATTGCCTCTTTTATTTGTTGATGATTGTAAGTACCAAATAATTACCGTACACAGGCATGGAATTTTGTAATTGCCTCTTTTGTAATTGCAGCTCTATGGGTATTACGTACCCGTGTAATTTCAGTCTAATCTAATAAATTTCATGCTTAAAAAATTTTTTTTACCATACACGGTAAGGAACGCACATAAAATGCTTTATATTTTCCGCTTTTTTACACCAAAAAAATATCTCGTTTATGTGTTGCCATCGTACTGGTCAGTGTCATTCAGCTCTGAACTACCGCGAGTCCCAACGAGATCACCGTTTCCCAATCAAAGGGTTAGATCTGTAACACATAGGGGTATAGAGATGTGATGAAAAAAAAAGCGGTAGATGTGTAGTAGCTACGGGAACACAGCCTTACACATGATCATATCCAAAGTTACTTTACAACGTCACGAGGTGAATATGAATGGGCATACGGATTTAGTTTTCACTGACATTGAATTGACAGTTACACCGTAAGTGTCCAGTAGCGAAAATGCTACACTTCCCCCACTCCCTTCCACCATTACGTAGCAATGATCTTGACTCCTGATTTATATGTATATATATATATATATATATATATCTATATTAAGGAAATGTGGTGGTTATGATTGGGACAAAGGTGACCGTGGGATCGACGATCCTGTGGCCTTGATATATCGTTGGCGAGGGATATTTCCGTGCGTCCGATCGGATCGGACATATAATTTTTTGACGGCGTGGATGATGCCCCCTGCCCGACCAAAAATCCCCTAACCTAACGCGACCAGTCTCTTTCTCATAAAACTTACGGAGCTAACAGATCCTTCTTCTTTGTTTCTCAATCGTATCTCCATGTTCTTCATCTTCTCAAGCAGATATCAAAAACAGAGTACGGCGTATTCTTCTATATAAGAAACCTGGTAGTTATCTCCCTTTTCTCATGATCGATAGATTGAAATTTCTGTAATTTCTATTAAATTTTTGATCTAATGGATTGAAATTTCTGTAATTTCTATTAAATTTTTGATCTAATGGATTGAAATTTCTGTAATTTCTATTAAATTTTTGATCTTATTAGTTTAGTATGGTTCCATTGTTATGATTCATTGAAATCAAACCCTGATATTTCGGTACCAATTGGGTTCATTGTTGTTTTGATTTATAGGGTCAATTGCAGGACCTGTCTGCAATTGATTCTACTTACAGACAATAGGTCTCTTAGCATTAAGTTTCTTGAACTGATATAAAAAAACCAACCTTATTAAGATTGTTTTCCAATTTCAATTGGACAAATTATTGTCACAAATTTGTTTGATTTAATCAATTGAATTGTTTGATTTAATCAATTGAAGTTTGTTTTACTCTTCTTCATGCAGAATAAAAACGAATCACTGGATTTGGATTCACAGCTATGCAATTTTGATACCATCGAAAATTCAAGTTCGTAATCTGTTGTCACTCTTCCTTCTTCATCTTGAGAAGAAGTTTGTAATGGAAGCGGTGGTGATCGGTAGTCACAGTACCTGAGGTGAAGAAGATGTTTGTAACGGAGGTGGTGACGATGAGTCACTGACGGATGTCCTGCTACCTCAGCTGAAGAAGAAGAAAAACAAGAGAAGCAAAATAAGGAGGAGGACCAAAAAAGGTACCATTACATTGCTATTTATTGTATGGATAAAGTACCCTAATTGTTCTATGACCACTTACAAAATTTGCTCGAATGATCCTTAAATTTCTGAAATTTGGAATATGAATTTGCTCAATCGATCGTTAATGGTGGAACCCTTTGTTCTTAAATTTACCAAATTATTAATGTTCGTTAATGTAGGAACCCTTTGTTCTGAAATTTATGATTCCAAATCAACAAGTTCAATGGAGAAATTTCTAGGAATTTTGGTTCCCTTCAAGAACTTTAGTATCTTTAGTTAGCTTAGAAATTGGTAGGAGGAACATTACCTTCAACATTAGCAAATTGTACTTCGTTAATGCACTTGAACAAATTTCATCACCGACCTTGATGAATGGGAGTCCCTAGCATATGTTTGAGTGGCTATTGCCCTATCTGTCCCACGACATTGGTTTCCAATTATTACCATAGAAAAAAAGAAAACAAATAAAAGTAAAAAACAAGAATTCAGAGCCGTTGTCAACTTTGCACTAGCTTACCAAAGATTCGCAGGGTCGTCACTGATACCATTTTATAAGTAGCTACATGGATTTGTTGCGCAGCGTCATGATTACCATCTTTTAAGTAGTTACGTGCAGGAAACATAGTTAGCTAATGATTAGATACAAATTAGATAATTTTTTTTTTCAAAACTCTCCTTTGCTTTCGCATATACATGTATATTATTTAGTTAGATGTGTAACTTAAACATGGTTAAAAAAGGACCAGATAACCTCTATTTTCTATACTGTGTATCATAACATGTGGTAGATTATGCCCTGGACTTAACACGATTCAGAAGATTGTATATGGAGGTAAGGATATGGCGTTATTTTGTAAATTGAAAGGAGAAAAGTATTCGTCTTGGATATAATTAGTGCACAATTCTTTGTATGTGCATGATTGGTTTATTGTCTCCAATTCACAAGAGAATCGTCATATGTAGGGTGGATACAGAGGTTTTTATGCTCAAAATACAGTTCCACTGACCCCAAAGGTTGTAAATGAAAAAAAGCTAGAAGACTATCCTTGGTACAACAAGAGGTGGCCATCATACCTCAAAGATAGTTGACAGCATTCAGGAGTGGGACCTTAACCAGGTACAGAGATATAAATGTATATTGCTTACAAATTAAGGTTTTTTAATTCGACCTATGAATGATTTCACTGTATGTTACTATGTTTGATTAATTTAGGGCTTGATTACTAAGCGGATTTGTTTTAACATGGGATTGTTGATTGGCTTTCTACCAATTTTAGAGCACGCGTCTCGAGTCACGCAAATAAGTCAGTTCTCAAAGCTTTGGTAGGGGCGAGAGATTTAATTGTCAACATCATATGTTATAGCGCAAGATGGGAGATGAAGCCAGTGTCCTAGAGGGTTCTTTTAGATAAAACCTTTTTCACTTGAAAAGATAGATAAAATAAACTTGAAGATTAGCTTTTAGCTCAAAATAGGTGCTGATCTCTGTTCTCAATGCGAAGATTTGGAACAAAGCCATCCGCCTACGAAACCAGAAGTTTCGATTCACCTGGCTATCAAGGAAAATCTCAATTATAATACTCTTTTTTTTTTCAAACTGCAGATTGAACACATACAAAGCTTCAAACTATTATAGTACCTCTTTGGTGGTGAGAGATCAAAGATTTCAGTAAGGCATATGGTGGTGAGAGATCGATTAATTGATTACAATCTTCATGTTTACGATTTGTAAATTTGATTTTATAATCTCTGGTGGAATCGAGATTCCGTTTGCGCTTTTGGGTTTAGGTTAACCATTGAAAAAGAAGAAAAAAAAGTTGAAGCAATGAATTGGTTAATGACTTCTGTGGCGTCTGATTTTCCTACACTGTTCTTTGAGGTAAGCTTAATTGTTTGCAAAATTTCTTTTGTGTTTGCTATTTAAATTGGTTTTGTGCTTTTGTGTTTACATGTAAACAAGAAGGTTTATGTTTTTATGCAGATTTCCCATACAGGCTTCTTGAGCATAAAATAGATGGAAATTCCAAGCTAACATTGCGGACAACCAAAAACGTTCGTTTGAGGGATAAATCCAATGCCCATTCCCTAATACTGAGGTGATGTTTTATCCATCTTCTTCTCTTTTGATTTTTCTGTTGTGCTTCCTTTCTTTTCTAGGGTTTCATTTTCTAATTTAGTTTTTGTTGATTTAATGAGTCGATTTTCTTAGTAGTTGTTTACCGATGGGAGTGATCTAAAGGTGCTTTACGAATGTGCAGTTTGTTTGGGGTATATCTCGTTGTTCAAGAGAGTAATGTGCTTTACAAAGGTGCTTTTCTTAGTAGTTTTTGTTGCTTTACGAATAGCGGAGTCATCTTTATCCCACGAAACCCGAGGCGGCTCCCCGTTAAGGAGGAATAATTTGGTAGTGCCGTGGTCTGCGTGGACGCCTTGAGCCGGAGATTACGACACCCAAAGAGGTTACTGAAAACTTCAAAATTCGCATTCTGTCAATAGTTATTATGTGGGCGATCTTTAGAAAATGTAGACAGGTTTAACAAAGAGGATGTGGTTTGATTGTTCATGTTTATCTAGGCTCTAAATGATGACAAGCTCGACAGAGGAACTTATTGCCTATATTGATAAGATAAGAAAAGGAAGAGAAACAAATGGGTACTTTATCAAGTCTCTTGCGATAGAAATAAAGATGTTTAAATCCGTCTATTGGATATCATCTGGAGTAATTTTTTCTATCTTTCTCTTACAAGTATATTGTGTGATTGCAGAGTATATTATGCTGCTGGTGAGGAGAACCAACTTGAGCAATGGAAAGGAATGAATGAGTGAGTGTTATTTTGTAGTGACATTCCCTTTACAAAGAAGAAGAGTGTTATTTGCGTTTACAAAAGCAAGTAAAGGGGGTAATTTGAACAATGGGTTGAAACCTTTGTTCATCATCTTCATGCTTCGTATTTGTTTTTTCTGATAAGTTTGGTTTTGATTAGTGTTTTTGATTAACCGATTATATTTGCTATTTTGGATAAGTTTTAATTGGGGGTTTTTGATTAGTCAATGCTGAGGAAGGGAAAATCAATGGAGATAGGCAATGACTCTGGCAGAACCCAGTTTTGAGAACAATGTTGCTGAGGTATGGGTTTCTTATGGTGAATTGATACATTGATTGTATAAAATTTGATTTTCGATTATGTTTGTACAAAATGAGGTCCAAAGGTTTGATTAAAACCATTCTTTACAATAAATTGAACTAGAGGTTGTGAGTTGTGAATGTTATAGCTAGATCGGTAGTTGTGATGGATGTTTTAGATGGCTTTCATCTATTATTTTGTTAATGAACTTAATAATACTAAAATTGTAGGTCGACTAACTATCTAACGATTCCTAAACAATCCGTCCTTTTTTTTGTTGTTTACTTTTTAATCTTATTCACAAAGCAAGGGTTCGTATTATTCGTCATCTAACCCCGAAGAATGCTGCAACTCCTCAATTATGTCCGCAACTTCTCAATTCACCGTCAAAACCTAGGGTGTGATTGTTGAGTTTATGGCATGATATTAGTGCCGAGAAAACATGGCGTAGATGTTTTCATGGCTAAAATAGTGATTTATTGAAGACCTGTTGGTGCTGTCAACTGATTTTGTTGAATATGGGATTGGTTCAAGAGTCACAAGAACGATTAGTGAGCTGCTGCTGGTGTGCTGAGTGATTAAAGGGACACACAGCTGCTGTTGGTTTATCCTGAGAAGGGAATACGCGCGTTACTGGTGGAATCAGGAGTTGCGGACAGAGTTGGTGATGGATCACAGGTGTGTTTGCAGTGGCGACGAGAATAGGGGCTTGACCGGCAGAGGAGAAAACAGAATCGGAAGGCAATGGTATAAAAACTTGAAGGTGCGGTTTGAATTGAAGTTGGCTATGAAGATGGATAGGAGTGGTTGAGTTGGTTTTGTAAAACAAAGAAAAAACGAGTTTGATAGTGGTGCTGTACGTAACCTTTAAATCACGGTTTTTATAAGTCAAGAGTATCATTCTTTCACGGTTTCATCTCTTTATTAAAAGACCAACAAATGGTCTTCTGTAGATGATTTAAAGGATGATTTTTAACAAATATATTAATGAGAATCAACAACAGTGATCGAGGAGATGGTGGATCCACCGATGGACATCAAAGAGCATCCTGATAAGTACGAATACGTGCTCCCTGCATCGGGGCATTTCTACTCGGATAGATACACCGCCAAGTTGAAAATACCAACGTGCATGCGTGAAAGAACTTAATTGGGAAAAAGAGAGAATGTCAAGTACTTGAGTAAGGAAAGAGATGATGAGGTCAAAGGGTCCAAAACAAGTTTTACACTTGAACCTGATGAAGATACTGACGAGATATCAATTGATCGGAATTACTATGGCAGTCTTATTGTTACTATTAAGAACATTGTTCCTCCTAGCGATGAACCCAAGGAAATCCGAAGGTGGTCCGCAAACCATTGGACGAGTGTCCGACGTTGATTTACAATTCCTCCTACTCAAGTGTCTCATATTTGGCCGACATGTACTTGGAGGCAATTGATCTGGACGATTGACATGTGTCCTGGATGATATAGCCAAGCAAGTACTTTGATGGTAAAAAATGGCCATGTGACGGTGTGAGGTTAGTCTTATTATCTCGCTTTAAGTCTCTCGCACCGAAGTTACATTTGTTCTTGAATCTTTAAAATTTTCATCAATGCATTGAGCAACTCGATGATTTTGTGAAGACTATTCAATGAATTGGTTTGGCAAATAGTTATTTATTTTAAAACTTTGGGTTTTTATAAGATTTTATACAAGTTCAAGTACATTGTTTGGCATTTGGTTCTCTGCAGTACTTTTTCTTACTAAGTTTGCTTATTCTATTGGTTTCGTTGTCTATGTTGAAGTAGTAGTGCCTTGAGACAGACAAATGTGAAAATCGGTGCAAAGGCTTCGAGTCTATAGATGACTAGAGAACAACAAGACAAACACAGTGGAGAAGGGTGTCTTCTGATATTTGCCAAGGTAGGAACGTGAGAAGATGGAGTAACTGCAGAATGGTTGAAATGATTAATGAGAGTGGTGATCTCTCAAGGCCTAACTTTTCCCCGAATGTAAGTTATGCAGTCATTTGTAACAGATCCTTCTACGTCCGATTGTTGCTCTTTAAAAATTGTTGTGTTATGTGCGAGTATGATAAGCTTCGATGTGCAAATGTCTCTGCTGGTAAAAATAGAGGTGCTTAAGCTGTACAATATGTATATATGTGTAGGATCTTTTCTCATTGCTTCTTTTTCTCCAAAGCAATGAAATTGGGATGTTGTTTTCTCCTACAAAGGTGATGTACTAAAAATGAATTTTGTGGTTTTGCGGCACCGCGATTTCCGGTTTCCATGTCCGTGTTGGTAGGCGAGAGGAAACTTCCCGAGTGGTATACTTAGAAAGGTAACATTTTTTCTCGGTAGGTAATGCTATCTAAACTGTTCTCCTTATGTTGTAAACAAAGAATAATGTTTTTTGATATTTATTCTCATTTGGAGTCCGACATCCTTTTGATATGTAATAAGTTTATCCCGTATCTGCTTCTTAACACGGACGTGAATTCCTCCTCAGCTGATATATTTGTGTTTCTAAAGAATAATATTCTAAAGAAGTTATGGATGTTTCGTAAGAGTTTGTTGCTTTAAGTTAATAAGGTTGGATTCATAGATAATCATGTTGTTATCTCCTTCAAAAGCAAACTAAAGTTATTTTTTACGTGGTTTCTACCATTGGCGTTGCAATTCTCTTGCTATGGTAAGGTATGTTTTTGTTTTTCGTCCTATTCAATTTCGTTTTGGTTTTAAATTTATTTCATGCTTCATGGACGTTTTGAAACTCCTAAAATCATTGCATTAGGGTCTGTTGTTCACATATAAATCCTTTGCAACCGATAATGGTTGCCCTAATCTCGAGGTACTCTATCGATTTGATTTCCCGTTGATTTCTCTTTGCTTTTTCTTTATACTCCACCGATAATACACCGTGACATGGATTTGCTATTGATTTTATTCATTTTTTCTTTGTAGTACTTCCCGTGAAATAGATGCGAAGATTTGGTTTAGTTCTTGAACAGAATATTGATTATCGAATCAAAACAGGAATGAAATCAACTTTTCGCTTCCGCAGCTCTGGGATTGCGACTTAATTACACCAAGATGTAACACTTACATACACACAGGTATTGTTTGCTGCAAAGGCTGTTGATTACTGTGATTATCTCTAATCGGGAAAAATTCCTCCTTTATTAGTTTTCCGGCCTTCAATTGGTTTACCCGTGATTTTTTTGTTTTGGGTTTTCAAGGGGTTTGATTTATAACATAAATATTTCATGATACCGAAATTAGGTTCGTCACGATAGGCACAAGAACTATAATTGTAATTCAGATTGTAAATGTTTGCAACAACTTAACTAAAGATATGTACAAGGTCACCCCCATCTAATATCATGGCTAACATTGGGTGGTATGGTAGTACTAAGCCTGTTGTGGGTGCAAGTATGACAGCTAATTGTTTGGTCGTGCATATATTTTGTCATCGTAACAGCTAAGTAGTTTTTTGCACATGTCAATATGGTAGAATTTGTCCTAACGGCTATAAGAATTTAGTCCAAATCATATTATCGAATGACTTGCATGAATCAAGATATTGACAAGCTGCAAATTATGAACAGACTATGTTGTTTATTGATACTCTTTTATGCTACTTGGTTAGATACTCATGAACGTATACAAAAGTGTTTTGTTCATCAACGTGAAGAAATAATGTAGAGATGATTGCCTCCGATGCAGTGTACTCACAATGTTTTGATGTGTGGACTATCCAAGAAAGGGATGCTTCCAACTCGCTATCAAAAACAAAGGCGACAATAATCCGAGTTTGTCTTCGTGCACGTCTTCTTCTATGTAAGAAACCTGGTGGTTCTCCCTTTTTGGCTCAGGATTCATATCACTCTGGGATTACGATTTGAAAGGAAAGTTGAGATTAATGGATTCTTACTTATTTTGAATTTCTATTTTGTTTGCTTCTTTGCGATTGGAATTAGGAAAAAAATATGTTCATATTGATTGTGGTAGAACTGAGATAGGAATGAGAAGTCAAACTGTCATCAAGGGACCCTCTGATGAACTTATCAGATAGACTAGCTAGGAAACATGATTTGTAAATACTTCCACTTTAATATGACCAGGTGAATGCTCATGATCTTATTTTAAGAACAAATAATTATACTTGCTGCTAAGTTTTTCAAATTCGAGTACACTGTCATTAACATACGTTTATTAACCCGATACTTGCTTACAATTACTCCACGACTAATGAGGTGCAAGCATGTATGAGTTCTTTTTTCTGGCAGTTGTCTAAACGAGTGTTGTCGCAATCTTTTTTTCCGGCAGTTTGGTGAGGTTATACACGAGATTGAAATGGTTCGAGTGTTAGCATTTATAATTTAGATCAAGTGTTCCAAGTACTGACGCAAGAGTCTGTTCAACCATGACTCCATGAGAAACTTAAGATGTTATGCGACCATACATGAATACTTTGGAAGTTAAAAAAAATGCATGTGTATTGATTTTAGAACCCATCTAAAGGGTTACTATACCTTAATACCAAATATTGCGGACCCCAAAAAGAAAAAAAACAACAACCAAATATTAATCTAAAAGGGTCTTGGTCGGGTTGTAGGTCCCCGCGACTTAAATTTATATATCCGATTTTAAATTTTCTCCATGATGCCGACATCGGCTACTATGATCCAACTAATTAAACACGCTATTGTGATCCGACTAACTAAGACACTATAATATAACACGACCAACTAAATATTAGGGTCGTTCTGCTATATCCTGACTAACTAAATATACTCTCGGCTATTATGACATGACCAACTAACACACTAATTTTAATATGGACACTGTAGCTACCTTTAAATTTTATCCACCTAAGGCCGCGGCCCTATCAGGCTACTATGAAACAACTAATTGAACACGCTAATGTGACCCGACTAACACACTATAATATGACACGAATAACTAAATATTGGGACCGTTCTACTATGACCCGACCAACTAAATATGCTCTCAACTATTATAGACAGGACCAATTAACACAATAATTTTAATATGGGCACTATATCTGATTTTGAATTTTCTCCACCGCCGCGGCTTTACGACTACTATGATCAAACTAATTAAACACGCTATTGTAATCCGACTAACTAACAAACTCTAATATGATACGCAACTAAATATGTGGGCACTATATCTGCTTTTAAATTTTCTCCACCGCCGGGCCGTAGGTCCTGTCTTTCCGGTTACTATGATCAAACTAATTAAACACGCTACTGTAACCCGACTAACTAACACAAGATAATATGATACGACCAACTAAATATGTGGCTTTCCGGCTACTATCATCAAACTAATTAAACACAATATTATAACCCGACTAACTAACAAACTATATTATGATACGACCAACTAAATATGTGGGCAATATATCTACTTTTAAATTTATCCACCGAGCCCCGGCTTCCCGACTACTATGGTAAAACTAATTAAACACGCTACTGTGACCCGACTAACTAACATACTATAATATGATACGACCAACTAAATATGTGGGCACTATATCTGCTTTTAAATTTTCTCGACCGCCGCGGCCCCGACTTCCCGGCTACTATGATCAAACTAATTAAACACGTTACTGTGACTCGACTAACTAACACACTATAATATGATACGACCAACTAAATATGTGGGCACTATAGCTGCTTTTCAATTTTATCGACCGCCGGGGAGGTAGGCCCCGGCTTCCCGGCTATTATGATCAAACTAATTAAACATGCTGCTGTCACCCGACTAACTAACACACTATAATATGATACGACCAACTAAATATGTTGGCACTATATCTGCTTTTAAATTTTCTCCATCGTCGGGGCCGTAGGCCCCGACTTCCCAGCTACTATGATCAAACTAATTAAACACGCTACTGTGACCCGACTAACTAACACACTATAATATGATACGACCAACTAAATATGTGGGCACTATATCTGCCTTTAAATTTTCTCGACCGCCGGGGCCGTAGGCCCCGGCTTCCCGGCTACTATAATCAAACTAATTAAACACGTTACTGTGACCCGACTAACTAACACACTATAATATGATACGACCAACTAAATATGTGGGCACTATATCTGCTTTTCAATTTTATCGACCGCCGGGGAGGTAGGCCCCGGCTTCCCGGCTATTATGATCAAACTAATTAAACATGCTGCTGTCACCCGACTAACTAACACACTATAATATGATACGACCAACTAAATATATTGGCACTATATCTGCTTTTAAATTTTCTCCATCGTCGGGGCCGTAGGCTCCGACTTCCCGGCTACTATGATCAAACTAATTAAACACGCTACTGTGACCCGACTAACTAACACACTATAATATGATACGACCAACTAAATATGTTGGCACTATATCTGCTTTTCAATTTTCTCGACCGCCGGGGCCATAGGCCCCCCTTCCTTCTACTATGATCAAACTAATTAAACACGCTACTGTGACCCGACTAACTAACACACTATAATATGATACCACCAACTAAATATGTTGGCACTATATCTGCTTTTAAATTTTATCGACCGCCGGGGCTGTAGGCCCTGGCTTCCCGGCTATTATGATCAAACTAATTAAACATGCTTACCGTAACCCGACTAACTAACAAACTATAATATGATACGACCAACTAAATATGTTGGCACTATATCTCGTTTAAATTTTTTCCATCGTCGGGCCGTAGGCCGCGACTTCCCTGCTACTATGATCAATCTAATTAAACACGCTATTGTGACCCGACTAACTGACAAACTATAATATGATACGACCTACTAAATATGCTTTGGCACTATATCTACTTTTCAATTTTCTCGACCGCCAGGGCCGTAGGCCCCATCTTCCCGACTACTATGATCAAACTAATTAAACACGCTACTGTGACCCAACTAACTAACACACTATAATATGATACAACCAATTAAATATGTTGGCAGTATATCTACTTTTGAATTTTCTCGACCGCCGGGGCCGTAGGCCCCGGTTTCCCGGCTACTATGATCAAACTAATTAAACACGCTACTGTGACCCGACTAACTAACACACTATAATATGATACAACCAACTAAATATGTTGGCACTAAATCTGCTTTTAAATTTTATCAACCGTCGGCCGTAGGCCCCAAGCCCCTGACTATTATGATCAAACTAATTAAACATGCTGCTGTAACCCGACTAACTAACAAACTATAATATGATACGACCAACTAAATATGTTGGCACTATATCTCTTTTAATTTTTCTCCATCGTCGGGGCGGTAGGCCCCGACTTCCTGGCTACTATGATCAAACTAATTAAACACGCTGCTGTGACCCGACTAACTAACACACTATAATATGATACAACCAATTAAATATGTTGGCACTATATCTACTTTTGAATTTTCTCGACCGCGGGGCCTCCCGCTACTATGATCAAACTAATTAAACACGCTACTGTGACCCGAAAAACTAACACACTATAATATGATACAACCAACTAAATATGTTGGCACTATATCTCGCTTTTAAATTTTATCGACCGTCAAATGTAGTAGGCCCCGGCTTCCCTGGCTATTATGATCAAACTAATTAAACATGTCAGAACCCGACTAACTAACAAACTATAATATGATACGACCAACTAAATATGTTGGCACTATATCTTCTTTTAAATTTTCTCCATCGTCGGGCCGTAGGCCCCACTTCCCCGGCTACTATGATCAAACTAATTAAACACGCTGCCGTGACCCGACTAACTAACACACTATAATATGATACAACCAACTAAATATGTTGGCATTATATCTCGCTTAAATTTTTCTACTGCTCGGGGCCGTAGGCCCCACTTCTCTCGCTATTATGATCAAACTAATTAAACATTCTCATTGTGACTCGATTAACTAACACACTATAATATGATACAACCAACTAAATATGTTGGCACTATATCTCGCTTTTAAATTTTCTCCACCGTCGGGCCGTAAGCCCCACTTTCCTACGCTATGATCAAACTAATTAAACACGCTACCGTGACCCGACTAACTAACACACTACAATATGACACGACCAAGTAATTATTGGGACCGTTCGTTATGACTCGACTAACTAAATATGCTTCGAGACTATTATAGATAGGACCAACCGACACACTATAACATGATCCAACTAATTAAACACGCTATCGTGGACCCGACTAACTAACACCCTATAATATGACACAACAAACTAAATATCTGAACGTTCGCTATGACCACAAACTAAAATTGCATGGGAAAATACTTTACGATCGACCATATAAATGAACAATAAACAAAACTTAAGTAAATCTCCAATAAACAAAACTTAAATAAATCGACGAGAGGTTGAGCGCCGGCCGCAGGCTGGCGTGATACCTAGTCTCTTTATTAAGGAAAAGTGGTGGTTATGTCCGGGATAAAGATCACCGTAGGATTCGAGGAGTAATTCGTAACCGTCGGATTTGTGTGTACTCTTCTTTTTTTCGTGGGTGGTCATGGGCCGTGGATAAGAGTGATTCAGGTCCGTGGATTAATGACAAACGTGACCGTAGGATCGACGATCCTCGGCCGTGAAAAACGGCCGGGAGTCATTCGTGGGTCGCTCGTATTGATCCTCGCGCCGAGATCGGTCGGTTCTTTTTAGGCTAATTTGGGCCCGTTTACACCGTATCTTTTTTCACATCTCTTTAACGCGGATGCGGGAAGATCGATTTATTTCCATCTCTTTTCTAACGAAGAACTTTTTTCGCTCCGTGATTCATAATCAAGTTACACCGAACTTTCAATCAATCGCCACCATCAACAACAATCAATCGCCACCATCAACAACAATCGATCACCGCAATCGACAAAATCCACAATTGACGCAGATTAACTTTCCGAACCCTAATTTTGGGTTTAATTCTATTCTGTGTAATTGTTTATCTTCATCGACAATTCGTTATTGATTTTGATTCCGAATAGAAAATTGGATATTAGTAAACAGCGAGGAATTGAAGTGGTTTTGATTGAATTGGAGTTAGGGTTTTGGACCGTTCGATAGTCTCTTCCAATTCTCTTTTTCTCCTCCAAATCGAATTGAATTGAGTTAGGTTTTGAATTGAATTGAATTGATACTCCGATATGAATTGGGTTTCCTTTCAAATCGAGTTTTGTCACTCTAATTTGTGTTTAATCGATTTTTTAATTTTCACAGATGGGTTTGTTACCGATTTGTGAAGATGGGAAAGTTCACAGATTGAATATGAGAATTTCATGAGATTAGGGTTTTGAAGAACACAGAAGAAAAGGGGATCTCGCAGTCATTGTTTCTGGGTTGAACTTAGGTTCTCGCTTATGATGAAAGATTGAATCTCGCAGAGAAGATTGAACTCGATCGAATCTGTTGTGGGATTTCAAGTTCAGTTCTTGAACGAGATGTTGCTGCCATCAATTATTGATTACGATGGAGATGGGAAGATTTTGAGCATCGAAATGGGGTTTAGTTAGCCGTTGCTCGCTATTGATCGTAGAATGAGTTCTCAGGTGGTGGTATGAAATTGCATCTCGCAACAAAATTCTAAACCGAAATTGGATTATATACAAGGAGGTGATTGTCGGGGGATTAAGAAAATTGATTTTTTGACAATGAAACATAAAAGATGGGTATTCATGTATGTTTCAATTAATCACGTGAAATGAATTAATTCTATCTACTTTAAATATACAATAACTTCTTATTCCCATTTTAGTCTCGGTGCCGGTTTTAGACGCAGCCTTGATTTTGTGATTTAGCTGGGTCAAGTTGAATCGGAAAGACGATGAAGAGGGATAGCAAAAAAAAAAAGGTAAACGTATGAAAACCCTAAAATTTTATCCTGCTTATCTTTTATCATCTGATTTAGTTCATGTTCGATTTTGCAGCCATCAAAACCATAATGCAAAGAGTACTCTTCATAAATTCCTAATATTATCGAGTATTCTCATTCTCTGTTTTGTATACTCTGGTTGTATAATTGTGTGTTTATAGGGGCATAATGCTTCTTCTACTGTAATCATCAAGCAAATTATCGAACATATATTTTAACAAAATTAGAAAAATCGGATTCTTCTTCGTTATTAACAATGGCTTCCCAATTCTTTCTGCAACCTAAAAATTTCAGCGTCTTCTTCTTCTTTTGTGCGTCTTCTTCTTCTTCTTATTATTATTCATTAAGCTATGCGATGTGGGAGAAGAAATTCAATGGGTTTGCGATATTTGCGCCTAGATTTTCGAGAAGAAAAAAAGACATTGATTTTAAAAATCCTATTTATAATTAGTAAACCCTAACCTTATTTTTCTTCCGTCTTTCTAACCCTCTAATAAACAATTTTTCTCCCCGTTGCAGAGATTAATTTTGATTCACAAGCAAGAGAAAACCCCATCGAGACGATGCTAATTGGAAGAAAGGTTATTACTTACTAATTCAATTGGGCAGTGGGCTCGATTAGGAGGTGTTCTCGATAGTAATAGGGACTCGATTGATTGAAGGGTTTGAACTCAATTGAGAACGAGAAATCGTGGGTTTGAATTAAGAGGAACATGGCAAATTAACTCGGGATTTTTTCTCCCTGTTGGGGTAATATTCTTCTTAGTCGAATGGGTTAAGTCGCGCATTTGATGCACGCTAATTAGATGCTTTGATTAAATTCTTATTTGAATTGAAATTTTGGTTTACACAGAAATTAGGGTGCTGGTCTTACATGTCAAATTTGGGGCTATGTTTATAATGTTTTGATAGATACTTGATTATTTGATTTGCCGAGAGATGGCATAACTCGAATAAACCTTAATCACGAATGCGTGTCATGTCTCGCTTATTTGCTACGATAACAAAGAACACGAGAGAAGGATAACGTATACAAAAACGAGAATCCATTGCTTTTTAATTGTTTGATTTTATTACAATGTTTCATCAGATTTAATTTGTGTAGTGAGAAATAGTGGGTTTCATCAGATTTTTGGTCCTAGGGTGAAGGCAGCTCTCAAATTTCGAATGCAGAGTCTTCAATTTGCAGAAGGTTCTCCACTTTACTATCAATTAAATCTTAATTGATCTTGGGTTTTTAATTATTCAACTTGGTGTCATTGGGTGAATAATTACAATTGCAGCTTAATTCTGACTCGTAATTGTTTATCTTCACCGACGAAATTATCTTTCATTGTTTTATTATTTTGTGATACCAAGTTATGTTAATGAATCAGCTTGCACTTGATTGGCTGCCATAAGGGTCGTTGTTATTAAAGTGGCCGTGTTAAGTTCGAAAGTCATCCAATTTTGTTAACAGATTTGTTGATTGTTTCAAGACAAATTATAATTATAGTAATTGAATTTATGATGTCAACTAAAACAATAATAATAGCAAATAGAAGATTTGATTAACTCAAAACACGAATTAGTGATGCTCATCCTATCGAGCATCACTAATAATAATAGCAATGAGTTGATGCTCATCAACTCATTGTCAGAACCAAGCAATGGTGATGCTCATCCTATCGAGCGATGAAGTTTCCGTCTCTCCAGTGGCCCATGTTGTTGTGCAAAAAGGTAAGGTTGCCTCCCCGACCGCCCAAGTCAAGCAAGGGCTTAAGCGTTTGTCAAACTCGATCTTATGGTGGTTTGTACAGATTTTGTGGCCTCAAGCAGCACATTGTTGTCAGTGTGAAGAACTCCATGTTGAAATCTGCTTGCGTAACTTGCATGAGGACGATTGCATGGGAGGTGTGCAAATTGTGAAGTCTCGAAAAGTACAAGGTATGTAATTGTTATTGAAATTTAAATGCCGTAGGTTCCTCATCAATTTGGAACGCAGATTTATTAGTGTGTTATATTCCATTATAGGTCATCAATTTGTTAACTATGGAGGTGAGGAATAACCGTTAATCAACATCACATACCATTAATCTCTTTTGTACCCTACCAAAATTTTGGATTCATGCCATTAATTCGTACCTTTGTTCCAATAGGAGAAAAGGATGACTATATTGCAAGCACCTGATTCTTTAATGGAAGATTTTAAGGAGGTAAAAATTATCATACCTAATAGACTATGCATATTGTGTAAAATATTTATTGGTGTAGTCATGTCTAATAGCGTATCCAACTTTCTTATTCAAACCATTAAGGCGTTGAGGATAACAATAATGGTAGAAGTTCTGTGGTTTTGGTGTTTTCTGATCATTTCGTTTTAAAAGTTCTGTATATCTGTAGGCAAACTGTTTGTATCTCTTACCTGCAAAACAGGAAAGTCCGCTCCAATGAAGCGGGATGATGCAAAGCTTTGCCTGCATCGAGGGTGTTACCTAAATCTAGAAAAGAAAAGATATTTGATCATGAATTTCCGGCTTCTTGAACATTATAATTTTACTGAATGAAGTTTTTGCTTCAAGTGCAGCAATGGGTTTGTTTATTTAATTTTTGTTTTGTTTTTACAAAGATTTAGCCTCGCAGACTTAGCAATTCACAAGGAGTTGGCATTGCGTATGATGTTATCATCTATAAGTTTGCTCCGGATCTCTTGGTGAGAATATAGACATGGTTTATGTAGTTAATGAGCCTTCAACTCACCTGCCACCTTTTTGGTCATGATACTCACCTTGCCCTGAAAAAGTTTTTTACTAATATTAGCCTGGGTCCTAGCTTATCAATTAGTTATTAAAGAATTTAGCTTTCATGGACAATTCTCTTTTTTTTTTTGCAACGACCGAGAGGCCTGGCATACTTTTGGGGCTGTAAGTAACGTGCTCTCAACTAATGTGTTATAATTTAGTCACAATATCATTACATAAGAATTTTGTGAAGTTGTGCAATTTGCCATCTAACACCACATCACTTCTCTAAAAAGAATTGCTTAAGGATTTTTTTTCAGTGGTACCGCTCATTGATTTGCAATTTTGATTATTTCCATCTCGTTAGTTTAATGTAATATTATGTCGAGTATTGAGTGTCACTTGGATTGAATACCTTATTTTGTCGAGTGACCGAATCAGGTTTACTGGCCGGTGCGATACTAAGATGAGATATCCGAATCCGCCAAAACAAATAAGCATGAAGATAAGGGAGGTGCAAGTGGTGAAGAAGGTAAGAGTGACGCAGAAGGTGTCTAAATTCTCTCGATGGAATTGTTGATTGCCGTTTGCAGCTTTTGGGTTTAGGTTTCTTCGAGTACACCACTTCGCCTTTTTTCGACCTCTCCTCTCAAACCTCATGCAAACTTAGTTTAAATTCTCGCTTCTGATTATACATGTGATGATTCTGAAAAATCTACATTATTTCTGAGATAGCCTAACTATATGTTAAGTTTATTTTGTGTTTGTGTTTTAAATTGGTTTTGTGCTTTTGTGTTTGTGGTAAACAAGAAGGTTTCATGTTTTTGTACAGATTTCCAATACAGTTTCTTGAGCATGAAACACATGGAAAATCCAAGATGACATTAAGGTACTCATAGCTATTGTGGTAGGAAAAACCAAAAGAAGATCATCACCCCTGTAAAATTATTCGTTGGAAAAGCTACCGAAAAAGCGAATTATGCAAAGGTCTATGTAAATTTTTATGTAGGAGAAAGGACGTAAACAAAAAGATGTAGTAGGTTTCTCTCTGGATGCACCCTAATCGACATAACTTTTGTCGGGAAAAAAAATGCGAAGTACAAAATATATCGTTTGAGTAGAGTTGTTTGTACAACCGCGCATTCATGTGGTCACTAATATTGGAACACGATTTATTAATTTGTTAAATAGTCCACCATAGGTTTCTTATCAATTTGTCAACTATTTACGGTGGGAATGAAAGTGATTTTTATTATTATTGGTGTTCGCATCGATATCCAATTTCGATTATGTTTTGAGCGTGAAGAAGAGCGTCAATACGATTTTGCATTGATATGCCTTCTCGTGCTATATTCAATCACGTTATGCACTCGATCTTTCCTTAAGTTGATTTTTACCTAAAACTATCCAATATATTTCTTTTATCAGATTTCTTTCTTTGAGCGAAGCCTTACAAAGAGAACTCGCCACTCTTGGATTAAAGAGTTGATTTCTCGAATTTTAGGCCTTCACAACCTCTGGTTCAACTCATAAGTGCAAGACATGTAGGAAGTATTTTTACATGCTAAAAAGACATTGCTTAAGAGCTCTCATCTAAGATAGAAAATACTCTTGGCTGGAATTTGTATTCAATACCCTAATATGGTACAATTAAATTGGTTAGTCATGATCGCATGTAATTGCATACTTTTTGAAAAATAGAGTAGTTCAGATTTATCACCAGGAATTGTCAGAGATGGGTCCAAAAGATTTCGAGATTCCATTTGTTGTAAGATTGTGATTTGTATCTTGAGGTTTGCATAGAAAAGGAGATTTCTGGAGTTGGAAGCCGATATAACTTTTGTCCGTTTAGTTTAGCCTTGTTATTTTTCCTCGCTTTGAACCCAATAACACCTTAGTGTTGGGATTTTATCTGTTTCTTAACTTGATCTTTTGACTAATATATAACCTAGATGTTCAATAGGAGAATGTGGGTTCTTTTTATCACAATCCCATCCGATAGAGGATTGATTATAGGGTATGTTTTGATAGGTAAGACTTAAGTGTACACACAAGCAAGATTTTCATTGGGTTTTTCGGACACCAAATGTTCAACCAATTTGTTCAATTGCTCGAATGAATCTACCAAGCAGGTTATATTGATGACTAATTATGAACACAAGTGCAATATATAATTTGAAAGTATTTGAATATCGCATTACGTAATAACATATTGTATAATGTTACCCGATTAAAGATCGAAACGACGTGAAAGATAATCGCTACCACAAATTAGTAAGTAAGAAATGTTCTCATACTCTTAGTTGCTTCTATATTTTTAGAACTAATGCACTTTCTTTCAGGCTACTACCTGATGGGCAACGGATCAGTTGTATAAATAGCTTAGCATTTATATAGTAATCATCTTAGAAGGTAAGCCTCTCACCCTGTAGTGAATAATTATTCTCCTCTCTATGCCACTGATATAAAAAGTCTATAGAGGTGATTTTAATGGATGGGTTCCTCACAATTTTTTTCTGTTATTAGTTTTTTAATTTCCTACTTATATTTCCTACTATGATTTTAATTAACTCAGAACAATCAATCGCCACCATCAATGAACACAGATTTCCTTTCGTAACCCTAATTTTGGGTTTAATTCTATTCACATCAATAAAATATATCAACAATGTTTAATTCTATTAAAAATTACAAGATGAAGCTGCTTTGGATTATGATATTTTGGTTGTTTGTAATCGATCTATATACTACACAGATGTATCATCTCGCATAGCAAACACTAGCGCAAGGAGAAAGACAAGAAAAAAAAACGTAAATATCACCGTAAAATATCAATTTGCTATAGAAAGAGCTAAAGCATTATTGCATTCGACTACATTTTCATATCACTTTATCTAATTTTTAATAGCATAGTTATTGGTCACTCACCTTCTTAAATTCACAGGAAAGGATGCAACTATCCCAAGAAAGCAACGCCAAGCAAAACCAACAATTCGTGGCTCTCGCATCAAACTGGACTTACGTTGTCTATGCAAGTGGGTGAGTTTTGGGAGTGAACAATCGATGATTACTAAAACACAATGCGTAATATGAGATTTATTGATGTTTTATTTTGTAATTTTGTGTCTTCTGGTGAACTTGAATGAGATTTACATTCAAATTGATATGAGATTACGAAGTGTGTGGATTTTGGTTAATCAGAATATGCTTAACATTTTTTCCTGATTTTGATGTGTTCAGGGGGATGTTAGTCAATTCAATTACATGGGTTCTCTGCTGGGTCCTGTTCTGGAGGTGGATATGGTATTTTATGAATAAAATATAGTCTTGCTGCAATTCCAATCGATGTTAATGGATCCAGTTAATGAATCTATCTGAACGGAAACGAGGAAGGCTTGGCAGAAAACCGGAAAAGGAAGTTCGCAGCAAGTCTAATTCATCGCCGGTTAATGGATGCCATTAATGAGAGTGAAACAACAAACAAAACTTAGGATTTTCTTTTAGCGGGATACCTTGGTTGGTGCATTTTTTATGGAGACATGATTGCAGTCTAAGTACTTATATATGTGTTTATAGGGACAAATTAGCTCTTTCTTTTTCATTGGCACCGTGCTCTATCTACCTGGATGACGAGGCCTTCTATTGGAAACTCAAAGCAAAGGCAGTCCCAAAATGTTACAGTGATCACTTCTTGGCAGAAAAGCAGGTATATTTGAAACTCAAAACAGCGGCAGATAGAGCATGTTACACTCATCTCTTGGCAGAAAAGAAGGTATACGGTATACATTTAAGAAATTGTATAATACGGCGAAAACTTATGGTGATGAATGGGAAGATGTTGAGTTTATTGTATGAGATCATGAAGACTTTAGCCAGTATTTACCAGCAACGGTTAGTAAAATACATCCCCTCTGAAATATTACTCGGGTTTTCTTTCAATTTCACATAACGTGTTGTTCTAATCAGCCGTGTACTTTTCAAAGGAAATATGAGTGTAAATTCCAACTTCAACTAAAGTGGGTAGCAGAACACGATTGATGCTCCGAATTAAGGTAATGAAAGGGACGAGTTAATAGCTAAAATAGTGAAAGGAAATAGTAGTTGTGTGTTACAATCACTTTTTTTATTAACTATATCTCAAAGTTCTTTTTCTCAAGAGATTGTTGGCCTAATTTCCTCTTCTTTCCCGAGACCATCCGATCTCACCTTATGTGGCTTTGCTCATTCTTTTAGTTCTTATTTACTACTCTTGAGAATTAGGGTGAAGCGCTGGAAATTTTCCCACTAGCAATTGATTTTTTATTTTGATGATTATTCATGTTACATTGTGGCCTCTGCAGTTCTTATATTCTCTCTATTTCTTCATATTCTACATGTTACATTGTGGCATCTGCAGAAGTACCCTTTCTTCTTTGAGGCCGTGATCTTAGTTGTCTCAGTTCGTGATCATTGTTGCGTACTTTAACTTCACGCAATGGATGTTGGATCCTCTATATGAGTGGTGTCTGTCTAGGAACACATGACCTTCGATTTTGGCCAATTTATGTTTGAGATTGTTGTTATTGGAAACCTGAATTTGTGCACAAATAAAATCGTAGTGTTTGAGATTGTTGTTAAGTAGAATATGGAGCCTTGCTGCAGAATGTAATTGGAAAAACTGAATTGCTTTAAAGATTTAGGGGCGAATTCAAATCAGAAATACGATGAAAACCTATAATATTTCTTTGATCTGATTCAATTCAATCCAAAAAGTATTCTTCGTTAAAAAATTCACATCTTCTTACATGGTTGTTCTTTTTGTGGTCCAGCTCTGTGATTTTAGGTGATAAATTCTGTAGTTGGGAAAATCCTACAGGCCAACCAAAGTTCCATTCTATCTGGTGGTGCGATTAGGTAAATTCGTATATTTCATTCAAATAGATTAGCCGACATATAATGGTCATCTAAAGCAAGTGGTTGAAGTCAATTTAAACTCGTGGTCCAACGTAAGTCCAGATTTGATGCAGAGAGCCTGAATTGTTGGTTTTTTTTCTTTTTTTTATGTATTATTAATGATTTGTTTGGGGTTTCAATCCCAGGACATTGAGAAGTGATGAATCAAATCTTGGGTTTTCCCTTCATGCCTCTGTTAATGAGTAAGAAGTGATTTATCAAAAATTGGTGTTGGGATGTTCTAGCTGAGGATGTGGGAAGTAAGTCAAAAAGGGCATCTTATTTTCTCAAACATTCACAATTGGTTGTTTGAAAGGTCTTTCTGCTTTCTATCAATCACTGGGTGTATTTACAAAAAGAGAATCTCTATTCTGATTGTTTGATGAAAATTATTCTCTGAATTCGTATAGCATCTCTTTCAAAGGAAATTCAAATTTGGGGTTTTTGGTTTAGGGTTTAATTATGTATGCAGTTTGAATTCAGCACATCAAATTTTCACACAAAATTACACTTAGTTATAGAAACTATAAACCTGAGTCCATGAATACAAAGTTTCATATTTGTTGGACAAACCTTATTCTGTTTTCTATAAGATTAGATTAAATTAAACAGATTGTAGCAGTCCACTTATTATCACAAGTATATTACACTAGTAAAATAGGCATTCGATGTACAGATTGATACCGGAACTGATATATTGTTGGTGTTTAATTTTAATTGGGGACCTTCTCAACTGTATTAAACTAAGAATTATCGTATTTGTTCACACATGTGGTGTGGCATGAATGAATGGTGTGAATTGTGTAAACTAAGACAGTATAAAGTATGTTTTTTTAAATTCAAACCTCTAATTTCTGATATTTAGAGTATAGAGTAGTAATCAAGTTGTACTTGATATTTACTGTGTGTTCGTTGTTTGTACTCTATACTCTAAATATTTCTGATATTTAGAGTATAGAGTAGTAATCAAGTTGTACTTGATATTTACTAAGAATTATCGTATTTACTGTGTACTTGATATTTACTGTGTGTTCGTTGTTTGGACTCTATACTTGATATTTATAGTATAGAGTCCAACTTCAGAAAAGCTCTTGGCCAATACAAAGTGGAAGGCTAAGGCAAGTGATCATTATAAATCTTTATTTTTCTTTTCAAGTTTTGCATTGATAAATTTATCTCTGAAAACAATATGATGTTTTTCACATTGCAGATGCACGGAAGAAGTACGTCCCATAAGTCATATTTTGTGTAGAACCACATTCGCTCTACAGCTGACCAAAACCAAACAACATTAAGGTATGTAACAACATTCCTTTGGATGGCAATGGGTCCATAAGAAGATGGAATACAATCTCACAAGGGTGATATTCTACACAGATTCGAGAGAGGAAGACATGGTTGTTAACCTGGATCGGTTAGTGTTTATACTTCTAATTAGTCTACAATGCTTATCGAAGCAGTGACATTAGATGTATAATAACTAACCCAATATCAGTTAACAACATGAACCATTCGTCTTTTCGTTGGGGGATGCGTAGGTTGTACTGCTATAGTTTCGAAGTAGGAGGGAATTGTACGAAACTCAATTTGGAAGTTACACTAACACCAAGTAGCGTACACAATAGTCACAGGAAAATCAAAGCACACAATAGTCACAGAAAATCGTAGACAAATCATGATGGACTAATAATCCACGTAACTCTCTTTTTCCAGGTGGAGACAGAAAATAGATGAATCCCAAGACAGAAATAGTAATACTTCATCAGTACGTATATTTTTGTTATTCATCAACAATGGATTATGTATATTTTATGTGTGAGAAGCCTCTGATCCTGAATTTTTTTTTCTTTCTTTTGGGTTGTGAATTGCAGGAACGCTTACTCTCCAAGAATTTCCCTTGCACATCTCTTAAGACTCGCAATGAATATGCATGGCATGTTCTTACTTAATGTCTTTTAGTAAACAGGGTACAACTAAGGATGCAATTGGAAGATTTAACATGGTACGTTCGTGATTATAATACAAGAATCAAATTATTGAAAGTATCACCACCGTATAACTTTGCATCTATCTTTTAATTGTTATCTCGTAGCCATATGGTTATATGGGCACATTACAATTTTAAAATAGTTAATGTATCACATGATACTTACTATCATCATAGCTTTGCAGTCCCATGGATGGGGCCAAGTAATAATTAGGGGCGAATAATCCAAATGACACGAGACAATTATGCTACAATGGCTCTGACGCCCTAATCATAAAAGCAGACCCGCATAAGGTTAATTCTCTTTCTCACTATTCTTTTATCTCTGTTTAGATCTGTGTTTGTCAATATAGATTAGAACGATTAAGAGTCTATAATGACTAATTCCAAGCGATATTGACTAATGAAATTACAAATTCTAACACAGAGTGGTACCTTCCATAATACTGCATATGATTTTTACTGTGGGCACTACATATGCCTTTAAATTTTGGCCACCGGCCGGGGCCGTAGGCCCCAGCCCCTCCGGCTATTATGATCCAGCTAATTAAACACGCTATGGGGATCTGACTAACTAAATATTTGGGCACTACACCTGCCTTCAAATTTTCTCCACCGCCGGGGCCATAGGCCCCGGCCCCCTATCCAACTACTATGGTCCAACTAATTAAAAACGCTACTGTGACCCGACTAACTAGATCACTATAGTATGACACGACCAACTAAATATTTGTGCACTACACCTGCATTTAAATTTTCTCCACCGCCGGGGCCATAGGCCCCTACCTCTATCCACCTACTATGGTCCAACTAATTAAAAACGCTACTTTGACCACAATCATATTTTTAGATATTGATTCTTTATGTAAATCATCATATCATATTTTCTTTTAGCTATATTATATTTTAAGCTATATAAGCTTAGAACAACTATTCGAAAATCGACGAGAGGTTGAGCGCCGGCCGCAGGCCGGCGTGATACCTAGTCTCTTCTTTAAGGAAAAGTGGTGGTTATGTCCGGGATAAAGACGACCGTGGGATTCGAGGAGTAATTCGTGACCGTCGGATTGTGTCTGCTATTCTTTTATTCGGGAGTGATTCGTAGCCGTCCTGATTTGATCCTGTGGCCGAGATCGGTCGATTCTGTTTAGGCTAATTTAGGCCCGCGTACACCGTATCATATTTGCAAATATATTTTCAGAGAATTAAAAAAAAAAAACAGGTCCCTTCTTCGTTATTAACTACTCCACTTTTTTCTCAGAACCACGAGCAGAGACTGAAACCCTTTGATTATCACGATCCAAGTCTCTCAATCCGTACACAAAAATCATCTCTACATCTTCGACGGGAGAAGAACAGAGAAGAAAGAAACGAAAGAGAAGAAAGAAGAAAAAACCAGTTGTTATAAATTGAAGTTAGGGTTTCATCTGGTTGAGAATTTGATTGGAGTCGGATGATGTTATTGGGTCGATGATTACGGAGAATTAAAAGGGGTTGTTGTTGATTTATCGATGGGAGGTTATTCTGATGAAGAATCCCAAATTTATCGATGGGAGGTTATTCTGATGAAGAATCCCAAAACCAGGTAATTTAGGGTTTCTTTAAACCAGATAGAGCTCTGAAGAAATCATTCGAGAAAAAATATTGCAGGTTCAAATATTTCTCTATTTTTTGGCCTGTCAATTTCAGTTGAATTCCGATTTCAGAGTTATTATTTTTGGAATATTATTTGAGCGTGAAATCTTAGGGTTTTATAAGCTATTCTATGAACATGAAGTTGGGTTTTGATTAAAATTTTGCTTTGATTAGATGTTCTGTGGTTGATTTGGTGAATGTTTGTGATGGTTAGATTAATGATTAATATGAGTCATTGGGTTTCAGTCCAATTCAATTTTGCAGGGAATTTGAGCAAGAAACATATGTGACAGAGTTATCTCCATCGGTTCAGATAACGAATATCAAGTGTTTGTAATAATGCCTGAACTGACAGAGTTATCTCCATCAGTTCTTCACCGATAGTTCTGATAGGTGTTGCCATGGTTGTCAGCTATCTTCGTGGTCATCCAAGAGCTCTTCAGGAACGAGTTTTTTTTTTGTCTGTTTCAGATGTGCACGGTGACAGAATGGGTCAGATGAGCCTATTGCATCATCACCAATAATTATCAGACTAAGCCTTAGCCTTCACCAGTTTCCATCTTAAGAAGTTTGGCCTGGAAGGTGGATTTCAGCATTTCTCAAGTAACAAGCAATGGGATTGTATGATCGCCATACCAGCAGAAGCTTCGAAAATTAGAGGTGATTCTAGAAAATGTTGAATGATAAAATAGTTTACAATTGTATGATCGCCATACTTTATAGAATAATGTACAATTATATAGCTGCTGCAAATTTAATGTCTGATGAAACTATGTTTTGCACTAATAATTGCTTCATGATTAAATGGAAATTAGGGGAAATAACATGAAGAAGTTGTTGGTGTTATTAATGCAGGGATGGAGGAAAGAAGTCATGGAATGGAATGGATTTGTGGCTGTAGTTTAGGTTTTCTTAAGATTCAGTGGATGTGAAGTTTGTTTCTGAATTGAAGGTGATGGCTTGGGCAGTTATGGAGTGAATTGGGGTTGCTGTTGATGATTTACAATTAGGGTTGTGTGATCAGAGGGTGTTGATGAAAGTGATTTCCGTGATGAGCTTAAGAAGATGATGAAGATTGATTTGTGGTCTTAGCTTGAGGTTGTGAAGGGGATATACTTTGATTCAGCTGAACTGGTGTGTTGGTGGTGTTGATCAGGAGGTGTTGTATCTAGAGTTGGCAGGTGTGGTGAACTGATGTTGGCAGTGGAGTTGAACTGTGGATGTGGTTGATATGGGATGGAGTTGAGTTGCAGTTGAAGATTATGAATGAGCTGTTGGGGTTCATGGCACAGCTTTGCGAAGTAAGAATATCAGTTGGTAAATTCATTACTTTCATACTTTCTTGCTTTATTCATTCATCCGATTATGATATTCTACAATATCATACAACTCATAACCCAGTCACATTAATGGGATGCAGAATCATTATGTATCTGTAAAAAGTGAATTGATCAGAGTACCACGGTATGAAAGGTTTACTTCTGAACTATTTATTATTATTAGTTTCTTCAAAATTACGACCATTGCTTTGTTCACACAGGTGGTGTGGCATGAATCAATGGTGTGAATTGTGTAAACTAAGACAGTAGAAAGTATGTTTTCTTAAATTCAAACCTCCATTTTCTAATATTTAGAGTAGTAATCAAGTTGTACTTGATATTTACTGTGTGTTCGTTGTTTGTAGAGTCCAACTTCAGAAAATCTCTTGGCCAATACAAAGTGGAAGGCTAAGGGAGGTGATCAGTATAAATCTTTATTTTTCTTTTCAAGTTTTGCTATGATAAATTTATCTCTAAAAACAATATGATGTTTCAGATTATAATGATGGTTTGCTCAGATACATATTCATGTCTTTGCAGCTGGCAGAAATTCAACATTTTCGGGTGCAGGGCTATCTAAGTGCCGATAGCCATGCGATGTTCTTCTGGAATATTGCATGCGCTCTACTCATCGATTTTATGATAGCCAAAATACAGGGGAATCGACTGATCCGGAGACAAACAATGATGTAAAAAAACAAAACGACTTGGTTTTGTGAGCGATTCGGTTACAATCTTTTTTGGATTGGGAATCTTCTTGGTTTATTTCTTATGCTCTTTGTATTCTCATAGTTCTAGCCCTAGAAATTTTTCATTGATTGCTTAAATTGCTTTGTCTGATTGATTTTTCAGTTGATGCTCGACTCTCTCAAAACTCTGACACTCGAGGTTCATCTTGGAGGTGTGAACCCTAAACTGGATCTTTTGATTGTTTATTTTGTTCAATATTTTTTTTCTGTATTCATCCTTTTCTAACCTTCACTGTGCAATTCGATTTAACGCAAACGAATGAACTAATGCACTTTCTTTTGTTTGCTGGTAGGGTTTTACAATCGAATTAAAGGAAAATTCTTCTGTGTCCCCACCTCTTTCCTTCTTCTGAATTCTCTCATTGTGGATGTATTCTAAATTTTGATTATGAGCGCAATTTTGCTGAAAATTTGTCTGTATGTTTGTTTGTTTTAGAAAAAGGTGATGGATGATCTCATGGGAGGAAGATGATTCATGATAAATCAAACAAATTGGCAGATAAAAGATCAAGTCTCTTTAAAGATTGTATCTACCTAATGTCATTGCTGGTTTTGTGGAGGTAAAGGTTCACAAACCCTATCTATAACATTTATAATCCCAAGTTTCGATTAAGCTTCTGAGTTTAGAGGTATTTAACTCATTAAAATTGATGATCGGGGTTTCTGTCTTCAGTTAGGTTTATATTCCCCAATTAATCCCACCCAAAGGGATCAAATAGATAATCTTCGGGTTTTTTTATTTATATAATGTTAATTTTCAGGCGTTGCTGTTTTTCTCTGTCTTTAATATGCTCAACATTTTTCTTACAGACTATCGTCTCTTGGAAATCTCTTACAGGGTCACTGATGTAATCTTAGCTGTGGCATATTTCTGTTGCAGGGCAATGGGGCTGATCTTCAAAATATTTCTGTGATTACCTTCATTCATATGTCCAAATTCTAATCGATCTATGTTAGTATTTCTATGTCTAATCTGTAGTGCTCTAAGAGGCATCTGTGATTAGAGATGAAAATACTAACCCTATTTCAGTTAGAAAGACAAAAACGAACACATATGCCCATCACAATTGTTGTGAGGAATATTAATGATGGTGTTGATCGTGCTCAGAAAAAATATATATACTTTTGTGGAGATATCATGGGAAAATTGGTGGCCATGACGTCGATATCAAGCGTTTTATCACCATTGAGAACGAAAGAGGAAACAGGTTTCCGTGCTTCTGTATGGAGATGCCACGTGAATGATTTCAGACGATCTGTTCACAAGTGATCGGAGAACTAATATTTTGTTAATAACATCAATAGTTTATAAAAAAGACCGTACAGGTAAGCATAAATTCTGCAAGATTCTGTTAATAACATAAATAGTTAATAGCTTATTAGACATTGTATAACTTGAGACACTATTTAATAAAATGTATGTTCACAGGTGAAAACCAATTATCAAGTACTTCAGAACACAAGTATATGTGGACCTAGATGTGGATGAAGTTATATCTCTCAGAAACAGGCAAGCTAATTCAATTTTTCGTTATACAGTCTACATAAGATGACAACTATTAATGCTAACACGCTATAATGAAATGCAGGTGTGCACTAACACAAGTAGTAGACAAATTGTACTGGGAGAATAGTAAGTTGTGTACCAAAAAAAGATGTGATTTTCAGGAATAGGAAAACTATTGGAGAAGCAAAAAAAATGTTAGGGGACGTTAAGAACAATGTAAGGCATACGTTTTTAATCATTTAGGATTTTTATTTTAAGTTTATAACAACCCAAAGAATCGACACTGATCTGTGTGTGAAATAATGTCGATATGGTTTTTACATGCAAAGCAAATATTGTTGGCGCAAAACAACGATCCCAGTGGTTTTTACAAGAATACAAAGAAAGCGAGCTCAAAAGATTTGTTTGCCTGAAGCTGGAGGACCTTGAGCTATTTAAAGTGAAGGGTGTATGGTTGAAATTGCTGAAGGATTTGGATGTCCAGAGAGAGGAAGAATGGGTCGGTAAGAACAAAAATTCTATTGTCACTAATTGTAATTTGGTATTGAGAAGTATTTGTAGAGATTTTTAACACCTGAGACATCACAGCTTACTCTACGACTTCGAATTGGGCTAATATAATTGAGTAAGAGAAACTTACACTCGCTATAGCAACGCTCCTCCTCTTTTTCAGAAAACATTAGTAAAGAAACTATTAACCCGAGTCAATGAATACGAAGTTTCATTTTTGTTGGACAATCCTTATTCTGTTTTCTATAATCTTTAATTATAATGTATACAATTTCCTAATATAATCTTTATTTTGCTCTTAAGGTTGTTAGAGAAAAGCTTCGTTGACTTAGTGATGCCCCGTATTCCGTCTCTTTCTGCTGTTCATATTGATTTCCAATTGATATTGATTAATTCAAGAATATTTTCTCACTTGACTGTTATTGCTATATATTGTTGTTATCAATCCTAATGATCTTGGTAATGATGATGGGTTTGTTTTGGGATCGAATTCTTTGTAGGGAAATCAATTCGGAGCAAGAAATCGAGTTATAAGAATTATGGATAAGAAGATACTGTTGCTGCCATAGTTTTGAGAGTGTGTAGCTAGAAGAGGTGAGACTGGTGATGGTGGATAAGCTGGTGGTGATTTGCAGAATAAAGATGGTGTTGTAGCTGCTGTTGAAGTAATTAGGTATCAATAAGAAGTTCTGTGGTTGTTGCTTTTGATGAATTTAATGGTTGGTTAAAGTCCTGGTAGTTTTAGCCTGTGAATGATTGAACAGAGGATGGAGAAAGAAAATGAAGCTACTGCCGTTAATTGGCTGGTGACTGAGTGATTAACAGCTATGGGTTTGGTTTAGAGACGATGTGTTTGCTGTTGTCAAATGGGTGAAGAGATACAGGTCCATTGGATGTTTACAAGAGTTTATTTTGAAGAGAATATGGACAGGGAAGAAAACGATGATGATGATGCCATCCATTGTGGATGATTTTAACACCTATGAATACAGGTCCATCCATTGTGGCTGATTCTAGATGGTCTATCATTCAACTTATTGATAATGATAATGAAGCAGGTGGGAGTTAAACATGTGCAGCCTATTGAATGCAGGTGGAAGACCAACTGATTATAAGCTGTGATGGTGCGTCAATTGACAATCCAGGGCTAGCAGGAGCAGGTGATGTTTCGAGAAAACTAATGGTGATTGCTTGGACACTGGGCTGTTTTCTTGGGAATGCAGAGTAATTATATGGCTGAAGTGATAGCTATTGCAGTTGGTTTTGAAAAGGCAATTAGTTGGAATGTCAATCAAATTATCGAACTCTCAAATTTGGCAAGTGCCAAACTGTGACGGGCGGTTCAAGCCAGGTGGAGAAGGGTTTAGCATTTATATGGTAAGATTTCTTTCAAGCATGGTAAGATTTCTTTCAAGTAAACTTTTATAGAAGTGAATTTTGCAGCTCAGATGCAAATTGGAGAAGTTGAGACTTGAGAGAATTGTTGGTGGACCTGCTTGCTTAATTTTTTTTGATACGCTACCATTTTTATTTATTTTTGAATGTTACTTTTGAATGTTACGCTACTATTGTTTGTTGTTTAATTAATTTTCTCAGGTCTCCTTTTCATTTGTAGTTTGCTCCTTTTCAATTGCTGATCGCATTGGCATTGTAGGAAGAACAAAATTTGTTGCTGATCGCAAATTCCTACTCTGTTATATTTATCATCCATTGATATTTTCTTGACAACGTATATGGTTTTGAAACTGCAAGCAGTGAATCACATAAAAAACTTTTTTGTTAATTTTGATGCAAACGTTGTTTTAGTAATTTGATTCCTTATTTGTAGCATGTAAACGAAACCACGTTACCCCTTTATGTTGTTTGGTAAGATGGCTTTTGGATTTTTCAGCTTTATATTGTTTGGTAAGATGGCTTTTGGATTTTTCAGCTGGGGTTTGTTGGTCGTTGATGGAAGCCACCGGGTAGCCCAAGCAGGTTGTTGGGCCACAGGCCCCGCTAATTAAATATGGTTACCTAAACACCGCCTCGACTAAAATTTTGTGCGACCCTTCTAATTAAATATGCTATCGACTATTATAGACATGACCAACTAACACACTAATTTAAATATGTGCACTACGTTTGCCTTTAAATTTTCTCGGCGGTCTCGGCCCCCTATCCGCCTACTAGGGTCCAAGTAATTAAAAACGCTATTGCGACAGGACTAACTAACGCACTTAATATGATACGACCAACTAAATATTTGGGACCGTTCTGCTATGATACCTTCTTTTAAATTTTGTCCTCCGCCGGGGCCGAAGGACCCGGCTTTCCGGCTACTATGATCCACCTGAATAAACACTCTACTGTGACCCGACTAACTAACACATTATAACATGACACGACCAACTAAATATTTGGGCACCATACTTTCTTTCAAATTTTCTCTCCGGCTACTATGATCCACCTGAATAAACACTCTACTGTGACCCGACTAACTAACACACTATAATATGACACGACCAACTAAATAGTTGGTCAATATACCATCTTTTAAATTTCTCCACCGCCGGGGCCGAAGGACCCGGCTTTCTGGCTACTATGATCCAACTAATTAAACATTCTACTGTGACTCGACTAACTAACACAGTATAATATTACACGACCAACTAAATATTTGGGCACCATACCTTCTTTTAAATTTTCTCCACCGCCGGGGCCGAAGGACCCGGCTTTCCGGCTACTATGATCCAACTTATTAAACATTCTACTGTGACTCGACTAAATAACACACTATAATATGACACGACCAACTAAATATTTGGGCACTATACCTTCATTTTAAATTTTCTCCACCGCCGGGGCCGAAGGACCCGGCTTTCCGGCTACTATGATCCACCTAAATAAACACTCTACTGTGACCCGGCTAACTAACACACTATAATATGACACGACCAACTAAATATTTGGGGACTATACCTTCTTTTAAAATTTCTCCACCGCCGGGGCCGAAGGACCCGACTTTCCGGCTACTATGATCCACCGAAATAAACACTCTACTGTGACTCGACTAACTAACACACTATAATATGACACGACCAACTAAATATTTGGGGACTATACTTTCTTTTAAATTTTCTCCACCACCGGGGCCGAAGGTCCCGGCCCCCTATCCGGCTACTAGGGTCCAAGTAATTAAAAACTATTGTGACCCGACTAACTAACGCACTATAATACGATACGACCAACTAAATATTTGGGCACCACACACGTCTTTAAATTTTCTCCACCGCCTTTAATATTGTCCAACTAAATGACACGACCAACTAAATATTGAGACCGACTAATTAAATATGCTCCAGACTAACTAAATATGCTCTCGACTATTATAGACAAGACCAACTAACACTAATTCAAATGTCCACACTACATCTTCCTTTAATTTTTCTCACCGAGAGAAAAAATCTCCCCTTCTGGCTACTATGATCCAACTAATTAAACACACTACTGTGACCCGACTAACTAACATACTGTAATATGCCATGACCAACTAAATATTGGGACCGTTCTGCTATGGCCACAGACTGAACTTTGTATATTGATTCTTTAAGTAAATCTCTATATTATATTTTTCTATTAAGTAAATCTCTATTATATTTTTCTATGGACACGACCAACTAAATATTTGGGCACTATACCTTCTTTTAAATTTTCTCCTCCGCCGGGGCCGAAGGACCCGGCTTTCCGGCTACTATGATCCACCTGAATAAACACTCTACTGTGACCCGACTAACTAACACATTATAACATGACACGACCAACTAAATATTTGGGCACCATACCTTCTTTTAAATTTTCTCCACCGCCGGGGCCGAAGGACCCGGTTTTTCGGCTACTATGATCCACCTAAATAAACACTCTATTGTGACCCGACAAACTAACACACTATAATATGACACGACCAACTAAATATTTGGGGACTATACCTTCTTTAAAATTTTCTCCACCGCCGGGGCCGAATGACCCGGCTTTCCGGCTACTATGATCCACCTAAATAAACACTCTACTGTGACCCGACTAACTAACACACTATAATATGACACGACCAACGAAAAATTTGGGGACTATACTTTCTTTTAAATTTTCTCCACCGCCGGGGCCGAAAGTCCCGGCTTTCCGGATACTATGATCCACCGAAATAAACACTCTACTGTGACCCGACTAACTAACACACTATAATATGAGACGACCAACTAAATATTTGGGGACTATACTTTCTTTTAAATTTTCTCCACCGCCGGGGCCGAAGGACCCGGCTTTCCGGCTACTATGATCCACCTAAATAAACACTCTACTGTGACCCGACTAAATAACACACTATAATATGACACGACCAACTAAATAGTTGGGAAATATACCATCTTTTAAATTTCTCCACCGCCGGGGCCGAAGGACCCGGCTTTCTGGCTACTATGATCATCCTAATTAAACATTCTACTGTGACTCGACTAACTAACACACTATAATATGACACGACCAACTAAATATTTGGGGACTATACCTTCTTTTAAAATTTCTCCACCGCCGGGGCCGAAGGACCCGGCTTTCCGGCTACCATGATCCACCTAAATAAACAGTATACTGCGAACTGACTAACTAACACACTATAATAACACGCGAACAACTAAATATTTGGGGACTATACCTTCTTTTAAATTTTCTACACCGTCGGGGACGAAGGACCCGGCTTTCCTAGCTACTATGATCCAACTATTTAAACATTCTACTGTGACTCACTAACAAACACACTATAATATGACACGACCAACTAAATATTTGGGCACTATACCTTCTTTTAAATTTTGTCCACCGCCGGGGCCGAAGGACCCGGCTTTCCGGGTACTATGATCCACCGAAATAAACACTCTACCGTGACCCGACTAACTAACACACTATAATATGACACGACCAACTAAATATTTGGGGACTATACTTTCTTTTAAATTTTCTCCACCGCCGGGGCCGAAGGTCCTGGCCCCCTATCCGGCTACTAGGGTCCAAGTAATTAAAAACTATTGTGACCCGACTAACTAACGCACTATAATACGATACGACCAACTAAATATTTGGGCACTACACACATCTTTAAATTTTCTCCACCGCCTTTAATATTGTCCAACTAAATGACACGACCAACTAAATATTGAGAACGACTAATTAAATATGCTCTCGACTATTATAGACAAGACCAACTAACACACTAATTCAAATGTCCGCACTACATCTTCCATTAATTTTTCTCACCGAGAGAAAAAATCTCCCCTTCTGGCTACTATGCCATGACCAACTAAATATTGGGACCATTCTGCTATGGCCACAGACTGAACTTTGTATATTGATTCTTTAAGTAAATCTCTATATTATATTTTTCTATTAAGTAAATCTCTATATTATATTTTTCTATTAAGAATATATAAACCGTAAATCGACGAGAGGTTGAGCGCCGGCCGCAGGCCGGCGTGATACCTAGTCTCTTTATTAAGGAAAAGTGGTGGTTATGACCGAGTCATTCGTAGTTCGTCGGATTCGGCGATCCTGGGGCCAGGAATGAGTAATTTGGGGAGGAAAAAAAGTAATTCAAGGGACATAGCCACCGGGCGGATCGAGCGATCCTGTGGGTCGGGATATATCTTTGGCCAAGGATATATCGTGTTCGGCCCGCATCCCGGAGTAATTCGGAACCGTCAGATCGTCTCTTCTAATTCTTATTGTTACTATCGCGGATATAAGTCAGAGGTCGATTTCTTTACGCAACCGAAGAGATTGTTCAGTGGAATAACTTTTCTCTGGCTCCTAATTATCTCAAGAACTTAATCGCTACTATCAATCGCCACCATCAACAAATCACTGCAATTCGACAAAATCAGGTTTGGGTTTGTCTCGAATTAACAGTTCAGAGAAGATGATAATGGTAAAAAAGCGGAGTTAGGGTTTCGATGAAATTAAGGTTTGATATTTGTTGTTGAAGAAATTGGATGGATGGGTTTGTGTTGCTTCCTCTTTTACTAGGTAAGAAGAGATTTTCTGATAACTGTAATTGATTTTTCCTAGGGTTTCGTTTATACACGACCAAGCATCCGACTGTTTTGTTTGATTTTTTTTTCTTCTCAATCTCACGCAGTTGATTTCACGGGATAATTAATTTCCCATCGAAGATGTTTCAACTGATTTACCGATTTTCTTTCCTCTGAGATGGGCTATTGGTGATTTGAAATAGGCTATTGTGTTTCTGCTGAGGATTGTTGGACCTGAGCTGCAGCTTTGCTCTTCATTGAAAAAAATGTGAGGACTCCAAACTGTGATTATGTTTTTTTTTTTCGGAATTTGGAGGTTCCAGTTGGGACTGGAGTTGTAGATTGTGGTCTGCACCTGTTTCAATCATTTTTATTTTGGACATTTACATTCGGTCATCGCAATGGGGTAAGCCTTTCGGCTTGGTGATTTTTTCACGGTTTTTGATATTCTGATATTTTGATTCATGAGGCAAGTTAAATCAAAATCAAAAACCTTTCTTCATCATCTTCATGCTTCAGGTATTTGTTTTTTCGGATAAGTTTGGGTTTGATTAGTGTTGTTGATTAACCGATTGTATTTGTTATTTTGGATAAGTTTTGATTGAGGATTTTTGTTTATTTTTTGGGTTTGATTAGGGTTTTTGATTAGTCAATGTTGAGGAAGGGAAAGTTTTTAAATTGACCAATGGAGATACGCAATGACTCTGGCAGAACCCAATTTTGAGAACGATGGTGAATTGATACATTTATTGTATAGAATTTGATTTTCGATTATGTTTGCACAGTGTTTGATTAAAACCATTCAATTTCCTTACAATTAATTGAATTAGCGTTTTTGGATTGTGAATGTTATGGCTAGATCGGGAGTCATGTGATGGATGTTTTAGATGGCCTTTTTACTTGAACGGAAATGACAATTTGACAAGATTCATTCGACAATAATGGAGGTTTGTCATGCAGTGTGAACCCTGGATACTTGATGATTGTTTATTTTGTTCAATGTATCAATAACCCAAATCAATCGTGATAAATAATTCAAAGACGCATCTTATACACACGAATGGTTTTTGGCACGGGGATCTCGGTGTATAATTTTAGCTTGGATGCCTTATCTTGGCTACTATTGCTAACCCCGTTTTCTCTATCTTTTCGGGGCTTTGGGGTTAGCAGAAGTTGCCAAGGCTAGACAACTTAGTGGCCATCACCTATAAAATCAAAAGAGTGATGAGTATATGTAATGTAGGGTATATAATATTGGGTACTTTATTATGTAGTGGTGCTGTGTTCTGAAGCTGGCTTTCAAACTACTTGAAATCAAACCATTGCATTAACCAAGCTCCGGTGCTAATCCATAAGTGGTCAAGGTGTGAAATTCAAAGGTGTTGCTCACGTTGTAATGTTGCACACTTGCAGTGATGTAGGAGTTTGCTGGGGATGGTGATAAAGGTAGTTAGTTACGAGACGTTGTAAACGTAGTTAAGTGCTGAAATTCACCCTCTTATCTTATCCGTCACAGGAAATTACGAGACGTCTCTTCACAAAACGAGTAGGTATTAAAATTTATTAGTTTATCCATTTGTAATTTGATTAATTGGTGTCAAGCATGTCTTCCTCTTCCTTTTACAAGCAGCTATCGATTGAAAAAAGAACACAGTACTGGTGTGTTCTTTTAGGGACAAACAGGAAGGGATATTATATTCGTCCGTCCGTATCTGCTTCTTAATACGGACGTCCATTCCTTCCTCAGCTGATATATTTGTGTTTTTAAAGAATAATGTTCTGAAAGAAGGTATGGTTGTTTCCTTAGTCTTTGTTGCTTTAAGTTAATAAGGTTGGATTCATAGATAATCATGTTGTAATCTCCTTCGAAAATCAGCTAAAGTTAATTTTTACAGGTAGTTTCTACCATTGGTGTTGCAGTTCTCTTGCTGTGGCAAGGTATGTTTTTGTTTTTCGTTCGGTCTGAATTTCGTGTTGCAATTCTCTTGCTGTAGCAAGGTATGTTTTTGTTTCATCCTTCATGGATGTTTTGAAACTCCTAAAATCATTGCATTAAGGTCTGTTGTTCGCATATAAATCCTTTGCAGCTGATAATGCTTGCCTCGATCTTTACCTTTTCTCGAATTTTTAGGTTAACAAAATTGAAGTTCAGTATGCCACAACTGCACAATAAGTTGACCTTTCATAGTCAAAAGGTTCGCTCTAGGATCATATGCAAGAATTCGTTAAAGTTCTCGATATGGTAATTCCATAACACAAATTTGCATTCAAATTTTTCGGATCAAGTATGGCAAGGCAAACATGTACTACTTCAAATACATGCATGCATATGCTAATTATTGGAAAATTCTTGAATCTAACAGACTTTAGATAATAGAATATTTCAATTCTTGGGGATTGACTATTAAAATACATGTGATATAATAGATGTTTGTTGTTTTATAAGGCCTAAGTGGCATTAGTTTGCTCCTTTAGATCACTGCATATACCAATCCATGCTCAACCTGTACCAGTAAGCTACACAAGGTCGCCTATTCATCTTCGTGCACACACCGACCTGCTTGCTAACTCTTTAGGCAAATCAAAATCTGGATAAACCTAATTATCAAATCAAAATTCCGATGGTTGTATCTAAGTCCTAATGGCTGATCAAAACTTAAAGCTCTACGGTTTTGGATTGTCAGCTAGTGCCGGTGGTGCAACTTCTAAGGTTATCCAATCCTCTTAATTTATGTTTTTGGGAGGAAGATCATGTTATTTGGTGCCTGCGGCAGAATTGTTTGATTTTCAAACTCGAACCGGAATTTTAGATTTTTTTGATGGCTTAGGAGATCAAACAAAAAAATTAAGGTCATTTGGTTTGTTAAAAATCTATGTCGCTACATAGAACTATTAGGTGCCGATGTACCAAAGGGTGGATATAGGATCAAGATAAGTTATTGTTTTCATGCTTGACATCTTAACATTAATCAACTTGCTTAAAGTTAGCCCTATTTGTGTTTCTTAATATGTGATCAAGCCGTTTCTATTTACATTAGTGGTTTTTATTTATCATCTCGCCTATTTATTTTGGCATACCCGCATACTTATGCTGGTAATATACAGATCGCCGTTACTCCTTTTAGAAGATTACTTTATCCTATGACAACCACATGATGGGACCTTTTATATAAGGGCGTTGCCTTCAGGCTTGGCTGATATTTATATCTCTTTTGTACTCGAGTACATGATCAACAATGTAAAGCCTCTTAAGTTTTAATCAAACATCACCGAGCAACTCTAAAGAAAATGTATATTTGGGGGTTAGAGAGTTTGATTATGTTTATGTAAAAGTTTATCGCTTATACACATGAATCACCTCAATTTGGCTCATTGCTTTTAACCATGTTGATCAAGAGAAAATAAACACATACTACCAAGCTAATATTCTCATGATTCTTTTCATTGGCGATGAACCCAGCATGGACCATCCGCATTAAAGTTAGTATCATGTATGCTTATGATTTTTACTTGAATTTGTTACGTGGAAGTCGTTGCTTAAGAAGATGTTTGTCTCATGCGATTGGTGTTTGCCGTTATGGTTTGATTTAGGTTTCAACCGACAATAAATTAGAGTTTATATAAGAATTGGGTTTTGAAGAGTTGGTGAACTGAAGCAAGGAGTGGTTTCGGGTTTTGTTGATTTAGAATGAATGCCTAGGATTTTCGGTTCAAGCTTTTTGGTGGAGATGTCATTTTGGTGAATAATTACAAATACAATTGATGTCTTGATTCCGTGGATTGTAAATGATGGGTGTCATGGAGTGATGGGTTTTGCTAGCTTATGTTAAATTCAGTAACGGTGATTTGAAATTGGCAGTTGGGTTCTTCCGAGAATTGTTGAGCCGAGCCGCATCTTTGCTCTTCCTTAAAGACCTCTCGTGATTAAACATTAGACCTTTCGATTAAACCCAAATCAAGGTCTGCTTCATCCTTCAACGAAATCAAATTTTTTTTTTTTTTTCCTAATTTCCATGGTTCTATTATTAGTTTACATCGTGATTTTAATTTTGTAATCATCTCAATTGGTGTTGGTTCTCTCGATGCGGAAAGATTCCTCTTTTATTAGTTATTTGGGCTTCAATTGATTTGGTGTTGATTACATCTAACTTTTTGAATTTTGGATTTTGTAGGTTTGATTTACTGGATATATATTTGATCGACTCAAATTAGAGTTGGCACAATAGGGACGCACAGATTGTTACCTAATTAATAAATTATGGGTTATTGAAAGAGATGTTGTACATGTTGGCGTAAGTGATTCTATGCTTTCTGTTGTTTTTAGCCGTGGCTTGATTTTTTAATTTAGGGGTGAATCGATTCGCTTGATAACACTAATCTAATCTCATAAGATTAGATGATTTTTAGTGCAGCATTGTCTGACTTCTAATCCTCTTTTTTGAGGGTTCATTCTTGGTTTTGCTATCATTAGGAATTAGTGTTTTTATGAAAGTGTTTTTGGGAGGATCATGCAAAATCCGCTTGGTTCAAACGTTAATGTGTTTTGGTTTAGTGCGCATTAATGATCATTAGCTCTATCTAATGTTTTCTTTTCAGATGCACATGGGAATAGAGCCGATCCGGTATGGGAAAAGTCAAGGTCTCAGTGTTAGGATTGTTTAGTGCGGTTGTACAACTTCTAAGGTAATTTAATCCTCTTTTTGAGGGTTAATTCTTGGTTTTGCTATGAATTAGGAATTAGTGTTTTTATGAAAGTGTTTTCTGGAGGATCATGTTATGGGAGCGTTGTTGGTACGGCTATGTAGGATTTAAGATAAAGTTGATTCTAGACTAGGTTCCATGTGGTTCCTAAGGCTTTTTGATAGTCTTTCTATTTAATTCTAACCTCTCAGAGTGATATGAAATTTTAGAGTTTCAATTTCTTATATTCGATAATAGGGATAAGCTTGAAGAAATGTAGTGCATGATAAGCTTATAGGGCGAGAAGAAGTTAGAGAAGATCAAATCATGATTATGAATCCACCTTCAGGTTTATGCTACAATTATTTTTGAGAACATGATTAAGCAAGTGTATCTTTTGGCCTTTTGGGTTAATGTTCACAATGCATGAAAAGAAAGATCGACTTAGTCCATGAAGTGTTATTCATGGATACATCCGCAAAAAAACACAGGCCTACTTGAAAATATCAATCAATGAGTGAAATCATAATCTCAGCAGGGGCCTTGGGAAGTCCTCAATTAGTCAATTGTTGTTGCTGAGTGGTGTTTGACCAACAAATCATTTGCGATCCCTCAAACGAACCTGAAATCTTATTTGGTTAAGAATAAAGTTTGTATCTTTGATAATCCGAGTTTGTATTTTTGATAATCTGATTTTTGCTTTCTAAGATACTTTAGCAAAATTTAAGAAAGCATATATTGTGGTCATTGATCATGCCGCTCATACTTTTCGTATCCAATTACTCTCAGATATTAAATCAACAAATATTTTGCTTAATCCAGATTATGAAACTAAAGTATCGATTTCGAGTCTCCAAAAGTTTATAAACAGAAGAAATGGACTCGGCGACAATGATTTCTCAGGATGTACAGATACTTGGCAGGGGCTGTAATGGAGAGAACAGAAACATTGGCAGGGGCTGGCAAGATGTCAAGCACATCTATCATTGGTTATGGTAAGCTAAAAATAGTGAATTAACATTATGAATTAGAGTTCTCACCTAATCTAACTCAAATGTTACAACCGACAAAAAATCGAATAGAACAAACTTACTATGACTGGATGCATCTTGCCGCATTTATAAGTTGTATCCGTTGTATGGCATAGTTTGCGGTATGTGTCCAACTCGCCAAGAGTATATCCATCTTCCTAATTTAAAATTGAATTTTTTGAGTGTATTTATTTTTGTAACTAAAATAAATGATTTTATTCTTTTTGTTCTTGATAGGTTTTGCCTAGCTACCAAACATTTCACGTCATTTGAACACAAGGATCGGCGGAATCAAAGAATGATTGTAGTGCAGTGGAATCCTTGGATTCATCCTTAATTACTTTTTTTGGCTATATGCTTATGCAGTCCTAAGGAGTGATCAAGAAGAGCACTCAAAAACATACCACTACCTTGCTAAGGTAAATTGTTGTTATTCCAACCTCTTCATTTGCTTAAGTAGAACTGATCGATTTTCTCAATTATAAGTTGTTCATTCAAACGTGAATTGTCGTTTCTCAACAAGATTTTAGTGATCATCAATGTCTGTGAGCCATTTAAGTATTCGTATTTTGAATTGACTAATGGAGAGCACATAGAAGAAAGATAATGACAGAACCCATTGTTGAGTGCAATGGCGTTCAAAAGATTGTCACGAGTTTAAATAATCAATCACTCAGGAAACATGAGGTTGATCTCATGTAGGTGTTTACAGGTTACAGAATCTTAGACTTTGGGAATTATCTGTTGTTGAGAACCCCTATTGCTCTTATATAGATCTCTTAGCCAAAGATTAGAACTTTGATCGGAAGTTCAGATGGATATAAAACAACTCTGTACTTTCAGATTTTTTTGGCATCGCAATAAAGCTAGAATGGATAAAGTTTAATGTTGACGGTTGTTTACTAGGTAATTATGGCTTAGCAGGCTTTGGTGTTGTTTTAGGTAACACTCAAGATCCGGTCGAGGTCATTATGTCAACTTCATATTGGCGTTAATAATTGGCCATACAGAATTTTGGCCAGATTGGTAGATTCTATTTTGGCTAATTTAACCCGTATATACCGTATCATTATGTTTTATTAAGATCTTAGCAAAATGAGCAAGAGACTGGAAATTGGGTTTAATTCTTTTCTTGATTAAGGGTTCCTCCTGTTCATGGTGTTCGAACCAATCTATGTGCATCAAATCAATTTTACGAGGTATTGTTATTTTAACTGATTTCTTAGTTGAGTTTAGAGTTGGGTAAAATAATATTGACGTTTCTTAATGTTGAAATCAAGCAAAACCGTCTTCTTGATTCTTCTTCAATTCCAGAATATTGATGGGGTTAATAGATTTCCTATGAGAAATTCCATTGAAGCAAAGCTATTTTAGGTTTGAAAAAGAGACATGTGATAACACGAGGAATAGGTTAGATAATCAAACTCTTCAATTTTGTTTTCGTGATATTTTTATGTAATCGAAATTGTTTACATATGATATGGGTTGGTATGCTTTTTAGTCGATTTTGTTTGAAATCAATGGCCAGTTTTGACCCCGATCTAATCTCATAACCCAGTTTATTTTGATTTTGCAGCCATTAACACCATAAAGCAAAGAGTATTCTTCATAAAAAAAATTCACAACTTCTGAATTGATTTTGGATATAGTTGAATTTTGAATTGATTTTGGATATGGAGGTGATAATGTATCTCGGATTAAAGAACGCTTTATTGGTTATATGTCGTGATATCCTCAGAGTATTATGCACCTTATATGTTGAATCTAAGGCTGGGAAGAATGAACGTGGATGAATGATTTAAGGTAATTCTCATCACAAAGTTATGTTACATCACGACAAATTTGGCTTTCACATTTTCATTTTTTCTATTGAATTGTATGTTGCGAGATGCGTACTGGGATCATCATGTTTGTGCAACCTCATCCTGATGTTGATGCTAACTCTGAGACTTACCTTAAACTTTTCCGAAAGTTCTGTAGTGTTGGGATGGGTTCTACAGAGACCTCCAAACAGGGAAGGTTTTAACAGGATTCGCGGATCAAGTATAGCTCATTCATGTTTTTTTTTTTTTTTGTGTTTCTTGATTTGAGAAAATGATCATGTGCGTGTCTCTGCCAAGATGATCCTAGCTCAGTGAATAAAATGTCTAGCTTTTATCTAAACAGGAAGAGAGTTTCCTATTGTAACTATGTCTTAACACGGACTAACATCATGATTCTTAATTACGAACAAACCAATGGCTAGCTGTTGATGTGAAAATATGGAACTGAAGATTGTGTAGTATTTATACCGTGGAATGAATACCTATTATAGGAAACCCTTCTTAGTTCCATATAGAAATATTAGATCTATATTTTATTTTATTAAGGTAGTAGTTAGTGCTTTTGCTATCATTATTTTCATGCTTGATGAAATTTTTGTCTGGTAAGATGCTTTAGTTTGTATGTTTTAGCTATAATTTGCCTATAAATTTTCTCCACCGCCGGGGCCGTAGGCCCCGGCCCCCTATTTGGCTACTAGGGTCTAACTAATTAAAAACGCTACCGTGACCCGACTAACTAACCCACTATAATATAATACGACTAACTAGATATTTGGGCACTACTTCTGCCTTTAAAATTTCTCCACTGCGGCCCCGGCCTCCTATCTAGCTACTATGATCCAATTAATCAAACTCGCTACTGTGAACCGACTAACAAACACACTATAATATGACATGACCAACTAAATATTGGGACCAACTAATTAAATATGCTCCCGACTATTATAGACATGACTAACTAACATACTAATTTAAATGTGGGCACTTTTTCTTCCTTTAAAATTTCTCCACCGCCGGGGCCGTAGGCCCCGGCCCCTTCCGGCTACTATGATCCAAATAATTAAACACGTTACTGTGACCCGACTAACTAACGTACTATAATATAATACGACCAACTAAATATTAGGTCCGTTGCCCGAAAAGATATTGATCGGCCGACCAAACAAATGAACAATAAACAAAACTCTAAAAAAGGTTGAGGGATTTGTCTAAGTATTTTCGCTAATCGTTCACTATTATTGCTTAGTATCTTTAATTAATATAAACCGTATATATAAGCTTAGAACAACTTTTAGAAAATCGGCGAGAGGTTGAGCGCCGGCCACAGGCCGGCGTGATACCTAGTCTCTTCTTTAAGGAAATGTGGTCCTTGTGTCGAGGACAAAGGTGACCGTCGGATCGGCGATCCTGCGGCTGAGAGTATGGCTTGGCGAGAGATATATCCGTGCGTCCGTTGGGGACATATAATTTTTGTGCTGGCGTGGGATGATGCCCTGGCCCGACCAGAAATCCCCTAACCTAACGCGACCAGTCTCTTTCTCCCGACCAGAAATTCCCTAACCTAACGCGACCAGTCTCTTTCTCATAAAACTTACGGAGCTACCAAATCCTTCTTCTTTGTTTCTCAATCCTATCTCTATGTTCTTCATCTTCTCAAGCAGATATCAAAAACAAAGTATGACGTATTCTTCTATATAAGAAACTTGGTGGTTATCTCCCTTTTCTCATGATCGGAATCAGATCGTTAATTGTCTGTTGATTTGTTTTTCAGGTTTCAGCTTTTTAGGGTTGTTATAGCCGGATTCATGCATCCAAACGATTAGGTCTTAAAATTTATTAGTTTTTTTTCTCTTAAAATTTATTAGTTTTTTTTTCTTTTTGGTTGTAATTTGATTAATTAATGTCAAGCATATCTTCATCTTACAAGCAGCTATGATCGATGGAAAACAGACACACAATAATACCGGTGTTGGGTTTGATTATAATACTGAGTTGGGTTTGATTAGGTATTAAATTGTCGCCACCGATCGAAGGTAACGCCGGTAAGCTTCTCTTCTTAAATCGAAGTTTTTCATTCGGTTTGTATATCCAATTTATCGGGAGGCTCAAAAAATCCTAGGATTTTAGGATATGTTCTAGATTCATTGTCTCCTTTTTGGATTATGTAAACATAAGAAATTTAAAAAGCGAGAGGAGATTGGGAGGAATAGACGAAGAAAAGATTTATTGTTTCTTCATCTTATCTAGCAGGTTACTTCCAGGAAAAAAAATCATTGAAACCCTAATTCATAAAATTCAAGCTTTAGTCTCAGTTCCAACCAAAATCTCAAGTTCTGCAGTGGTTTGTCTCAAATTCGTATTCGGTTTTTGGTTATTTATTTTGCTGGGATTGATTAGGGTTTTGGGTTGATTGATGTTGCTTTCTTCACTGCATTGTAAAGGTTTATTTGGTCACTGGCTTTATACTTCCTCTTGAAGGTATTGGCTGTGAAGTGGTACAATGTGCTTCAAGTGGATGCATGCATGGTGTCCATGGTGACTGGTGAGTAAACCCTTTTTGATTTGTTTTTTAACAAGATCTTATCTAACCAAGGAAATGGAGATTTCTATCAATATTTTGTGTCTGGGTTGCGCTAAGAAACAAATTGTGTGATGCCTAAACCCTAAACCTAGAATTTGTTTGGTTTCTTTTGTTTAATTATTTCATCTTATTCACCGCAGGGGACGATGACTATGTTAGATCAATCATAAGATGTGAAGTTTACTGTCTCAAATAGGTATCCTTAAGGTCAGCCTTAACCCTTCTGATTTCTTCCTGTTACTATCCTATTCTCTAATACTCTTGGTATGTTGGTATGTTTAATGTATTTTTTCTTAATTCGAACTGTTGGTGTATTTGTCTGCTTCATACTGAAATCAATGATTGATTATCAATTTACGGTAGGCACAAAACAAATCAATCAAAGAGGGATACTGATTATTATGACTGCATTCGTAAATAGTTGGGTTCCCAATTATTGCTTAGATTTTGATCAGGGTTACCACTTTTTTTTTTTTTAACTTGCAGGTTAATAAAAGGGTTAGAGTAGGAGCAGAACTGTGGGTGTCTTGCATCAACCAGGTGTTAGAAACTTTGAATTAAGTTCTAGGTTATGAGGAATTTGACAGTTATAGGTAGAGAGATTCCCTATTGTAACTTCTGAGTATATAATAACGCAGTCCAGCTACATTGTGAGTCAAACTGTCCAAGTACCAGGCTTGCTTCTTTGCATGATCAGTAGCTTTCATGGATTTACAATTGCATCCAATTCTAGCCATTTTGATTCCTCTGTCAATTTTCGTAGACCTTTGAAGCTGCCACAGACTGTTATGTTGCCTGTCTACAACAAGTTGTCTGAAATATAATGCGACACATCAAAGCTTGGGATCAGAGCTGTTCTGATAGAAGAAGTTCAATCAGAGGTCAATTCAAGATGATTATGATAGCTGCTCTGAGGGTAACCGCACAGAGAAGGGGAAATGTGTAGTGTTCAGAACCCATAAAGGTTATGTCAACTGTACTTTACTGCCAAAATGGCTTTTATATATATATTAATTAGTCTAGAATGGAATATATCACCAAATTGGCTCATGTTTAAATTGTATCTTACTCTAATGTAGTGGTCACCATCGATCATGAAGAACAAGTGCACTTTATGGTGCTTCGAAGGAAAATGGGGAACAACTAATGGCACAACCCACCTCCATGAACACTGAATTTACTTTCAGAGAAGTAAACACCACTGCGTACTTTGTCTCCAAGAAGGGACCAAATCCAAACCTTGGTGAAGTGGAATTTTGTGAGAACACTTCGAACTTTGACATCCCTGTGGAGATCCGTTTTACAGTGTATACTATAAATTTAGTTAGCTTTACCTAATGTCAAAAAACTGGGTGAAAAATTGGGAGAGATCAGAACGAGTTGAAGGCATGCATTCGCCACCCCCACCTCCCCTGACAACCACATTTATTCTACGGAGAATGGTAGGTCTTATGATTAACTGTGTTATTTGTTGTCGTATCAGGAGGTAATCTGGATTTTCAACTTTTTCCTATTTTCTGCCATTTCAATTTGCTACGTGGTTGGGCAAATTTCTGAAACAATTGAGGCAACGTATGGTGGTCTAGGCATACGGTAGCAGTCTAACATAAATCGAGCAGACCAAACTCAAAATTGGCGCATAGAGAATAAATCTAGGTAACTGTGTGTTCCTCTATGTCCATGACTCAGTGTCATTGTTGTTACGAAATAACTATGATCATTTTTAGTGGGATTTTATAATCCTAGGTTTTCTTGCATTAGCTGGATTTTATCAAAATTATTAAATTTAGTATAGTTATGTTTAATACTGTTAGGCTCAACAGCAAGTTTAACAGCAAGTGTAATTCGTTTTCTGGTGTTTTTGAATTCCGCATTTTTGAAATTATGTTGAGACGACACGAGATGTTAATACAATAGTTGAAACTTATGGTGGCATATTGCACCAACTATTCAATTTTTCATTTGTTTTGTTCCAAACCCCAATTTGACTCTCCACTATCTTCAACAAACTTTTGACTAGATAACTTAATTGAACAGAAGGGAGAGGGAAATGGACCTCAATTGAGTTTCGGGAGGAAGTTGTCGCATATGTCATCGGCTTGACATCTGAATGAGGCAGCAATATTGGTACAACATCGTAGGGAAAGGGATCAATTGCCTCTCACAAATTAGAAGTGATTAAACTGCAGAGAATCGTACCATCAAATCCAAAAGACTTGACAATAAAAACCATTAACTAATGTATGTTCTGAATTTGGTATCATGGTGATTATGTTCTGAATTTGGTTGATTGGTCTAAATATTTGCGCGAATGGATTAATCTATTAGGACTTGACGGAAGTATAATACAAACCATAAAAAAATACAAGATGTTGCACTGATCTGAGATCGCCAGGCATGTAAGTCTAAAGAGTGAACTGAATTAGACCAATGAAATCCAAATACAGAACCGAGTTGTTCCATCAGTCGCTACCAAAAGAACCCGCGTACAATCGGCACCTTTATGTGAAGGGTGTATGTCTTGGAACGGCAGGAATCCACCAATCAGCGAGTTCCTAAGAGACAAATCGGAGCATCCATTCTTTATTTACGTTTTGTGCGGCCGATAGTAATCCTACTAATCCTTGGAGGTTATATGCTTTGATATTTTTGTAGGACAACGGATATGTCCAGCTTCCCTTGAACTGCTGCAACATCTTTATTTTTTTTCTTTCGGAACTTCTCTGTTTTTTGTTTGGCAAAAATGGGTCCACCACTCTCAGAACCGCCACCAGCAGAGTACCTTCTCTTCTCCACAAAACCTATTATTCCGTTTTGTTTTTGTGGTGATCGCACCACCATCACCGCTAGAACTCCTTTCTTCTCCACTTCGTAGGCCTATATACTCTTTTTGTCTTGAAGTTGGAGCAGTATATAGCTAAAAGCTTCTCAGCAAAAAACAAAAATAGCTAAAAGCTATTGCAATCTTATGTGGTAAAACGTAAGAGGTTTACTATGCAGTTCTTTAATTTAAAGCCATTCTCTTTTGTCGTAAATGAAGTTAAATTAAAGAAATGTTTAATTCAATATTTTGATTGTTAATTATTAAGCTTTGGGTATTTGGTTGGTGAATGTGTATTTAACAGCTAGGGCCTACGATGACCTAACTAACAACACTAGATCCAATAGGCCCAACCCCGGATCAAAGTACCTAACCACTAAACCTATTACGAGAAGCCTGCTGCGATAATCGTTGGACATCTGGGGCTCTCTTTCCTCCCTGTAAGAGGAAAAATTTCTTTTGTGCCCATATCAACCTTAAAGCTTAAGTAATCAACTTTAGTGTTTTGTTGGCCCTAATATGTTTATTATATTATGGTGTAGGAAGTGATAGCTTTCGGATTACATACCCTAACACGATCAACTATTATATACAGAACCAACTAACACACTAATTTTAATGTGGGCATTATATTTGTTTTCAAAATTTTCTCCACGGGCCTATCTGACTACTATGATCCAACTAATTAAACACGTTACTGTGACCAGACTAAATAAAACACTATAATATGACACAACTAAATATTTGGGAACTATATCTGCCTTTAAATTTTCTCCACGGACGGGACCGTAAGCCCCGGCCTTATCCGACTACTATGATCCAACTAATTAAACACGCTACTGTGACCCGACTAACTAACACGCTATAATAGGACACGACCAACTAAATATTGGGACCGTAGCGTATGACGCGCTAACTAAATATTTGGACCGTCCCTATTATGACCACCGACTAAATATGCTCCCGACTATTATAGACAGGACAAACTAACACACTAATTTAAATGTAGGCACTACATCTGCCTTTAAATGTTGTCCACCGCCGTGGTCGTAGGCCCCGGCCCCCTCCAGCTACTATGATCCAACTAATTAAATACGCTACTGTGACCCGACTAATTAAATTTTCTCCACCTCCGGGGACGTAGGACCCGGCCCCCTACGACTACTATGATCCAACTAATTAAATATGCTACTGTGACCCGACTAACTTACACACTATAATATGATACAAACAACTAAATATTTGGACCGTTCTGGTATGACCCGACCAACTAACACACTAATTAAATATGCTCCTAACTATTATAGATAAGACAAACTAACACACTAATTTAAATGTGGGCACTACATCTGCCTTTAAATTTTGTCCACCGCCGGGGCCGTAGGCCCCGGCCCTCTCCGGCTACTATGATCCAACTAATTAAATACGCTATCATACTCCGATTAACTTACACACTATAATATGATACGACCAACTAAATATTTGTGCGCCATACCTTCTTTTTAAATTTTCTCCACCGCCGGGGCCGAAGGACCCGCTTCCGCCTACTATGATCCAAATAATTAAACATTCTACTGTGAACCGACTAACTAACACAGTATAATATGACACGACCAACTAAATATTTGGGCACTATACCTTCTTTCCGACAACTATGATCCAACTAATTAAATATTCTAATGTGAACCGACTAACTAACACACTTTAATATGACACGACCAACTAAATATTGGGACCGACTATTATGATCCAACTAATTAAACACGCTACTGTGACCAAGATAACTAATACACCATAATATGATACGACCAACTAAATATGTGGACACTACATATGCCATTAAATTTTCCATATTATATTTTAATCTATATAAGCTTAGAACAACTTTTCAAAAATCGACAAGAGGTTGAGCGCCGGCCGCAAGCCCCGGCCCCTTCCGGCTACTATGATCCGACTAATTAAACACGTTACTGTGACTTGACTAACTAACACACTATAATATGACACGACCAACTAAATATTTGGGCAAAGATACTTTCTTTTAAATTTTATCCACCGCCGGGCCAAGGACCCATTTTCGGCTACTATGATCCAACTAATTAAACACTCTACTGTGACTCGACTAACTAACACGTATAATATTACACGACCAACTAAATATTTGGGCACCATACCTTCTTTTAAATTTTCTCCACCGTCGGGCCGAAGGACCCTGGCTTTCGGCTACTATGATCCAACTAATTAAATATTCTACCGTGAACCGACTAACTAACACAGCTTTAATATGACACGACCAACTAAATATTTGGGCACCATACCTTCTTTTAAATTTTCTCCACCGCCGGGGCCGAAGGACCTGGCTTTAAGACTACTATGATCCAACTAATTAAACATTCTACTGTGAACCGACTAACTAACACAGTATAATATGACACGACCAACTAAATATTTGGGCACTATACCTTCCTTTAAGTTTTCTCAAGCGTCTTTCTTCCACTATAAGGGTCCACTCAATGGATCATAACTCACCGGCTTTTTGAATTTTCGCCACCACCCGGCCGTAGGCCCAACTACCTCGGCCATTATGATCAAACTAATTAAACATGCTACTATGACCCGACTGACTAACTGACTAAAATATGATACGACCAACTAAATATGTTGGCACTATACCCGTTTTTGAATTTTCTCCACCGCCGGGGCCATAGGCCCCGGCTTTCCGGCTACTATGATCAAACTAATTAAACATGCTACTGTGACCCGACTGACTAACTCACTATAATATGATACGACCAACTAAATATGTGGGCACTATACCAGCTTTTGAATTTTCTCCACCGCCGGGGCCGTAGGCCCCGGCTTTCCGGCTACTATGATCAAACAAATTAAACATGCTACTCTGACCCGACTGACTAACTCACTATAATATGATACGACCAACTAAATATGTGGGCACTATACTAGCTTTTGAATTTTTTCCACCGTGCCGGGCCGTAGGCCCCGCTTTTCCGCTACTATGATCAAACTAATTAAACACGATACTGTGACCCGACTGACTAACTCACTATAATATGATACGACCAACTAAATATGTGGGCACTATACCCGCTTTTGAATTTTTCTCCACCGCCGGGGCCGTAGGCCCCGGCTTTCCGGCTACTATGATCAAACTAAATAAACTTGCTACTGTGACCCGACTGACTAACTCGCTATAATATGATACGACCAACTAAATATGTGGGCACTATACCAGCTTTTGAATTTTCTTCTTTCCGGCTAATATGATCAAACTAATTAGACATGCTACTGTGACCCGACTGACTAACTCACTATAATATGATACGACCAACTAAATATGCATGCACTGTAGCTCCTCTTAAATTTTCTCCACCGCTCCGACTACTATCATCAAGCTAATTAAACATGCTATTGTAACCCGACTAACTAACAACGTATAATATGATACGACCAACTAAATATGTGGGCACTATACCAGCTTTTAAATTTTCTCCACCGCCGGGGCCGTAGGTCCCGGCTTTTCGGGTCCTATGATCAAACTAATTAAACACGCTATTGTAACCCGACTAACTAACAAACTATAATATGATACGACTAACTAAATATGTGGGCACTATATCTGCTTTTAAATTTTCTCCACCGGCCCCGGCTTTCCCGATACTATGATCAAACTAATTAAACACGCTATTGTAACCCGACTAACTAACAAACTATAATATTATACGACCAACTAAATATGTGGGCATTATATCTGCTTTTAAATTTCTCCACCGCCGGGGCCGTAGGCCCCGACTTTCCGGTTACTATGATCAAACTAATTAAACACGCTACTGTAACCCGACTAACTAACACAATATAATATGATACGACTAACTAAATATGTGGGCGCTATATCTGCTTTTAAATTTCTCCACCGCCGGGGCCGTAGGCCCCGGCTTTCCTGTTACTATGATTAAACTAATTAAACACTCTACTATAACCCAACTAACTAACACAATATAATATGATACGACCAACTAAATATGTGCGCACTGTATCTGCTTTTAAATTTTCTCCACCGCGGTACCGGCTTTCTTGCTACTATGAACAAACTAATTAAACATGCTATTGTAACCCGACTAACTAACAAACTATAATATGACACGAACAACTAAATATGTCCGTGGCCCCGGCCCATTTCGGTTACTATGATCCAACTAATTAAACACGCTACTGTGACCCGACTGACTAACACACTATAATATGACACAACCAATTAAATATTGAGATCGTTCTGCTATGGCGATAGACTGAACTTTGCATATTGATTCTTTAAGTAAATCTCCATATTATATTTTTCTACTAAGAATATATAAATCGTAAATCGACGAGAGGTTGTGCGACGGCCGCAGGCCAACAAGACATCGGGATCTTCCTTTTAGGTTCGACCCTCTAGATTTCAACCTAATCACGGTTAACTTCAAAGTGGCGACTATATCTGACTCTAGAAACTCTAACCCACTGTCGGGGCCGTAAGCCCCGGTTACCATGACCAGATTACCTAAACACCGCCTCACTCATTACCAGACGACTAAAGTTTTGTTCGAGGATACTAACCGGCTGGCCAAATTTGATCAGGCCATCAAGACATCGGGATCTTCCTTATAGGTTCGATCCTCGAGATTTCAACCTAATCACGGTTAACTTCAAAGTGGGTATTATATCTGACTCTAGAAATTCTAACCCACCGCGGGCCGTAGGCCCTGCCCATGACAAGATTACCTAAACACCGCCCCAATCATTACTCTGGACGACTAATATTCCGTGCGAGGATACTTGACTGGCCGACCAAATTTGATCAGCCAAGAAGACACCGGATCTTCCTTATAGGTTTGACCTCTAGATTTCAACCTAATCACAACTAATTTTAAAGTGGGGACTATATTTAACCCTAGAAATTCTAATCCACGTTCGGGGCCATAGGCCCCGGCTTCTATGATACGATTACCTTAACACCGCCCCAATAATTTCTTTAGAGAGCATTTTTAAGGTTGGATGAGAACGATTATGTAAACTAAACAAAGGTAAACTTATCTTATCTTATTTGAATCATAAACCCGAACATGGAAAATCGACTAGAGGTTAGAAAAACTTTTCGAAAATCGACGAGAGGTTGAGCGCCGGCCGCAGGCCGGCGTGATACCTAGTCTCTTCTTTAAGGAAATGTGGTCCTTGTGTCGAGGACAAAGGTGACCGTGGGATCGACGATCCTGCGGCTGAGAGTATGGCTTGGCGAGAGATATATCCGTGCGTCCGTTGGGGACATATAATTTTTTGTGCGGCGTGGATGATGCCCTGGCCCGACCAGAAATCCCCTAACCTAACGCGACCAGTCTCTTTCTCCCGACCAGAAATTCCCTAACCTAACGCGACCAGTCTCTTTCTCATAAAACTTACGGAGCTACCAAATCCTTCTTCTTTGTTTCTCAATCCTATCTCTATGTTCTTCATCTTCTCAAGCAGATATCAAAAACAAAGTACGACGTATTCTTCTATATAAGAAACTTGGTGGTTATCTCCCTTTTCTCATGATCGGAATCAGATCGTTAATTGTCTGTTGATTTGTTTTTCAGGTTTCAGCTTTTTAGGGTTGTTGTAGCCGGATTCATGCATCCAAACGATTAGGTCTTAAAATTTATTAGTTTTTTTTCTCTTAAAATTTATTAGTTTTTTTTCTTTTTGGTTGTAATTTGATTAATTAATGTCAAGCATATCTTCATCTTACAAGCAGCTATGATCGATGGAAAACAGACACAATAATACTGGTGTTGGGTTTGATTATAATACTGGAGTTGGGTTTGATTAGGTATTAAATTGTCGCCACTGATCGAAGGTAACGCCGGGTAAGCTTCTCTTCTTAAATCGAGTTTTTCATTCGGTTTGTATATCCAATTTATCAGAGGCTCAAAAATCCTAGGATTTTAGGATATGTTCTAGATTCATTGTCTCCTTTTTGGATTATGTAAACATAAGAAATTTAAAAAGCAGAGGAGATTGGGAGGAATAGACGAAGAAAAGATTTATTGTTTCTTCATCTTATCTAGCAGGTTACTTCCAGGAAAAAAAATCATTGAAACCCTAATTCATAAAATTCAAGCTTTAGTCTCAGTTCCAACCAAAATCTCAAGTTCTGCAGTGGTTTGTCTCAAATTCGTATTCGGTTTTTGGTTATTTATTTTGCTGGGATTGATTAGGGTTTTGGGTTGATTGATGTTGCTTTCTTCACTGCATTGTAAAGGTTTATTTGGTCACTGGCTTTATACTTCCTCTTGAAGGTATTGGCTGTGAAGTGGTACAATGTGCTTCAAGTGGATGCATGCATGGTGTCCATGGTGACTGGTGAGTAAACCCTTTTTGATTTGTTTTTTAACAAGATCTTATCTAACCAAGGAAATGGAGATTTCTATCAATATTTTGTGTCTGGGTTGCGCTAATGTTGATGGGTGAAAATTACTCCCGCTGAATTTGGTAATTTGGGGTGTGATGAGGAATGAATTTAAACCTACAACAAATGCACTCAAGGTGAGTGCTTATAGATTCGAGAGATCAATCTCAGGCAAGTCCGGCCTAAACCAAGAAATGGCCGTTCCAGACTTGTTTCTAAGCACAAAGTGAAGGAGATGGGGTTGATCTTAGGGAGGGAAGCGAAGAAGGTGTTGAGATTGTGAAGGTGTTGGCTTGCTTATGACTTGTAAACAAAAATGGTTGAATGTGACTTCGTATCAACACTTGGTTTTTCGATCAACTTGTGTTGTTCTCGTCTGTTATTCCTTGTTCGAAATAGGGCGGAGAACCTATTTATACAAGTCATTGAGCCTCATTCACGTTTCTCGTGGGAAGTGGAGGTAGTGGAATGATGGAGTGGTGGAGTTGTGTGTCGGAGCATACGAACGGTCTTACCCACTTCTCCAGTTCATCTCTAACCGTCCATGACTTCCTAACACGTTCTTGTAATGGCGCGTTGCACGCCGCACGTCGTAAACCGCTGCACCAATACCCCAAGATGTATCCCCGGCCAGTGACATGATTGATAACTGAATGTGGATCGTGGATCCACGGAAGATAGCATGTAATGCTGAATTGAATAACCGCGTTATTCGTAAAGTCGATACTTGTGAAGTATCGTGTGTATTTCATGCGGAGTATCGCATTGTGGTGTGGTAAAGTGATGTGTAATGACTGCTCACTAACCAAATAACTCCCGACCGTGGGTTGTATAACCAAGTCGGGTGAAGCCGGACGGATGAGATGATGTTTGAGACACTCATCCGCGACCGTTGATGAAATTAGGTTTTTTAAAGAGGTGCGCAAGCATCACTCTTCGCCTTGGTCAAAACCAAGCATAGGGAGAATTTTGGGAGGGGGCGACCATACATGCGTGTTGACGGCATGATGGTGTAGGCGCCGTATTTCGTTCCCTCATGAAAGCGCGATCTGGGCCACTCAATTTGACCCAGAAAGAGGAGTGGTTGAGATCGGTTTTGCGTAAATCTCTTACTCGCAAAGGAATTGATAACCGCGTGTCATCCCAAGTTTGGGCGCGCGCCCCAAGACGACCCATCTTGGTCGGTCTTGGTCGATCATACCACCGTGTAGTGGTAGGTTGGTGTTCACACCTATACCTGATTATCCCATGAAAACGTGATCTAAGCCATTCAAATCATCCCAAGTGAAGTTGAGCGGTCGAGATCGGTTAGGATTTGGGAGTGTAACCGCACGAGTTTGGGCGTGCGTTTAGGTCGTCGAATGATGTGCCTTGGCCGACCGCAAGAGGAGGTAGATGGGCCCACGGTGGTCACGCCGGGTATGACCGGACCTGCTCGATTTGATCTCGTGACCCTCCATTCGTGTCGAGAAGATGGACGCGCGTGATGGCTCAAACCCTATTTTTGGCTTTCAAAGCCGCGCGACCATGCTCCTTTGGGCGACGGTTTTGTTGTAACCAACCACGGTTGGCTTTGACCGATTAGCCAAGTGTGTAGGCGGTCACATGGTGATTGTGTCGACATGCTCCGGCCTTTTGAGTCTATATCTACACCTCCATCTATACTGCGAAGATGGATGGTTGAGACCGTTTTGCGGCACATGTAATATGCCGCAAACCCTAATTTAGGGTTTTCCGTCCATAATGCTTGGTATGGATGGTTTCTTGGCAAGCGAAGGCCAATGGTCGACCATGCGGGTCGGCAGTATTCCATACCGCTGGGGGTGATGGAATTGATCCGTGGTCATCCAATCATGCTTGTGGAGTTGGATGACCGCGATCGATCATATTTGGCAAGCTAAGGCCGTGTGTATTCCATACCCGCTTGGGGGTGATGGAATTGATCCGTGGTCATCCAATCATGCTTGTGGAGTTGGATGACTTGCGATCGGATCATATCCGAGACCGACAGTCAAGTCCGATGCTCAATCGGGCTAGTATAACACACTAGTATAACACACCGAGAATCGCCCAGACGGGTATTTCGTACATGGATTCATTATAGTGCTTGAGGTTCGTGTTACTCGTGAGAGTAACACTCGGTCGTCATGCCACACCGATAATGGGTACGTGAAATACAAGGCCGATATGACATTCACAGGAAGGGATTGTTGCCGCATGCTCCAACCTCGAGGAATTTCATGTATTCACGTAATGGGATTGTTGCTACATGCTCCATTCTTGGTGAATTAAGTGAGGAGTATCCGTCACTTATAAACGGCTTTATCTTTTACAAGATGTCGGCGCATGATTTTTCAAAGTTACTTACAAATTTAACCTTAAACGAAAATCCACCATCAACATTAAGTCCCCGCCTAGCATATAATGGTTACACTATTGTGTGGTAGGCATGAGATGGTGACATACGAAAATGACCAAGCTAGAGTGAATACATATTTACCTGGGATAGTTTCACATTGTCGCGTTTCCACAGGAACTGGGCTCTGGTCTTGATTAAGGATGCGAAGGAAGCAGACTTGGTCCAGCTGAGTCGCTTTGGTTCCTCTTGTACATGTATGAGCTCGCCGCTCCTTCGTGTACTTCCCTTAGTTATACACGGCTTTCCTCGGGTATATTTGATAAGCTTCGCCGATTGTTATCCCGAATTAGTAGCCTTCATAGGTGGTAAGTAAAGACTTTTTCCTTCCGGGATTCTCAATGACTTGTGAGGTTATAAAGGATCATCTCAACGTGGTCGTTTATTCTATATCTCAGAGTCTCGTGTACCGCTTCCGATTTTCTCGATTAATCGATCAATTGACTTGATTTTTTTTTTTTTTTGTTTGCGTGTGCATAATCTCCTCTCCTTTGCAGATTATCATGGAAGTGGTGGACGCTCATTCTGTTGCTTCCCGTAAAGGAGTTTTGAAGTCGACAAGCCCGAAAACCATGCGCACGGAGAAGTAATGACTAAGATCGATCTTCCTCTTCGCGAAGTCAGCCGTGCTATCCAGGGGATGTCTATCCCACACCTTCGTATTGCCCGATGACGATCACGTGCACTTTCTACTGCACTGGACATGGAGGAGCGATGCGGGCGCGAGGAAACGCTGCAGACACTAGTAAGCGCAAGGGCAGAGAGATTTGCAGCGCGGTTGAAGAGGCGGAGAGTTGAGCATGAACGACCTTTGAATGAAGGCAAGTGTGATTACCCGGTTCAGACGGCGTGATAATTCTTGATTCTCGATACGACGAACCTGAACATTCGAAGGCAATTTGCGTGGCCCCCGGTGTTGCTATGCCCTTTGATGCTCCCCGCCAAGATGCCGATGGAGTGCGCTTTGCCAGCCGCAGAGGATGCCCGATGCTGAAGTTGAGGAGGATCCGGAGGGAGATGCGTCGACAACTGAGTCGACGGTGATGTGGCGAGACCGACCCTCTTGATGATTGAAATTTCTTTTGTTTTGTTTTTCTTTCCAAGTATATTCTCGCATGCTCGAACATCTTCCTTGTATTCAAATGCGCCGAGTTCAAGGTTTTTTTTTTTTTTTTCTTTTGATTATTTGAATAAAGCTTTCCTTTACAATCCTTTGCCAATACTGTAACCGAACCTTCTCAGGCGCAAGGGTGCGCCTTCATAATTCTTAGTGATAAAAGAAGTTATACCGTAATGGAATATCCATGGACCTGTGATGCAATATCTTCCTGGCTTTGCTGGGAAGATGACTCAAATCATTTTCCGCACACGTTCTATTTCCTTCATCCCGTGAGATACTTGCTTAGGGTTTCCCTTCCGCTCTCGCTCTAGTGTGTTGATTTAGGCCGACTCGTAGCTTTGTGTTTTTCGAGGTGAGAGGTTCTCGATGGAAATAGTACTTCAATTAAATTGAGGATTGAAAATTGGAACCCTAACTATGAATGCAAGTATTGCAATCATTTTTGGAGGAATTACAAGCATGACATGAAATCAGAAAAGGAAACACGCTGAAAAAATAGCACAACGTTTTAAAGTGGGAGGATGTTGGAAAGCGAGTACAAAGATCTTAGGTTCGGTAAGGTTTGAGCCATCGTGAGTGAATTGTTATGCCCTCCAGGGTTATCGGCGTTGATGAGCTTGCAAAGAGCCACCTAGGATAACATCTCGCTACAGTGCGGTTCATCTTCTCTTTTTGGCGGGTGAGTCGGTGGAGTGGTCATCTTCACCGTCATGTTTCCAACATTGAATGTGGCCGCCTTCGTCACTAGGTCTCCAATTCCGAATGGGTTTGAGCGTGGACACTTGGACCTTGGCCTTGTTGTCTTTGACCAAGACAGCTTCTATGCTCCTGATAAAACGTTTGAAAGGGCCGGCTTCCCATTCACATCTCCTAGCCGGGGTTGGTTTGTCGGTTGAAGCCAGTCCCAGGACTTGTCGAATGAGAGGCGGTAGTTTGCAAGGAGGGTTGTGTGACGAGACTTACTTGAGACCGGAACCTTTCGGTGTATGCCGACGTGCTCTCTCCGGAAGTTGTGTCATATTGGCAAGTTGTCGGTGCAAGGCAGGACGGTCATCGGGTAGTCCGGCGGGCGTGTTGAGATTCTCTCGAGTGCGGACACCGGTAGAGGACGAGACTTCCCGCATGGCTTTGTTGTCCCGCATCCAGGGAGCTTCCTAGGATCATGTCGTAGTTGGGATGGTCTTTGACTATGTAGAACCTTGCTTGCGTCGAGGCATCACCCAATTTGACTTCAAGATCAATGTATCCATATGCATCTCTAAGCTCTCCCCGTCGAATCCCCGACCACAGTTGGATGACGAGTAGCTTCTTGCTTTGAGATCTTTGCTGCTCTCAAGGTTTTGACAAGAATGATGTTAAATTCTCAAAGCCGTATCGATCAACGCGTTATCAAACTCAACGTTTCTCAAACGAGTGATGGTTAGGAGTCCCCGGTTCGTTGCTCATGTCTTTCGGAAAGACCGGGGTTCTGGCTATACGGATGCAAACGCCTCCCCGACACAACGTGGTTGAGGGCCGTGAACATGTCTTGACGCTGTCCTTTGGAGAAATATAAGATTTCACACATGTGCTCCATCATAGATTGCACGGTCTTGCGAACAGAGTCCCCGTAAATCATGCGGCTCTCCCGATAGGTAGAGGATCTCTCGTGAACACCTTCGTTTCCAAGCCGGAGTTCCCCGTCTCTACCTTTTCCCCGAATATTTGTTTCAACCTGTTGCAATCTTTGGTTGGATGATGGACGAACCTCGTGGTAGCAACAAAGATCTGGGATCTCGCTATTTCTTCCTCGGTCGGAGGGCGCCCGATAGGGGGTAGTTTTACGGCATCATCTTGGATCCACGCTTCCAAGAGCTCTATCACTTCATTCATGGGAAAAGGAAAACCCGTGTCTTTGGCGTTTTGTGCGGGAGTTTTGTCTCGTTCCTTTTCGAGACGAAGTCTTGTGTGCCGAGGATGTTCGCTTGGTTTGTTGTTCCGTTATCGAAGCTTTCCTCTTTTCTCCTCCGCTACCACACTCACGAAGGGCCAGTGTTGTATTGTTTGTTTGTGAGACGCCCGCTTCCTCGACTTTCACGCAAATCTTCACTTGAACAACTCGGTTCTTTCTAGTAGTCTTTGGTGCGATTGTCGGCCCGAACGTTTTGCGGCTTCGTGGAGTTCGAGAGAATGTTTGAAAGCCCGAGATTCTCTAACAGAGCGCGGTATATGGGTATCATCCCATTGATGCATGATTCCACCAATTGTCGTTCGGTGACATTCGGGTCGTGACAATCCGGTGCTTGGGTTACGAATCTTTTAACGAAGTCGTTGGGATGTTCATTGTTCCTTGGAGAATTCTTCCCAGTCTGAAAACGTGATTTGTTCGAGACACGAAGAAATACTTCCGTAGAAAGCGCTGACCATCTCGCTCCAATTGGGTATGCTGTTAGGCGCAATGTTGTTGTACCAGGTGTATGCCCTCCCCGTGAGTGATTTTGAGAATTCTTTTAGGCGTAAAACATGATTGTATTCATGTTCCCCCAAGGCCTCCAAGAATCGAGAAATGTGTTCACGAGCATTGCCCGCACTGGTCAATAGAGGGAGAACTCGGGAGAGGTGTAACCTCTTGGTAGAGGAATCCGTTGCACATCCCGAGGGTACGGCGGTTGATGTTGGTGTACGTCAGTTTGGTCCCTTTTCCTCGATTTTGGAGAAGTCGCTCTAGATCTTCACGTGTAATGAAGTTGGAAGGCTGATCTCTCTCCCTTTGGCGCTCGGGAGCAACACGAGTTTCTTCATTCATGTGAGTCCGAGGGAAACGCCGCTTCCGAAGCATTGAATGCATCTCTCGCCGACTCCAAGGGTTGCCGTGAATCTTGCGCAATCGTTCGGTCAAAGTTTTAAGGAAAGTGAGTACCTCTTTACCGAGTTGCGGCCATATCTGTTTGAGTCTTAGCAAGAATTTCTGTTTCTCCATTAGGTCCGCAATGGTACTAGACGTTCCTCTTGTGTCTCCTGGCCTCGGTCCCGATGGAGGAGTGAAAGTTGTTGCTCTGCAACCGCCGGAGGCGTTACGCTCGAAGAGATGCCGTGGATTTGCGGCTGCTCCGCTCCTGATGGGAGGAGTTATTCCTACCGGTATATCCGCTTACACCGGTGTTCGTGGTAGAAGTGACGGCTCCACGAGATGTGTTGACCATGGTACCTCCACCGACAGGTATTTCAACACCAGGATTGTTATCCACAACGGCTCCATCAAATTGATTGCACGACCCGGACCTTAATTCCACCATAGTGATTTTTTGATTGAATCGATTCTAAGATCTACCCTTTTGAGATTGATGAAATTGAATTGAATTTCGAAGAAATTGACTTTACAACCGAGAGATTAATCTCCCACCGTGGTCGCCAATTGTTGATGGGTGAAAATTACTCCTGCCGAATTTGGTAATTTGGGGTGTGATGAGGAATGAATTTAAACCTACAACAAATGCACTTTAGCGGTGAGTGCTTATAGATTCGAGAGATCAATCTGTGCAAGTCCGGCCTAAACCAAGAAATGGCCGTTCCGGACTTGTTTCGGTCACAAAGTGAAGGAGATGGGGTTGATCTTAGGGAGGGAAGCGAAGAAGGTGTTGAGATTGTGAAGGTGTTGGCTTGCTTATGACTTGTAACAGAAAATGGTTGAATGTGACGGTATCAACACTTGGTTTTTCTGTCAACTGAACTTGTGTTGTTCTGTCTCTGTTATTCCTTGTTCGAAATAGGGCGGAGAACCTATTTATACAAGTCATTGAGCCTCATTCACGTTTCTCGTGGGAAGTGGAGGTAGTGGAATGATGGAGTGGTGGAGTTGTGTGTCGGTAGCATACGGCCAGGGCCTTACCCACTTCTCCAGTTCATCTCTAACCGTCCATGACTTCCTAACACGTTCTTGTAATGGGCGCGTTGCACGCGCACGCCAAACCGCCGACCCAATACCCCAGTATGTATCCCCCAGTTTGTGACATGATTGATATGTCTGGAATGTGGATCGTGGATCCACGGAAGATAGCATGTAATGCTGAATTGAATAACTGCGTTATTCAGAAAGTCGATACTTGTGAAGTATCGTGTGTATTTCATGCAGGTACTGCATTGTGGTGTGGTAAAGTGATGTGTAATGACTGCTCACTAACCAAATAACTCCTGACCAGGTTGTATAACCAAGTCAGGTGAGGTCGGACGGATGAGATGATGTTTGAGACACTCATCTGCGACCGTTGATGAAATTAGGTTTTTTAAAGAGGTGCGCAAGCATCACTCTTCAGCTTGGTCAAAACCAAGCATAGGGAGAATTTTGGGGAGGGCCGACCATACATGCGTGTTGACGGCATGATGGTGTAGGCGCCTGTATTTCGTTCCCTCATGAAAGCGCGATCTGGGCCACTCAATTTGACCGGTAAAGAGGAGTGGTCGAGATCGGTTTGCGGCAGAAATCTCTTACCGCAAAGGAATTGATAACCGCGTGTCATCCCAAGTTTGGGCGCGCGCCCCAAGACGACCCATCTTGGTCGGTCTTGGTCGATCATACCACCGTGTAGGTGGTAGGTTGGTGTTCACACCTATACCTGATTATCCCATGAAAACGTGATCTAAGCCATTCAAATCATCCTAAGTGAAGTTGAGCGGTCGAGATCAGTTTAGGATTTGGGAGTGTAACCGCACGAGTTTGGGCGTGCGTTTTAGGTTGGCCGGGAATGATGTGCCTTGGCCGACCGCAAGAGGAGGTAGATGGGCCCACGGTGGTCACGCTGGTATGACCGGACCTGCTCGATTTGATCTCGTGACCCTCCATTCGTGCCGGAGAAGATGGACGCGCGTGATGGCTCAAACCCTATTTTGGCTTTCAAAGCCGCGCGACCATGCTCCTTTGGGCGGACGGTTTTGTTGTAACCAACCACGGTTGGCTTTGACCGATTGGCCAAGTGTGTAGGCGGTCACATGGTGATTGTGTCGACATGCTCCGGGCCTTTTGAGTCTACATCTACACCCTCCATCTATACCGCGAAGATGGATGGTTGAGACCGTTTTGCGGCACATGTAATATGCCGCAAACCCTAATTTAGGGTTTTCCGTCCATAATGCTTGGTATGGATGGTTTCTTGGCAGCGAAGGCCAATGGTCGACCATGCGGGGTCGGGCCGTGTATTCCATACCCGCTTGGGGGTGATGGAATTGATCTGTGGTCATCCAATCATGCTTGTGGAGTTGGATGACTGCGATCGAGATCATATTTGGCAAGCTAAGGCCGTGTGTATTCCATACCCGCTTGGGGGTGATGGAATTGATCTCGTGGTCATCCAATCATGCTTGTGGAGTTGGATGACTGCGATCGTATCATATCCGAGACCGATACAACCAAGTCCGGATGCTCAATCGGCTAGTATAACACACCGAGAGGGGCTCAATCGGGCTAGTATAACACACCGAGAGGGCTCGGGCTAGTATAACACACCGAGAATCAAAGCTGTTTGTGGGTATTTCGTACATGGATTCATTATAGTGCTTGGAGGTTCGTGTTACTCGTGAGAGTAACACTCGGTCGTCATGCCACACCGATAATGGGTACAGGAAATACAAGGCCGATATGACATTCACGGGAAGGGATTGTTCTTTGATGCTCCAACCCGGAGGACTTTCATGTATTCACCCAGAATGGGATTGTTGCTACATGCTCCATTCTTGGTGAATTAAGTGAGGAGTATCCGTCACTTATAAACGGCTTTATCTTTTACAAGATGTCAGCGCATGATTTTTTCAGGTTACTTACAAATTTAACCTTAAACGAAAATCCACCATCAACAGCTAAGAAACAAATTGTGTGATGCCTAAACCCTAAACCTAGAATTTGTTTGGTTTCTTTTGTTTAATTATTTCATCTTATTCACCGCAGGGGACGATGACTATGTTAGATCAATCATAAGATGTGAAGTTTACTGTCTCAAATAGGTATCCTTAAGGTCAGCCTTAACCCTTCTGTTTTCTTCCTGTTACTATCCTATTCTCTAATACTCTTGGTATGTTGGTATGTTTAATGTATTTTTTCTTAATTCGAACTGTTGGTGTATTTGTTCTGCTTATACCGAAATCAATGATTGATTATCAATTTACTTTAGGCACAAAAACAAATCAATCAAAGAGGGATACTGATTATTATGACTGCATTCGTAAATAGTTGGGTTCCCAATTATTGCTTAGATTTTGATCGTGGTTACCACTTCTTTTTTTTTTAACTTGCGGGTTAATAAAAGGGTTAGAGTAGAGCAGAATCAAGGGTGTCTTGCATCAACCAGTGTTTAGAAACTTTGAATTAAGTTCTAGGTTATGAGGAATTTGACAGTTATAGGTAGAGAGATTCCCTATTGTAACTTCGAGTATATAATAACGCAGTCCAGCTACATTGTGAGTCAAACCGTCCAAGTACCAGGCTTGCTTCTTTGCATGATCGTAGCTTTCATGGATTTACAATTGCATCCAATTCTAGCCATTTTGATTCCTCTGTCAATTTTCGTAGACCTTTGAAGGCTGCCACGACCGTTATGTTGCCTGTCTACAACAAGTTGTCCGAAATATAATGCGACACATCAAAGCTTGGGATCGTGAGCTGTTTCGATAGAAGAAGTTCAATCGAGAGGTCAATTCAAGATGATTATGATAGCGCTTCCGAGGGTAACCGCACGAGAGAAGGGGAAATGTGTAGTGTTCAGAACCCATAAAGGTTATGTCAATCGTACTTTTACTGCCAAAATGGCTTTTATATATATATTAATTAGTCTAGAATGGAATATATCACCAAATTGGCTCATGTTTAAATTGTATCTTACTCTAATGTAGTGGTCACCATCGATCATGAAGAACAAGTGCACTTTATGGTGCTTCAAGGAAAATGGGGAACAACTAATGGCACAACCCACCTCCATGAACACCGAATTTACTTTCGGAGAAGTAAACACCACTCACGTACTTTGTCTCCAAGAAGGGACCAAATCCAAACCTTGGTGAAGTGGAATTTTGTGAGAACACTTCGAACTTTGACATCCCCGTGGAGATCCGTTTTACGTGTATACTATAAATTTAGTTAGCTTTACCTAATGTCAAAAACCTGGGTGAAAAATTGGGAGAGATCGAACGAGTTGAAGGCATGCATTCGCCACCCCCACCTCCCCCCGACAACCACATTTATTCTACGGAGAATGGTAGGTCTTATGATTAACTGTGTTATTTGTTGTCGTATCGAGGTAACTGGATTTTCAACTTTTTCCTATTTTTCTGCCATTTCAATTTGCTACGTGGTTGGGCAAATTTCTCAAACAATTGAGGCAACGTATGGTGGTCTAGGCATACGGTAGCAGTCTAACATAAATCGAGCAGACCAAACTCAAAATTGGCGCATAGAGAATAAATCTAGGTAACTGTGTGTTCCTCTATGTCCATGACTCAGTGTCATTGTTGTTACGAAATAACTATGATCATTTTTAGTGGGATTTTATAATCCTAGGTTTTCTTGCATTAGCTGAATTTTATCAAAATTATTAAATTTAGTATAGTTATGTTTAATAATGTTAGGCTCAACAAAGAAGTTTAACAGCAAGTGTAATTCGTTTTCTCGGTGTTTTTGAATTCCGCATTTTGAAATTATGTTGAGACGACACGAGATGTTAATACAATAGTTGAAACTTATGGTGGCATATTGCACCAACTATTCAATTTTTCATTTGTTTTGTTCCAAACCCCAATTTGACTCTCCACTATCTTCAACAAACTTTTGACTAGATAACTTAATTGAACAGAAGGGAGAGGGAAATGGACCTCAATTGAGTTTCGGGAGGAAGTTGTCGCATATGTCATCGGCTTGACATCTAAATGAGGCAGCAATATTGGTACAACATCGTAGGGAAAGGGATCAATTGCCTCTCACAAATTAGAAGTGATTAAACTGCAGAGAATCGTACCATCAAATCCAAAAGACTTGACAATAAAAACCATTAACTAATGTATGTTCTGAATTTGGTATCATGGTGATTATGTTCTGAATTTGGTTGATTGGTCTAAATATTTGCGCGAATGGATTAATCTATTAGGACTTGACGGAAGTATAATACAAACCATAAAAAATACAAGATGTTGCACTGATCCGAGATCGCCAGGCATGTAAGTCTAAAGAGTGAACTGAATTAGACCAATGAAATCCAAATACGTAACCGAGTTGTTCCATCGGTCGCTACCAAAAGAACCCGCGTACAATCGGCACCTTTATGTGAAGGGTGTATGTCTTGGAACTACAGAATCCACCGATCAGCCGAGTTCCTAAGAGACAAATCGGAGCATCCATTCTTTATTTACGTTTTGTGCGGCCGATAGTAATCCTACTAATCCTTGGAGGTTATATGCTTTGATATTTTTGTAGGACAACGGATATGTCCAGCTTCCCTTGAACTGCTGCAACATCTTTATTTTTTTTCCTTTCGGAACTTCTCTGTTTTTTGTTTGGCAAAAATGGGTCCACCACTCTCAGAACCGCCACCAGCAGAGTACCTTCTCTTCTCCACAAAACCTATTATTCCGTTTTGTTTTTGTGGTGATCGCACCACCATCACCGCTAGAACTCCTTTCTTCTCCACTTCGTAGGCCTATATACTCTTTTTGTCTTGAAGTTGGAGCAGTATATAGCTAAAAGCTTCTCAGCAAAAAACAAAAATAGCTAAAAGCTATTGCAATCTTATGTGGTAAAACGTAAGAGGTTTAGTATGCAGTTCTTTAATTTAAAGCCATTCTCTTTTGTCGTAAATGAAGTTAAATTAAAGAAATGTTTAATTCAATATTTTGATTGTTAATTATTAAGCTTTGGGTATTTGGTTGGTGAATGTGTATTTAACAGCTAGGGCCTACGATGACCTAACTAACAACACTAGATCCAATAGGCCCAACCCCGGATCAAAGTACCTAACCACTAAACCTATTACGAGAAGCCTGCTGCGATAATCGTTGGACATCTGGGGCTCTCTTTCCTCCCTGTAAGAGGAAAAATTTCTTTTGTGCCCATATCAACCTTAAAGCTTAAGTAATCAACTTTAGTGTTTTGTTGGCCCTAATATGTTTATTATATTATGGTGTAGGAAGTGATAGCTTTCGGATTACATACCCCAGGGACGGTACTGGGGGGTGTCTTACCCAGGCTGTAGCCCCCCCAGAACATGGTGAAAGTTGATTATTGCTAGCGTAATTGCAAGAGAAAACATAATTAGCCCAGGTCAAAATTATATTTTAGCCCAGGAGTTAACGTGACTTAGTATCCTGCACGCCATCTTCCCACTAACTCCCTTCGTGTACAGACAAAAAAAAAGAAAAAAGCTTCTTTTTCCCTATCGTTCGTTCTTTTTAAATTGCCAGGTTACGACCCGAACTCTCAAACACCCAAGCTCACTGTTGATTGTTGTCGCAGATGAAATGTTAATTTTCTCGCAACCACCATCTAATATCATTTTCAGTTCTTAATTTTGTTTTGGTTTTACTTTTGGAATTAGGGTTGATTAAAATTTTTCAATAGGGAACCGAGGATTGTAATGGGTGTATATCTTTGAATTTTCAAGCTATAATGAGCCAACCTTGACAGTGACGGATGTGGGGGTGGCTTACCTAGGCTGCAGCCCCCAAAAAAAATCTGTAATAGCTCACTTTCACCTTGGTAATTCCCTGGGAAAAAAATGAAAAGCCCAGGTCTAAATTTGGATAGCCCATACAAAAGAAAATCAAACTTGACGTACGTATCTTGAAGAAGATCTAACAAACGGGAACATATATGTAGTTGTATGACTAAGATCTAGTGATATGCAACGAGAGTGAGGACACGTTTATATGCATGCATCCAAAGAATTAAATATCTTGCTTGTATGTGATTCAAAATCTTAAAATGCCGTGTATCCTTACGGGGACAAATATGATAAATTATAAATGTAACACTTAAAATGTTACTTACAGGGATAGGCAGAAAAATGCCATATCTTATCATGATTATAAGCACAAATTTAATTTTTTTTTATTTAGTAATTATTTTGCAAACCAAAGAGAGAATATAGAAGAAGTATAAATTTAAAATATTTGACACATTGATAAGTAATATCTTATTTGTGGAAACCAAAAAATAATTTACAGAACCCCAAAAAAATTGGCGGCCTACGGCTGCATTATCAAATCAAAGTTTTGTGTTAATTTATAGTTTAGTTTGTGTATCTCATACGTAGCATAACGCAATTGTAAATATACTCTATGGTAAATAAATTTGATTCAAAAAGTTTGTGCTCTAAAAGATAACGTTGCCCAACTTATACTCTTTAGATATTTTACTGCATTTATTTTTATCGCAGTTGAGACGAATGAAAAATAGCCCACCTCAACACAAATTCCTGGATCCGTCGCTGACATACCCTAACACGATCAACTATTATATACAGAACCAACTAACACACTAATTTTAATGTGGGCATTATATTTGTTTTCAAAATTTTCTCCACGGGCCTATCTGACTACTATGATCCAACTAATTAAACACGTTACTGTGACCAGACTAAATAAAACACTATAATATGACACAACTAAATATTTGGGAACTATATCTGCCTTTAAATTTTCTCCACGGACGGGACCGTAAGCCCCGGCCTTATCCGACTACTATGATCCAACTAATTAAACACGCTACTGTGACCCGACTAACTAACACGCTATAATAGGACACGACCAACTAAATATTGGGACCGTAGCGTATGACGCGCTAACTAAATATTTGGACCGTCCTATTATGACCCGACCGACTAAATATGCTCCCGACTATTATAGACAGGACAAACTAACACACTAATTTAAATGTAGGCACTACATCTGCCTTTAAATGTTGTCCACCGCCGTGGTCGTAGGCCCCGGCCCCCTCCAGCTACTATGATCCAACTAATTAAATACGCTACTGTGACCCGACTAATTAAATTTTCTCCACCTCCGGGGACGTAGGACCCGGCCCCCTACGACTACTATGATCCAACTAATTAAATATGCTACTGTTACCCGACTAACTTACACACTATAATATGATACAACCAACTAAATATTTGGACCGTTCTGGTATGACCCGACCAACTAACACACTAATTAAATATGCTCCTAACTATTATAGATAAGACAAACTAACACACTAATTTAAATGTGGGCACTACATCTGCCTTTAAATTTTGTCCACCGCCGGGGCCGTAGGCCCCGGCCCTCTCCGGCTACTATGATCCAACTAATTAAATACGCTACTGTTACCCGATTAACTTACACACTATAATATGATACGACCAACTAAATATTTGTGCGCCATACCTTCTTTTAAATTTTCTCCACCGCCGGGGCCGAAGGACCCGGCTTTCCGGCTACTATGATCCAAATAATTAAACATTCTACTGTGAACCGACTAACTAACACAGTATAATATGACACGACCAACTAAATATTTGGGCACTATACCTTCTTTCCGACAACTATGATCCAACTAATTAAATATTCTAATGTGAACCGACTAACTAACACACTTTAATATGACACGACCAACTAAATATTGGGACCGACTATTATGATCCAACTAATTAAACACGCTACTGTGACCAAGATAACTAATACACCATAATATGATACGACCAACTAAATATGTGGACACTACATATGCCATTAAATTTTCCATATTATATTTTAATCTATATAAGCTTAGAACAACTTTTCAAAAATCGACAAGAGGTTGAGCGCCGGCCGCAAGCCCCGGCCCCTTCCGGCTACTATGATCCGACTAATTAAACACGTTACTGTGACTTGACTAACTAACACACTATAATATGACACGACCAACTAAATATTTGGGCAGTATACTTTCTTTTAAATTTTATCCACCGCCGGGGCCGAAGGACCCGGCTTTCTGGCTACTATGATCCAACTAATTAAACACTCTACTGTGACTCGACTAACTAACACAGTATAATATTACACGACCAACTAAATATTTGGGCACCATACCTTCTTTTAAATTTTCTCCACCGCCGGGGCCGAAGGACCCGGCTTTCCGGCTACTATGATCCAACTAATTAAATATTCTACTGTGAACCGACTAACTAACACAGTTTAATATGACACGACCAACTAAATATTTGGGCACCATACCTTCTTTTAAATTTTCTCCACCGCCGGGGCCGAAGGACCCGGCTTTCCGGCTACTATGATCCAACTAATTAAACATTCTACTGTGAACCGACTAACTAACACAGTTTAATATGACACGTCCAACTAAATATTTGGGCACTATACCTTCCTTTAAGTTTTCTCAAGCGTCTTTCTTCCTCTATAAGGGTCCACTCAGTCGGGATCATAACTCACCAGCTTTTGAATTTTCGCCACCACCGGGGCCGTAGGCCCCGGCTTTCCGGCTATTATGATCAAACTAATTAAACATGCTACTATGACCCGACTGACTAACTGACTAAAATATGATACGACCAACTAAATATGTTGGCACTATACCCGTTTTTGAATTTTCTCCACCGCCGGGGCCATAGGCCCCGGCTTTCTACGGCCCCAGCTTTCCGGCTACTATGATCAAACTAATTAAACATGGTACTGTGACCCGACTGACTAACTCACTATAATATGATACGACCAACTAAATATGTGGGCACTATACCAGCTTTTGAATTTTCTCCACCGCCGGGGCCGTAGGCCCCGGCTTTCCGGCTACTATGATCAAACAAATTAAACATGCTACTGTGACCCGACTGACTAACTCACTATAATATGATACGACCAACTAAATATGTGGGCACTATACTAGCTTTTGAATTTTCTCCACCGCCGGGGCCGTAGGCCCCGGCTTTTCCGCTACTATGATCAAACTAATTAAACACGATACTGTGACCCGACTGACTAACTTACTATAATATGATACGACCAACTAAATATGTGGGCACTATACCCGCTTTTGAATTTGTCTCCACCGCCGGGGCCGTAGGCCCCGGCTTTCCGGCTACTATGATCAAACTAAATAAACTTGCTACTGTGACCCGACTGACTAACTCGCTATAATATGATACGACCAACTAAATATATGGGCACTATACCAGCTTTTGAATTTTCTTCTTTCCGGCTAATATGATCAAACTAATTAGACATGCTACTGTGACCCGACTGACTAACTCACTATAATATGATACGACCAACTAAATATGCAGGCACTGTAGCTCCTCTTAAATTTTATCCACCGCTCCGACTACTATCATCAAGCTAATTAAACATGCTATTGTAACCCGACTAACTAACAACGTATAATATGATACGACCAACTAAATATGTGGGCACTATACCCCGCTTTTAAATTTTCTCCACCGCAAGGGCCGTAGGTCCCTTTTGACTCCTATGATCAAACTAATTAAACACGCTATTGTAACCCGACTAACTAACAAACTATAATATGATACGACCAACTAAATATGTGGGCACTGTATCTGCTTTTAAATTTTCTCCACCGCCCCGGCTTTCCGGTTACTATGATCAAACTAATTAAACACGCTATTGTAACCCGACTAACTAACAAACTATAATATTATACGACCAACTAAATATGTGGGCATTATATCTGCTTTTAAATTTCTCCACCGCCGGGGCCGTAGGCCTCGACTTTCCGGTTACTATGATCAAACTAATTAAACACGCTACTGTAACCCGACTAACTAACACAATATAATATGATACGACTAACTAAATATGTGGGCGCTATATCTGCTTTTAAATTTCTCCACCGCCGGGGCCGTAGGCCCCGGCTTTCCTGTTACTATGATTAAACTAATTAAACACTCTACTATAACCCAACTAACTAACACAATATAATATGATACGACCAACTAAATATGTGCGCGCTGTATCTGCTTTTAAATTTTCTCCACCGCGGTACTGGCTTTCTTGCTACTATGAACAAACTAATTAAACATGCTATTGTAACCCGACTAACTAACAAACTATAATATGACACGAACAACTAAATATGTCCGTGGCCCCGGCCCATTCCGGTTACTATGATCCAACTAATTAAACACACTACTGTGACCCGACTGACTAACACACTATAATATGACACAACCAATTAAATATTGAGATCGTTCTGCTATGGCGATAGACTGAACTTTGCATATTGATTCTTTAAGTAAATCTCCATATTATATTTTTCTACTAAGAATATATAAATCGTAAATCGACGAGAGGTTGTGCGACGGCCGCAGGCCAACAAGACATCGGGATCTTCCTTTTAGGTTCGACCCTCTAGATTTCAACCTAATCACGGTTAACTTCAAAGTGGCGACAATATCTGACTCTAGAAACTTTAACCCACTGTCGGGGCCGTAAGCCCCGGTTACCATGACCAGATTACCTAAACACCGCCTCACTCATTACCGGACGACTAAAGTTTTGTTCGAGGATACTAATCGGCTGACCAAATTTGATCAGGCCATCAAGACATCGGGATCTTCCTTATAGGTTCGATCCTCGAGATTTCAACCTAATCACGGTTAACTTCAAAGTGGGTATTATATCTGACTCTAGAAATTCTAACCCACCGCCGGGGCCGTAGGCCCCGGCTTCCATGACAAGATTACCTAAACACCGCCCCAATCATTACCGGACGACTAATATTCCGTGCGAGGATACTGACCGGCTGACCAAATTTGATCAGGCCAGCAAGACACCGGGATCTTCCTTATAGGTTTGACCCTCTAGATTTCAACCTAATCACAACTAATTTTAAAGTGGGGACTATATTTAACCCTAGAAATTCTAATCCACGTCTGGGGCCATAGGCCCCGGCTTCTATGATACGATTACCTTAACACCGCCCCAATAATTTCTTTAGAGAGCATTTTTAAGGTTGGATGAGAACGATTATGTAAACTAAACAAAGGTAAACTTATCTTATCTTATTTGAATCATAAACCCGAACATGGAAAATCGACTAGAGGTTAGAAAAACTTTTCGAAAATCGACGAGAGGTTGAGCGCCGGCCGCAGGCCGGCGTGATACCTAGTCTATATTATAAAAAGAAGTGGTGTTTGTGTAGACTGATAAATCCGACCATTGATTTCGTCTATCCCACCTGCGAGGATCGTGAGTTGGGCGAGGGATATTTTAAAGCGTTGGATAGGAAGACAGAACAAAACACGTTTCCTAATACAACTCCACTTCTTAATAAAGCCCAACATCCACTTTCCGTTTATTAAACAACCAAGATATTAATCTGGATTTAGGTTTCCTAATTTTGAAGCGAAAAAAAAAAAACTATATAAGAGTAGGCCTCGTTCTTATGTATTACAATGAAAGAGAATATTGATTTTCATCAATACAAAACTATGAGGGGCTTATTTTATGCATTGGTTTCTTTTCTTTCAAACTATTTCTTTTAATTGATTATAAGATACGCACAATCAGTTCGATCATTCGTATGTTAGGAAACACATACCACTTTCCAAAACCAAATACAGTTCTAAATTAATTAACCTTTATAAAGAGCATTTAACTCACATATATTAACCTAACTAATCTTAACCTAACCACTAACCTAAACCCGGCGTAACTTAGTCACGACTAACTTTAAGTTTCCATATTTTTATTTATTTTTTTTGAAGCATAAGTTTCCATATCTAATCGATGCCCAACAACGGTTTTATATTAATTAGCAAATGGTGGGGCTTCAATGTGGTTTATAATTGGCTTACAAATTTCTTACTCGGGTATAACTTTATCTCCGGTAACGACCTTTAGTACTCCTTCAAGACATACTCCATGTGCCTTTCCCTTCGTCATACTCCATCATGACGGAGCACTTGCCATAGTGTTATTGAGAAAGAGTACATAAAAACCAACTGCCACTTCTAATACTACCAAATATCAAATATGAGATTCTTAAGCATATTCCTATATGTATATACTCGACTAATTTGACCCAACCAATAAAATATTGGAATTTACGTAGGGGACCACGGCCGGGACTGTAGATCCCAGTTAATCTGACCCGACCAATAAAATACTGAAATTTGCGTAAGGGACCATGGCCGGGGCTGTAGGCCCCGGCTAATTTAGCTCGACCAATAAAATACCAGAATTTGCGTAGGGGACCACGGCCTGGGCTACATGCCCCGACTAATTTGGCCCGACCGATAAAATACTGAAATTTGTGTAGGGGACCACGGCCGGGGCTGTAGGCCCCGGCTAATTTAACCCGACCGATAAAATACTGGAATTTGCGCAGGGGACCATGGGCGGGGCTGTAGGCCCCGACTAATTTTACCCGACCGATAAAATACTGGAATTTGCGTAGGGAACCACGGCCGGGGCTGTACGCCCCGGCTAATTGGACTCGACCGATAAAATACTGAAATTTGCGTAGGGAACCACGGCCGGGGCTGTATGCCCCGGCTAATTGGACCCGACCAAACAACAACAAAAAATTCGAAAAAGGTTGAGCCCGGCCGTAGGCCGGGGTGATACCTAGTCTATATTATAAAAAGAAGTGGTGTTTGTGTAGACTGATAAATCCGACCCTCGATTTCGTCATCCTACGGCGTGGATCGGAAATTGGGCGAGGGATATTTTCGTGCGTCGGATGCGATAGGCTTCCTGATTTCGCCAAGCTCCCTTGAATAATTAGGTTTCCTAATGCCGATAGTAAGAAACGACTCCTATATCAGACATTTCGGTGAGATACTTACATCCGTCCATTATAGTGATTCCTTATATAAGTCTGTTTCCTAACTACGAACAATCTGTTTTCCATTGCTAGCTATAAATACAACTACTTTTGTGATTTTATTCTCATTCTCTCATGCAAGTAACCTGAGATCTTTAATTTAATCCCATATGTCTCGAGTTACCAAGATGTTTGTTAATGGATGTGGTACGTACTGCTTCCAAACGTAAGGTAATCGTGGGTCCGTGCATGTATGACATTAGTAGACTCTACTTCAGCTAAAGATACACTATTTTTAACTTTGTTTGGGATCAACACTTAAATTCTTGCATCAAACCAAGAGTTGTACACTGATTTTAGTACATAAACTCTACGGATCTTTTTCCTCCTATGGAACTGAAGTTGTGCAAGAACTTCTTAGCTACAGGGTGATTATGATTCTATGAAGAATGCCTTTGGGTGAAAAGTGGACATAAAATTCATCTTCTATCAGACAATACCTCATACAGATATTTATTATCACAACGCCCCAATGCAAAGTCTGTTTACGAGAACATATAGAAGGTGTTTTTTGTTGGCCATATCCGGCTGATCCAACTAATTAAACACGCTATTTTCACCCGACTAACTAACAAACTATAATATGACACGATCAACTATGAGACCGTTTACTATGACCCGACTAAGTGAATATGCTCCCTACTATTATAGACAGGGCCAACTAACACATTAATTTAATGTGGGCTCTATATTTGCCTTTACATTTTCTCCACCGCCGGGGCCGTAGGCCCCGGCCCTATCCGGCTACTATGATCCAACTAATTAAACACGTTATTGTGACCCGACTAACTAACACACTATAATATGACACGACCAACTAAATATTAGGACCATTCTGCTATGACCCGACTAACTAAATATGCTCCCGACTATTATAGATATGACCAACTAACACACTAATTTTAATGTTAGCACTACATTTTCCTTTAAATTTTCTCCACCGCAGAGGCCGTAGGCTCCGTCCCTATCCGGCTCCTATGATCTAACTAAGTAAATACGCTATTGTGACCCGACTAACTAACACACTATAATATGACACTACCAACTAAATATTGGGACCATTCTGCTATGGCCCGACTAACTAAATATGCTCCCGACTATTATATACATGACCAATTAACACACTAATTTTAATATGGGCACTACATCTGCCTTTAAATTTTCTCCACCGCCGGGGCCATAGGCCCCGGCCCTATCCGGCTACTATGATCCGTTATTGTGACCCGACTAACTAACACAGTATAATATGACACGACCAACTAAATATTGGGACCGTTCTGCTATGACCACATACTAAAATTGCATGTGAAGATACTGGTCAACCGACCAAACAATAAACAATACTCTAAAAAAAACTTGCTCCCGACGATTTTCAGTTAATGTCCAATTCTATTATTGTTTAGGTATTAAATCTTTAATTAATATAAACATTAGAAACTTTAGATATTGTTTAGCTATATTATATTTTAAGTGATATAAGCTTAGAACAACTTTTCCAAAATGTACAAAAGGTTGAGCGCCGGCCGCAGGCCATGACTAATCTATAGGCTCAACTCCAAGTATAATATTGATCTACGACTCAGGACGACTACTACTAACTAAACAATGTCGCAAATATTACGGGATGACTAAAATTTTGTGAGAAAATATTGACTGGCCGACCAAACAATTAAAAAAAACTCGAAAAAGGTTGAGCCCCTGCCGCAGGCCGGGGTGATACCTAGTCATTTGTATCACTATCAGTAGCTTAGGCAAAGAAAACACTGACACAAAATATCTAAAAGCAGAAGCGCTAGCAATTTGCGTCCGAAAACTTAACAAACAAAAATAAAATCACCATCAAAAAAGGGACAAATTTGTTATATTTGATTCTAAAGAGTAATCTTCATCTTGGACAATGTAAATATAAGAACGAACTATCATGTCTTGCGGATTGAGTTTTGTCTCCCTGCCTTGGAGATGGTTGTCAGCATTGGTGTTACTATAATCGGTGAGAAATGTTTAGTCTCCCTACATCTTCTGCTAGAACGAACACCTTGGAGGCTATGTAGAAATTCTGATTTCTCATGCTGATTATAAGAGTTTTTGCTAGAACGGACACATAGGCTATGTAGAAATTCTGACTTTCCATGATTCTTGCTAGAAGGAACGCACTTCTTTTCCCTTTTTCTAGAAGGAACACGTAAAATATCTTTAAGTTTTGGTTCTTTCGTTTCGACATTGAAAGCAAATACTTTGTCACCGTGAGCCAAGATGACAACATCAGGATCCGTAGGACTGAAAGCTAGTAGGAAAACCTGCTCATCCCAATACATATCTGGTATTATTTCAATCTCAGTCCTGAAGTGCCAACCAGATTCTGTATAATCATCATCATAATCCTCTTCATCCTCTTCAGTAGAGAATTGGGTGAAATACAGATGTACTCCTGTTTTTTTGTGCGTATACAAATGTACCCCGTTTTTTTCACTTTTACAGATGTACCCCAGTTTTGACTGTTTTTTTGAAAAAACGGCTAACTGAAAGTTATCCTCCATGTCAGCAATTAAGTCATGTTAAAAAGACCTTCTAGTCCTTTAAATCGCTGAGTTAACAAATAACCAACTCGTTCAAATCGCCGATTCCTCTGTTCATTAAAACCATTGTTTTGATTTCTTCTGGATGTTTTAGATTTACAATCAAATCCCAGAATTAATCTAATCAAAATTAAACTAAAGGGCAGGGATAGAGATCAACTATTACGGAGTGCAAAATCAAATCTTCGGAGAATAAACTGTAAACATAAAGAGAGGGAGGCAAAAAATAAACACTAATTGAATTGGTAGATTTCTGTTTACATGTATTACAATGTTCTGAGATGTTCCAATACTAGTTGTACCCTTTATGATATGATTTACGTTAAAGTAAGAAGTCATTTACAAGATCTCCATATGCCAAGAATCCTCCTAAGGCAACAGAGAATACACACACAGCTCTTTGGCCTGAGGAAAATTGTTGGAACACCACTGCCGAATTGGGAAGATGTTATCTGGGACCAAATCAAATAGTTCATGTGCATTCCTATCTAGACAACCGCAAACTAGGGTGATAGCAAAAGAAAACAAATAGAAAAGCATAATATAAACCTGTCCATGAGTCCATCTGTTTTGCAAATTTGCATGGGAGACCTCAACCGCATTTTCGCCAACCGCTAGATAGATAAATTAGAACGATGGAAAAAGATTCCGCTTAATACTTGCCAAAGCAAGGTATAGAGCAACAGGAAACATTGAGTACCCGTAGGAAGAAAGAGTTAGTTTGTTGGTTGTATTGTATGATATACATAGCATACAGACATTAGACATAGAAAAATCTATCCGAATTTGCACTTGCCCTGAAGAATTTTGGGTTCAATTGATCAACATAATCTAAACATGAGGCTTGTTATAAAAGCTTTGGTGCCAAAGTTACTAGAACCTACCAAAAGTAGATGTTCTCTAGAAACATACAGTAACTTAAACTGTATGCGACACTAAGATGATCAGCACCTACCACCCAAGCTCATACAATAAAATAATTATCTAACAAATTTCCTATTTTTAACAGTTAAGCTAAATTTTTCTCAAATAACATAGCACTAGGATGCTTATCCGGATTAACAAATGATGCCACTTTCATTAACAACAGAGGGAAACGAGACTCAATAATACTCATTCAAAATCCTTTCACAAGTGAACATACTAAGTCAACGCATCCAAGAACAACAAAGAATCAAAATATGCTTACCTGTGATGGTATCAAATTGGCAGCCACATATAACCAATATCCGAGTACTACCAAGAAAAGCATTCTTCGACCCCAACATCCTAACTGTTGCCGCAGAAAACAACGAAAGAAAAGTAAATGATACATACAAAATCCCCAACGTTGTAGTCCCCAAATGTTGCTCCCGAAACCAATAAAAACAAAAAATTAAATAGTTCATGTGCATTTCTAGATAACCGCAAATAGGGTGATAGGAAAAAAAAAACAAATGGAAAAGCAGTATATAAAACTGTCCATCTGCAGAATACAAATGGAAAATGCATGGGAGACCTCAACTGCATTTTATTCAATGTTAACATATATATGAAGGGACCAGTGGTTCATTACGCCAACTTCTAGATAGATAAATTAGAACAAAATGAAATGGAAAAGATAAAAGACATTCCAGTTAATACTTGACAAAACAATTCTTGCATAGTGAAAAATCAAAAATATAACTAGTACACAAAGGTGTGGAATATATCACCTTTATCTCATTATACTTGATCTCAACTATTTTCAAACGTAAACCTCTTGCGATCTGATCTAAGACCATTTTAAAAACCATAGACATTTGCTACTATGATCTTCATTGATGCTCTTGTTACTTGAATTACATAGAGTTAAAGGCTGCACCAACTTTGATTTAAGTTTTAATAATACTTATTCATATCGCAATCTCATTTATCGTAAATACATCCCTGTTTAGTGCACTTATCTCTTTCAAAAACATTGTTTTATATAAGGCAACTTATCTTTTATCTCAATTTTCCTTGTCGTTGTTAGTTGAACTCCTAAACACAGGGCAAGTGATTTTCTAAGTCTTGCATTTCTTTTCGATCAAGCCTATCAACATAACAATTCAATCTCAATAAAATCAAATCTGAAAATTAAAATTGTAAATTAGTGAAATACCTTATTTGCAATCTTCTCCCCTCGTACTTCATATCTCCAGACAAAGATCGGATAACCAACCACCAGGATTAACCAACTGCACATAAGAAACCCATGAACAAATTCATCTCCTTACCCATTAAGCCTTTACTTAAATTTTATGCTTCTCAATATTCCCACATTCTGAGTTCCCATTAATGATAATAGTAGAACAAGAAAAAAATCCCTCCCAGGCATTTCACCAAACAACAACTGAGCAAGTTAAATTGATCCACATTTCACATAAAAGAATTTCAATATATTGAATATGCAAACTCCCTTCTGTCAAACATTTTCCAAGCTAAATCAATACGAAAGCATTTAAAACAAAAGGTGACTATAGTTTTACATTGCATCAATTCCATGAAGTATTTCAATATCATCCTAACAATCGAACATGACCAAACTCGTGAAACCCGAATATAAAGCAAAAAATAACCATGTCAATCAATTAGGGCAAAGGATAACCTGTGAAACAAAAATAATAAAAAAATGTGTCTAGTATCAATCGATTAAATCTAAATCCCTAGGGGAAATGAATCCAAGATACTAACAGATTAGGGAAAAATATACCAAACAAATGTTATCATGAATACATTTACTTATTAGGTTTAAAGAAATCGAACAACGAAAAATTGAAAACTCAATTCACCAAATTAAACCTTCTCGGATCATAATAATACATAAACAGAGAAACCCATCAAAGAAATAAGTCTATACAAATAGAATTTTCAAATTAGGCGAAAAATTACTACTCGAGTTTTACGGACAGAGGAGAAAAAGGAAAGAAAAACAGCTGAATAGGTTGTTGCAGAGCTGGTGGTTGTTGAAAGTGCAGGTATTTGCGTGTTGTTACTCAATGAAGAAGTGAAGAAGAAGACTGAGGATGTTGCTGCTCGAGAAGGAACTGAAGAAGAATGAATACTGAAGGTGTTGTTTTCTGCTCTCGGGTACGATATGTATTAGGTGTACATGGAAGGATGAGATTCAACCTCCAATTGCTAATCAATGGTAACAATTCAACTGAAGGATGTAATTGTAATATCACATTTTAATTTCTCATCTCGGTCAACGATAAATTGACCAAAATCACGAAAAATTGACTTTTCCAACGGACTTGGATGGAAAACATCCAACAGGCCTATATTTGTAAATAGGAAAAAAACAGGGGTACATTTTTAAGTCGGGCCTAAATTTAGGGGTACATCTGTTTATAATCCTAGAGAATTCATCATCATCATTTTTACGTACCCAAATTCTCAAAAAGTTCTTCCGAATGTATGCATAACAAATAAAATCTCCAGACACCCCAAGACACTCATTAGAAGCACGTTGACGATCAATATGACGTTCTAGGATTGGCACATTGAGTTCGTCGCACTTAGGATTATAAGCAACAACCTTGTTTATATTTCTTTCTTCAATCCAATAAACGACTCCATCATGTGTAATGAAATTTTCCCGATTACTTCCTCGTCTGTATTCGAGTTGATCCATTCTCCACTCGTCCAAATCCGAGAAGTAGATTTCGAACTCGCGGGTATTATTCCTTAAACGCACGACTTTGAAAGCACTCTCGCAAGCAATCCCCGACGAATAAAAGTACGTGTCAGAAACCAAACTATATGAAAACTCACCAACACTTTCATTCTTCTTTGGTGGTGGAGGGAGGGACACACTATCTTTTGTAATCGGATTACAGACAACATAACGTCCTACGCCGGTACAATCATGTACAACAGAACAAAGAACTAAACCATTGCTTGAAGCTAAAACATAAACCTTAGGATATGCTGCATCGATTTTGTATGATTCAGTAATAAGAAAACTAAAGGAAGACCCATCATAGCCAGATAACTCCCTGCAAGATGATACAAATTTTGTAGACGTATGGTTGTTTGAAAAGATTGCCCATGGTTGTTTGGTTTTGAATTTTTCTAGCATAAGTTGCGTGTTAGAAAGATTAGAATGCCATAACTTTGAAAGATACCTAAACTTGCAGATTAATTTGATCGGTAGTCTTTGAAAGATAGCTAACAAGACATCTTCTGGTAAACCATCTTCCTTCGTTTTTATCCTCTTAGAAAAAGATGAAGAATTCACCATCATATGCACGTATATACGATCCTACAAATTCTCTATATATTTTCGTTATAATATATGGTTAATTAGCTGCGTCCACCGTGCAGTATATATTGAATGAAGTGTTAAGTCTGCACACTTACGATGTTATTTTAATATTGCCAAGAACACAATCACACATCCAAAAAAAACAAGTATTTAACGAGGTTGAATCTTCTGTAAGGAATAAACAATTCTATATATTAGATAGAATTTTGATTTGTTACTACTAGGTTCTCTCTATGGCTATTTACATATATCAATAGGACCAGATACATTCCTTAACAAGGATTACTTTTCCTACACGTTTCCTACTTTAATTCTATGAGACTTAATTAGGCTACACATGTTGGTTTCTAATCCAACTAAATTTCCTAATCCAACCACCTTGATGACCCACCTATGGGTCATCAATTATATATATCAGATTTCCTAATCCTTAGACTAAGTTTTATGGGCTAGATTGGGGGTGCTAGATTAGCACTTAAGTGTTGCAATTCAAAAAAAAAGTGTGGCAAAAAAGTTAACACTAGTTCTCTCTCCTACCTAGTATGTGAACTAGCATGCTAGTATGTGAACTAGCATGCTAGATAGTTACTGTTGAATGATTCGGTAACTTAAAAACTACCTTTTCGCGGAATGGTTCAGCGCTGAGAGATTTATTTTTGATCTGACGGCCGAGATTTAAAGCGCTGAATGGTTTAGCGCTAGGCGCGGAATGGTTCAGCGGTTGGGCGGCGATGTGGACTCGCTAATCTAGCTGCTAGATTAGCACTCCCATAAGACTTAGGAGGTAGTCCCGATCGCTAATCTAGGTGCTAGACTAGCACCCCATAAGACTTAGTCTAATTAAAACCCCACCACACACCTACCAACACAATACTGTACATGCATGCCAGTTGTATACGTTGTATGCCCCTGATGAGGAGAACCACCCCACTAGACCTTACCTGAGCAGGTGTAGCCCATAGCTCGGACTATATCTAGAACGTTTTTTTTGGACTACTCAAAAATGGTGGGGGACTACTCTCCATCCTAGTTACTAATTCTCCGAATCATTCTCGAATGATTCGCGAACGTATCCGAACTGATCGAATCCGAATGATACTTCCGAACTATTTGAACTTCGAACCTAGTTCGCGGATTATATGGACCTCACGAATGATTAGCGAAAGTATCCGAACTGACCGAATCGGAACGATATTTCCGAACTAGAACTACCATAGGTAACTCTCTGACCAGAGTTCTGTTGATTGGTTTTTGTTTGATTTTGTATATATTTTATATTTAAATACAATTATTCAATTAAAATTTCCTATTGGTAGTTGTTTAACCAGTGTTTTATGTGTTGATTTTTGTTTAAAAGTCTATAAACTCGTTTTATAATACATTTATGCGATTAAATTGTTACCTCTTGTTAAATAATCACGCTAAAATATTTTTTTCCATCTTATAAATCATATACAAATAAAATTAGTCTCGTAATAAGGTCATAATACTTATCAATTTATCATATATGTAAACCGAATTTTAAGTGCCGAACTACTGTCCGAACAACGAACCGCTGACCGGATTTTTGACCGAATCCGACCTATCCGAATCCCTATAATTCTCGTCATTTGCAGTCCCGAACTACTACCCGAACCCCGAATTGCTAACTAGGCTCTCCATTTTTTGGGGTGGATATTAGAAGTAATAATGAGTCACCCCTTATCTAAGTTTTTTTTAACACCAAACGTGCCCTTGATAATTAAATTAGTGTAATAATTAGTGAGTTAATTAATGATTAGTGGGATTAAATTGGCTTATTGAGGGATTAGTGAGAGGGACTAGATGGCGGTGGTGGTGATTTGAGGTGGTCGGTGGTGGTGGTGGTGATTTTGTTTAACCGCCACCTTTATATATAACTCCCTCTCATCTACTCCCATCACCACCGACCACCTCAAAGAAGAATTATTGAGAGGGAGTAGATGAAGACGAAGGTGATAATGAAAATGAGAGTTTTGAAAGAAAAAAAAATTAAGATCTTTTTCTTTAAGAGCCACAACAAGAGTATGATGTTTTGGGTACTCATGGAAATTTCAAATTTAGTTAACGGTGCTTGAATTGGCCAAAACATTCCTAAAAATGAACAATTTACAAATTAATTTTGGTTTGGTTAAAAAAGTTCGGCTACAAAATCTGAAGAACAGGTAGCCGAACTCATCTGCAAGTGTAGTTCGGCTAATATTTAAAAACACAGGTAGCCGAACTCGGCTTTAATGGAGTTTTTCTTTCGGAAAAGTTCGGTTAGGAGAAGAAAATCGCAACGTAACCGAACTAGGAGTTCGTCTAGGAAAAAAATTGCGACGTAACCGAACTCATTATGCGAGGTTTTGAGAGAAAAGTTCGGTTAGGAGAAAAAAATTGCAATGTAACCGAACTTTTTTCGATGTAACCGAACTTTTTGCGACGTAACCGAACTATGAGTTCGGCTTGGACCTTTTTTTTTCGACGTAACCGAATTTTTCTATGAAACAAACACCTCCATTAAAGTTGACTTCGGCTAGTTCGACAAAAAATTTCACATAATTCCTAGCCGAACTTCTCACTGTAACTTCTATTTTCAACTCATTTTGATGATTACTTCTCATTATTTCAACGGAAAACGAATAAAAAGTAATGGGTTTGTTATAATTTTGATTTTGTTTTGTTAATGATTTAAATTAAGCTATATATAGAGGTGGCGGTGGTGGTGATTTGAGGTGGTCAATGGTGGTGGTGGTCGGTGGTGGTGGTGGTCGGTGGTGGTGAGTGGTGGTGAGCGGCGGTGGTGATGGGGGGTGGTGGTTATATATATATATATAGGTGGTGGTGATGGGAGGAGGTGATTATATATATAGGTGAAGGGTAGGTTAGTCATTTCCACATTTTAGGACACCCCTTATAAGTATAGGGTAGACATTTCTATCACAATGTAATCCCCACCATTTTTGAGTAGTCCCAAAAAAATGTTTCTATATCTACCGACAAGCCTCATCGGGGCCTCGTCTCCAACCCATGCATGGACGGGATTATTTAGGATCGAACAAATGTTAAGATTACGCACCAAGTTAAAATCATTGAAAAATGTCTTGTGGAAGTTGGCTACATTAGAGGTGTAAAACGTGCCGGCACACGAAGTCGCGTGCTTCACGTGCCATGTGTCGTGCTGTGCTGTGCCAACGATTTAAACGTGTTGTGTCGTGTTGTGCTTTACTAGTGAAAAGCTAGGCACAGCACAGCCCACGGGCACAACACACGAATAAACGTGCCGTCTTTGTGCGTCTTTGGCACACGTGCTATAAACAATTTGAAATCACTTAATGTATACATTAAGTCGGACATTATTACAAGAATTTAATTAGACAACATATCATTTGAAATTATTTCAAGTAAAATTAACAAGTTTATTCAATAAAAAGAAATATCCCATCAAATATAAAATTGGATTACTATCAAGTAAATTAATGTTCTAGTTAAATATAGGTGACGACATTATAACAACGATATTGAAATATATTTTCCAAATATTAAGGTATTATATGTGTTGTTATAAATAAGCCAACATAAAATGTTAAAAACTAGTTAGAATAGTGACACGTGAAATATACAAAAAATGTGATGTATTATGCCTTGTTATATGGTGTATTTGTACATGTTATGACGTGCTCTCTTAACGTGTTGTGCTGGGCTAGGCCACGTGCTTATCTGTGCCGCGTGTTGTCTTTGTGCTATTTGTGTCAATTAGTCAAACCCATCACGTCCCATTTAACTAACGTGCTGTGTCGTGCTAGGCTGGGCTGTGCTCAAATTTTAGCGTGCTGTGTTGGGCTATGCTCGTGCTGGCACATCCCAATTTACACCTCTAGGCTACATGATAGAATGTTAACATGATAGAATGTTAATTTCCATGACGTACTTTCCTCATCTTCACTATGAGAATACAAAAAACCATAAACAATACATTTTGTTGTCGACCATTTATCATGAATGTCTTTCTTTAAGCACTATTTGTCTCGTGTGGTCGTTTAGCTTTGTAGTAGTAGGCGCTATTCCAAGACTTACGTGCTTAGTTAAAGTACCTGAAAATGTAAACAGTAATCCCAGGAAAAAGGGCTCCTATCTATCTATACTCGAGTGATATATGCAAGAACCATTTTTTAGGGACCATGGATTTTCTGGGGATCATGGTATTATTAGGCCAATCTCCTTATAAGGGGTGTCCTAAAGTTAGGTAAATACACATTTATCATTTACTTTAATTTAAATTAAAACTAACCTAATAACTATATAAATCTAATCATATATATCTAATCTAAATGAATCTATTAATCAAAATCAAAATCAAAATCAAAATCAAAAACAGAAGGGTAATCGAAATTTTTAGTATTGAAAAAAAAATATTCTCTTCTTCTTCTCTCTTTCCTTGACATTTCTTGGGTTTTTCAATCAATCTTTTTAATTCGTTTTTTGATTAGGAAAATTGAGTAGAAATCATCAAAATATGGTTTGAATGGAAGTTAAAGTGGCATGTTCGGTTATGAATAATTTTTAAAAAACTAGTTTTGTAACCGAACATTCTGAAACCAAGAACACGAAGAACACTTCGATTATCACGAATTTAATTTTTCGTAACCGAACTCCGAGTTCGGTTGGTTCGCAAAAAATAGTTTTAACCGAACTCCTCATTGAAAACCAATATATTGTGTTCGGTTGGTCCCCATAAAATTCTAAAATTAGTTAGTAACCAAACTCTGCCCATAATACAAAAAAAAAAAAAAAAAAAAAAAAAAAAATGATGTAACCGAACTATGTTAGTTTTCCCACTATGTTGAATTATGATTTAACCGAACTTTGCCTACTCTGTTCGGTTGGTTCGCAAAAATTTCTTAAACTATCTAGTAACCGAACTCTACCCATATTACAAAAAGAAAAAAAATCCAATGTAACCGAACTGTGCTATTTTGCCTACTATTTTGAGTTTCAATTTAACCGAACTTGTCCCACTATGTTAGGTTTGTTCGCAAAAAATCTTGACAAACCGAACTCTTCACTAATTGCATACATGTGGAGTTCGGTTAGATATGTTGTTGGGATAATGTTTGCGAACCAACCGAACATTACTCTGTAAATCCTATAAACAAAGGTCGGTAACATGTCTGTTTTACCGAACGACTAAAAACCTCCATTAAAGAGTGAGTTCGGTAACCTGCGTGTTTGGAAAAAATAACCAAACTACACTTTCAGATGAGTTCGGTAACCTATTCTTCACATAAGGTAACCTAACAAGCCCAAATCTACTCTGAAAATTTACAGTTTTTTGAAAACTTGGAGCAATTCAACCAAAATTATCTAAGTTTGAAGCATACTTGGGTACCCAAATACCCTTCCTCCGGTTGTGGTTGGTAAAATCCATCGTTTTTCATGTTTTCCTTCTTCATCTTCTCTAACTTTACTCTCTCAAGAATTCTATTTCTTTTAAGAAAAACCCATTTAATTTTTTAATCTCACTAATTATCTTTAACTTAATCATCTAACTAATCATTACACTAAGTATTAATAATACTAACTAATCATTACCCAAAATTAATCTGGAGGGTATTTTAGGTATTAATATAAATATCTAGATAAAGAGTCATCTAGATTTACTTCTAATGTCTTACCCAAAATAAAGCCACGGTCCCACACAAAAAAAACATGGTCCCAAAAAACGGTCATATGCAATTAGGCATGCCGGCAATGAACTATTTCAGAGTAATTCTGATTTTGATTTGCCCATGAGTACAGTTGAGAGTTGAGACGGAGGATAAACTTGACCTAGATTCCTGGTTAGGATGTGAGACTATACCTCGTGGTCATTGCACATCAAAATCAACGTGAAGTTATAATTCTAGAAGGCCTAGATAAAATAATCCAACAAGAGTCCCTTTCGAAAAATAGGTCTTCACAATTTGAAAGTTTGAATGGCGATGGAAAATTTTTAAAGCGAATATATTGACGCAACGCATTTGAGGTTTGAACAACCCTACTTGGACCCAAGACCTGCAATATGATTTCACTCAGATACACTTAATCTGATCTTCACTAACTCGTCAAAAAGAAAAGACTTGAGCTAAGTCTTATTATCTAGGGAGCTGAGACAGCCATATGTAATAGTAAAAGGTTAAAACGCATTTAAAGTCATAATTAGGAAGACAATCAACTCACAACTTGTACCAGTTTAATTAGTAGAACCAACGAGATTAGTGCTTAGTCTGTCACGTGGGTTTGGAACCTTCGGGGCATAAGTTTGTATAGGCGTATAGAAAATTGTTTTCATAAACAGAACCTGATTCACCCGCCCAGATCATCAAAGTTTTTCAGCAGTACATCCGAAGGATTTCTACTTCAAACCTCCTTAAGCTTGGTTGCTAGTTTTTAATTGTCTTTTGCTATGTTGTGCCATGGCATTCATGAGGGAACACGGACTCCGGAAAATGGTCATGAGCCTATGTCTGTTGCATGTCCGACACATTAGACACATCAACGACATGGCAATTGGCATGGCATTACTATATACTCTCTTCGTTTCTGTAAGCTGTTTTACTCTCACTTTTTCAATTTAGCCTATTATAGGCTAGAATGGATAATTGAAAGTACCTCTATTTCAGAAACGGAGGTAGTATTGTTTTTCATTTATTGAGATGACACATTCGAATAAAAGAAAAATGGGATTCCATCTGCCTAACCTAGGTATGAAGTCCTGGCTATTGAGACTAACTCAGCTGGTCAATATCAATACGGTCGATCATTTTGTGAGGTATCATTTTAGAGTATGCCAATAAAGGGGTCGTCTTTGTGGTACCTTAAGAAAAATGCGAAATTGATACCTTAAACAAATGCAAAAAATTAGGTATTCAACGTTCAACGGAAATGGACAATTTTTGCATTTTAATAACAATTACTCTAACGCATTCCATTTCAAAGTTTGAAAAACTTACCTTGACCCAAGACCGTAATCCTAGCTTCCACTCTATAAATACACTCAGTATGATCTTCACTAATTCATCAACTAAGCACGCAATTAGATCCTTAAACCTTTTTCTAGATTTCTTGTTTTAATTTGCTCGAGTTCTTCGATAATAATCTAATTAGTGAAGAAAAATATGGCTGGTTACACTTTTAACGAAGAGCTTACTTGCGCGGTAGCCCCACATAGGTTGTTCCATGGATTGTACGTTGATGGCCACAACTTGATGCCCAAGATCATGCCTGAGGTCAAGAGCATTGACTTTATCTCTGGAGATGGTGGTCCAGGAAGCATACAACAAGTTAACTTCATTGATGGTAAGCCTATATATATGTATCCTGTGATCATGAATTTGAATGATACTTAGAAGTTGGTTTTCATTTGTATATATTTTGCGATACTCCAGGATACCCAGTGAAACACATAAAGAACCGGTTGGACTTCGAGGACAAAGAAACCTGCTCAATAAAGTATACCGGGGTTGAGTGTGATGCATATGGTGACCAGATCGATTGTGTTGCCCATGAGGTTAAGTTCGATGCAACCCCTGATGGTGGATCAATATGCAAGATCAAATCAACTTTTATCCCAAAAGGAAATGCTGTTATTGGTGAAGAATTATTGAAGGCAGGGAGAGAAGGATATATGGAGAAATTCCCTGTTTTTATAGCTCATCTCACTGAGAATCCTCACCTCTATGCATAGTTTGTGATGGGTGTGAATTTGGCCATCTACTGATTATCTTGTGTGCTTGTTATGTGTGTGGATCTTTTTTTTTGTATGTTTGGAGATCGTATGGGATGCTTCTTTCATCTTTGTTTTGGTTGTTGTAATGAATAAATTCTCCTTAAACATGTCTAAGGATATAATAAAAATAAATAAATAATATAAGTATGGTTTGTTAGTTTAATTTGTCACCCAAAAATCTTGATTTTTTACTGGGATTGTACGTTTCTGTTTCAATAACATTGTTTTTGTACTTTTTAGTGGGTAAAATCAGTAATGCTCTGTTGACCTGGTAAATTTACCGGGATTCTCCCGTGTCTCACATAAAAATTGGCCCCTGATAATTCTTGGTGGTGGATCCCCGGGGCTTCCAAATTTGTGTAAGACTCTCCCGTCATTGTAGCATTACTGGTGTAAAATGAGTAGCCCAAGGTATTTGGTAGTTGTTCTTGAAATTATCAATCCCGTGAGGATTTAATTGTGTTATATAGTAGATTTTTTTATTTTTATATGTTTGCCTAAAACTGGGAAAGTGAAAAAAAAGTGAAAGATTCATTTTTCAATGAACATAGATCATATACTCCCTCCGTCCCTAATTAGATGAGCTACTTGTAGTTTGCACAAATTTTAAGGCAAAGAGAAAAGTGGAGCATATTTAAGTATTTTTTACAATTATACCCTTATGGGCAATAATTAGTAAAATTTAAAAACGATTTATCTCTTAAACTATACCACGGTTTTTTATAAACTTTATACCGTTGAAAAGCATTTTAAAACACCTACGCAACGAAAATATTCATGACTATCAAATTATACATATTTTTTATAGAAAAAATAATCAATTAAAAGGTAGTTTTAGAAATATCCCCTTGGTTAATGAAATAGCTCATCTATTTGTGGACAAAACTAAAAACCAAATAACTCATCTAATTAGGGACGGAAGGAGTATTAATTTAATAATGTCCTTCAAGTTAGATGTTAGATGTGTTAGTACTTTATTAATTTTTTAATCCTGAAAATGGAAGATCCGTCAATCCTTGTATTAAACTTTCACCTTAAAATATATTTTTATGGTTTTTTTTTATATAAAAAATAAATTTAAAGGAGCCCTTACTCAACAGGAGCCCTTACTTCTGTTGAGTGTTATACTCCTCGAACACCAAAATTTTCCTCAGAGTTAAAGTAAGCAAATTATCTTACTAACACTTAAAATGAACTTCCCTAAGTCTGCCTCTTTTTCCTTTCCTTTTTCCAATATATATTATGTGGGAGTATCCATGGACACTCTTAAATGGACAAGGTCGAACAAGATTTACGTCATTTTCTCCGTCAAACTCAAACGACAATGAATTTAAGTCTAATACTTTATTGACATGTTTATATTATCAGACTTTACATTCCCACCAAAAATGAATGCAATTCGAAATAGCAAACCTGACCATCTACTGATCTTAATGTTAACCGTTAATTTTGAAGGGCTGATATTCAAAGGGGTAGATGGTGGTTTTATACATCTCGAATTGTGCTAATTTTTTGTAGGAATGTAGAGTCCTATAAAAAGAATATATCATCAAAATATTAGGCTTAAATTCATTATCGTTTGGGTTTTGCGGAGAAAATGGTGCAAATCTTGTCTGACCTTGTCTATCTAAGAGTGTCCATGGATCCTTCCTCATATATCATTCTCTTAGTTTTGTATCCTCCCTAGTTTGAAGCCTATGCGGTTTATTTGAGGTTTATATATTTTTTCAACCACCTAGACTAAATGAAAAAGGGGTGTCTAAACCAGGTAAAATTACTAACTTACCCTCACTATTAATATTCAATCCCATGCCTTATCCTTCTAGAATTTGGACCTATTCAAATTCTTTCAAAACTAAAATCCATCCAAATAATTTCCCTCACAAACTAATATTAAAACCTAACTTCATCAATCGATTCAAACTACATCGATTAGTTTAAAGGAAATTTCATCATCTATTTTAAAAATAAATAAATTCAAACTAAACATCGTCGATTGCAATCAATTACTCTTAATTATACTTGTGATTGATTTATCCATTCAAAATTAAAAATTACAAACATCTTGGATCTCTGTGTTTAACAATAATATGTCGACGTGCATGTCCATATTGACCGATTCCTATGATAATCGGTCTATGTTTATGACCACGTCAACCGATTATTTTGTATGTGTTTTCTGGTTGAAGTACATTTAACCATAATCGGTTGACGTTCATACCTGTATCGCATGATTCTGGTAGGGAAGAATACCCAATTTTTTGTATGTTTTTTTTTTTTTTTTTTTGCTGGAATCCGATTAGGTGAGTTCACATAAACCGATTATATACAAGCCCATAATCGGTTCATGTAAATTTCCACATAAACCGATTCATTAAACATGTGTAAATTTTTAAACCCTGAAATTTTATCTTTATATTATAGAGCATGAAAATACGAGTTGAACGCAAAACGAATGAGGTCATTCCGACATCGGACAAAGAAGTTACGAGCAAAATAGTCAAAGAATTGCCCAGATTTACAATCGGTTTACATAGGCATTTATGTAACCCGATTCTAGCGGAAAAAAAATCACAGAAAAACTCTTGAATTTTAATCGGTCTATGTTCTAAGTCTTACAAGTGCATGAATGTATACCGATTCTGGTTGAGATTTTTCAAAAAAATTCAAAATTTTTACATGTTTTGATGATGATTGAAGATTAATTGATTCATAGGTTAACATGATTAAACATCAATTAATCACCAAAATTAACACTAATTAATCAGGGGTAAATTAGCCATTAAGTAAAATAGTTGTATAAGGAGTTTTCCATTTTACTTCAAAATGTATTTGTTTTTCTTGTAGTCATAGGCCTCAAATAATATGCATAAGCCTCAAACTATGGAGGTTTTGTATCTCATTTTTCTCTCCTGCATATGTTAAGCTTGTCCCAGTGTCTTCTTTGTTTCTTTTAGGTAGCATAAGCTTTTATGCCCCATTTTTATCAATGATTTTCTTTTTAGTGTTAAGTAAAAAAGCAACTAAATTCAAGAACATATTGTGAATAGAGAAAGAGAAGAAGAAGACACAAATTATAGGGAGAAAAAAAGAGAGAATTCTCATTAGATGTGTATGAATATAATGTTTAAGCCTCTATTTATATGGATTTAAGACCTAGTGTCCAAGATATGTAAACCCTAAACTTAGACATGAAGGGCATCTTAGTAAATAAACTTTATTTATAACAACCCCCTGATGACCACTGTGGCTAAGTCATTACAAACATACCAGGAAAACTCAAAATAGAAAAACCTGAAATTGCATAAGCATGTAAAGACTCGACAAGACACGCATATGTTGCCTCGTTAAAACCTTGACAAAGAAAAACCCAATAGGACAAAACCTCGACGAAGGAAAAAGAGTACAACGCGATTAGTCCAGTAAAATGCAACTTGTATGATGGTGCTCCCCCCGATGAGTACTTCAGTAAATTCTTGGCTTGCAAATCTTTGAGTTGAGACATCCCAATTTCGGTGAAAGAATTTCTTGAATGCAAAAGATCAGTGTTCTTTCATGAATGTCTGCTAGTCTATGTTGTGTTAGGCGCTAGGCGAGGCGAGGCGCCAAGTCCGTCTCCTAGCGCCTAGGCGCGCCTAAGGAGCCCTAGGCGACCACTTGCATGTTATACGCTATTTTAGGCTTATATGATGATTATAACCCCCCGGACTTTAATCATCAAGTTAAGATCATCAAGTTTCAAACCCGAAAAAGCAACCAACTAAAAGAAAAATATAAAAAAGAACACAAAAACTAAATCTCATCATTTATTTTTCTAACAACTTAGCTTTTGGAATCATAGTTAGAATCTTTTCTCTTCTTTTTTTCGCTGCAGTTAGAATCTTTCTATCCCTGTGTTATTCTTGTTTGTGATGGAGTAATAAATCCAAAGAGGAGAGGAGGAGTATATATATATATATATGAAAATCTTTTTGAAATATTCTATGATGTGGAATCTTAAATAAGGAGGAAGTTTCAATCATATTAGGAAACAGGTAATGGATACCACTTACCAGGATATGGGAAGAAACGAGAATTCTTTCTCAGTGGGTAAAATATTTGATAACTCTTATCATTAATCACATAGTTTTCTTCCATATATAGTTTTCGCTATTGATCGGTGTTGATCAATCTTTTCATTATCCAATTTTTCTATGATTACATTAAGTAATAAAATCTTTTTCTTACCATCTTTTTGATCATACCAGCGTTAGCAGTACATGATAATATAATCTTGAAAATGGAAAGAACGTGCTATTAAGAGCTGCACTATATTAAGTTTCCATATTACTGATCAGGAAATAACATCTAATCCTTCAATCACGTTTATAGACTTTCCATGTATTCTCATGATTACGTCTTAACATTTAATCCCTTCAATCACGTTTACAGACTTTTATTACGTCTGTGATTTTGATAAAAATAGGAAACAGAGGAAACAAAGGCGCCTTTGGCGCTTAGGCTAGGGCCTAACCTTTCCGCAAAGCGCCTAAAGCGCCATAGTCGCTCGCCTAAGGCGCCAAAGCGGAATATAGGGTCGCCTTGGATTCCTCGGGCGCTTGTGCTGCGCTTAGTGCGCCTTTAGCGCTTAGGCGCAAAAGGCGAGCGCCTTTTACAACATAGCTGCTAGTTGATGAAGTTTTCTTTTATGTTCCAAAAAAGTATTGTCTTTGATTAATACTTTTACAGAATTTATATTCTTCTTCAACTCATTGAGAACTTGTGTGATGGATTAATGTTAACTTCTCGTGATGATTTGATGAAGTCGTTGATGGAGTTTCTTCAACAAAATAGCCAAGATGTAGATACATTACTGTAAGTGAACAAAACGGAGAAGTGGATGCGGAAATTGAGGTAACGATTATATTTGTTAGTTAATCGTTTTTCCTGTTTAAGAAAAGCATGTTTATATTTCATATATTTTGCTTTTGCTCAACAAAATTTCAGTACAATTGATATGTTCCATTATTGTGTATGGGTTGCTTTATATGATTATTGTTTTCGGTTAAGAAAAATTGCGTCAATTTATTTGGCTTATGATTTGGTATCTTCTTTTGTTGGGTATCAAGTGTTTTTGCTTAACGAAATTCGGTGCAGTTGCGGTGTTGTAATGTATATATTTGTTTAGTCCAACTGATTCCGGATAAGAGAAACTAAGTTATTTCTGATCTTAGTTAGACTTATTAATTGGAAGATTCGGTAATTCAAGTCTAATCGAATGCGTTGACAAGAAAAGCTAGTTAACTAACCTAGTGTTTGTATTGTCTAAAGCGAAAGGTCTAAGTTATTTTCTGAATAATTAGAGCTTGATGAGACTATATTTTGGTCTTTATTCTGATCTTTATTTTGGTCTTATCGAAACAAGCGATTGTACATATGCAATCGGTTCAACAATAGAATTAAGTTTCTTAGTCGATTTATAAGACTATAAGGAAAGTTGCTTCGGGCAATTGTTTTCTTGATAACATAATGAAAACAAATTACTTTTGTAATTTCGGTTTTAATATTGGTTATATAAAATGGTATGTGAAACCTTCGTGCTTACTTTATAGGTTGTACAAGTCTTATAGATTTGTAAGATCCTTTCGGATTGTTCTTTATTTGCTCGAACCTTTGTCATTTTGTGACAAAAAGGGAGAAAATATATGGAGTAAACAAGTGATTTTTAACCACTAGGAAAGGACAATTGTTCTTAAACGTTATATCTAACGAAAGAGTAATGCATTGACTAAGGGGGGAGAAACATATCATATTGATGTGTAGTATTTCATACGATAAAAGGGGAATAACAAAGATGTTCGGATTGAATATTTACCTAGATTGTCTTTAGAAGGAGTAAAAGCTTTTTTTATTTAAATGCCAACAACGGCATTTATTTATTGAATATATACAGGTTATTGTGATGTTGAAACTTGGAACCAAGCGTATGAAGAATGAGTTATTTAGTAATTCGTTTAGCTCCATATGTAATAAGAGTTTTATCACTAAAATTGACAAAGGGAGAGATTGTTAGAGCATAGCTCGGTTGAACTCACCAAGCGTTGGTATGTCAAGGTTGGTTGTCATATTTTAGTGTCAAAACTCATCTACAGTCGCTTGATTAAATACTAGAGTCAACTTTGTTTAGGTTAGAATAGAAAGTCTAGGAATGTTGAGACGTACAAGTATTACTCCGAAGACCTGAAGAATGAGAAGAAGTAACGACTACAACGACGACATCATCCTTTCACCCGAGGTTAGTAATATTGACTTGAACTTGTTTCAATTCCTAACGTATCTTTCAAGTTGTGCTATAGTGAAAACATAACATGCGAAACTGTAAATATTGTATATAATACTCTAGTGATAAGACATGATCATAATAGTATGGTCATAGTATTAAGGAATTACATTGCTGTCGATGGTGGTTTTTATTTCAAGGCTAAAACCTTAAAACCCTAAATTTATGTACTCTCGTTCTGCAAAGAAGTGAGATCTATTCAAAGCTAACGAGCGCTTATGCTACTCTGCTTACAATAAGTACCGAGAAATTCGGTATATTTATATATAAAATTTAATTAGAATGGTGTTGATTGCAGAATCACAAATATTCTGTAGATTTTGTCGAAGCTCCTGCCTACATTATTCATTAATGCAGGGTTTTGCTGAGCGTCTATCTTATGTTGTGTTCCTGACTGAACTCTTAAATAACTGACATTAAATTTGTGTTTGTTCTTAGCTGAAAGCATGAGTTTTCTTAATGTTCAAATTAAGATATGCATAAGAGGCACTGCAAGTCGTGCCACCGAGAAACGTGTTACTTGCAAAGTAGCCAAAAATCAGTAATTTTGTGTCAACGCGATTCACTAAAATTGATTAATTTTGTGGCAGCTCGCAAAAAGTCAATTTTGACATAATTTTATGTCAGCTTACAAAATTAGGTTTTCACCCTAAAACGGAGCCTACACAAATTCTCGATCCCTATTGGTCGATATCAAACCTAGGCAAGCTAGGAAACCAAGCTACCATGTAACTAGTAGGAGTCGAATCCTACCAAAAATCAAATAAAGAAGAAAAAAGGAATCCGCAACTAAGTTGGAAAGTAGCGGAAGGAGGCACGACCGGGCAACTTGGCCGGTCGGTTTTCCCTAGCAGGCGCCCCTCATTGCCGACCGGCCACGCCCCATGCTGGTGACAGTTGGTCCCTCTTTTCCATCGACCTATCGGATCGCACCAAAGCTTTAACCGGCACTTCTAATTAAAGTTGAAGCAGGTTGGTCGCGTGCTTACAATCGTTAAGAGATCGGATCTTGGCAGTCCAAAATGGTCGCAAATTGATCGTGATCACACAACTTGGTAAGCTCCATTAGCTAACCCTATATCTTGCAAACACAACCGAACAAGTCTCGTGGAACTCATCGGCGGGCCCACTTCTATTCCAACCAATCGGAACTCCCCTAGCATGCAAGCAGCAACCATAACCGCTAGCCAAAATAGGTCAGCCGCACAGATGCAAAAGAGCTTCAATCGAATTAAGACCGTCCATGGCGGTCTTAAATCAATTGTAGCCATCCAAGTTCGCCAGCCGAATCGACCGACCTATATTTGATTTTGGACGACCAACAAGGTGCCGATACACTCATTGGCGGCCCATCTTTGGCTTAGACCAATTGTATTGCTCGTAACCTGCCAGCAACACCCCAAACCGATCACCCAAAGTGGGTTAGTCACACGACTTTAAAATCCTTGAAGTCCAATTAACGGCAGTAGATGACTGCCGCAAAGTGATCTCGGCCAGCCAACTTCGCCAGCCGAATCGACCGGCCCAAATCCGATTTCGAGGAGCCAATAAGATGCCGTCGTGATTGCCGGCAGCCCCTATTCCATGAGGACCGACCGGCATGTCCTAAGCCTACCCATACGAATCCTGGCGGATACCCAAAGATGGTTGGTCACGCTACCCAAAAGAGTCTTAAATAAATTAATTAACGGTAATCAACAACTGCCGCAAAATCATCTCAACCATCCAACTTTGTTAGATGATTTGACCGGCTTAGATCCAATCTTAGGCGACCAATGGGACGCCATGATTGCTGTCAGCTACTTCCCTTCTTCAAGAGACGGTCACGCCACTTTCTATCTATTTGTTAGGCTACCAAACGCTCAACCAAAGAAGGATGGTTGCGCTCCTAACAACGACACTTCTTATATATTGATTTAATTTGAGTTGCTTGCTTAAAAGCGATGCTTTACGTGCATCTATTATGAACGATATTTCATAAATATCGATTTAATAAATAATTTAATTATTTAACTATTTATTTAACCTAAAAGCACCGTATGCTATTTTTGAGTGCTAACTCACATCAAGTTTCACTTTCATGACTTGACTCATCACATATGACCACCTATTGGCTAGCTTGCGCGTGATTGGTCGAAATTATCAGGTCTTGTCACGAAGACCCACTTAGAAATTACTATGAAGGATTGTTTTATTCTTCATGTAACTTGCTCCATATTTCCACAAAAATACTCGAGACATCGAACATGTCAAAAACTAGGGGATACTCATTAGGGTATTGGTCGGCGGTTTACAGCGTGCGGCGTGAAACACGCCCATTATGAGAAAGTGTCAGGAAAGGCGGATGGTTGATAGCAGTAAAGTAGTAGTGGGTGTAAAGCTGACCGGTCTTCCCTTCATGACAAGGACATGGTTCTCACCACTTTTAGACGATCCCCACTTCTCCAGTACTTAACTACCTCCACTTCCTATGTGATCAGGGCGTTCAACTATGACTTGTATAAATAGGTTCTCAATCTATTTCAACCGACAACAGTGTCATCAGCACAAGTATCCAGAAACACCAACAACTTATAGCTTACATTCCGTAAGAAGGTTCTACATTCTGATACAAGTCATAAAATAACCACACCTTCATAGTTCATCATTATGATCTTAACACCTTCTTTGCTTCCATCCCTAAGATTAACCCTTTTCCTTCCTTTGTGACCAAATTGAATCTGGAACCGCCATGTCTTGGTTTAGGACAGAGTCTTACAGATTGATCACTCGAATCTAAAGTACTCATGTGTAGTACATTTTGTTTAGGGTTTGAATTCGTTTCTCATCAACACACCCAATTTACCATTCTCAGCAGAATCAGTTTTTACCATACTACAAATTGGCGACCACAGTGGGAGATTAATCTCTCGGTTGCAAAATCAATTTCCCAATTTTCATTTTAATTCTCCCAATTTCAAAATAGTGGATATTAGGTCTGGATCGGTAACTAATCCTGATGATATCGGCGCTAACAACACTCCAGGCGCCAACATTCCTTCTGTTGACACCAATGTACTGCCTTCCAGCACCGTCAATACCTCCCATGGCGTTACATCCTCTACCACAAACACCAGCGGAGCCGGAAACATCCCCTATGGTGTGACACCTCCTGTCACCAGAGCCAGAGAAGATGGAAATTTTCGTAATGTTTCTTCTAGCGTAACAGCTCCAATCACCACCAGAACTACTACCACTCCTTCATCAGGACGGGAGGCTGGAGGAGCCTGAGGAAACCAACCTCCCATTACCATTATCGATTTACTGGAGAGACAAGAAGTCCTTGATAAAGCTCAAACAGACATGGCTACAACTCAGAAAGAAGTGCTCACTTTTGTAGATGGGGCAAAACGAGTTGATGGTTTTTACGGAATTGAGGAGACGGCCATGCGGAGGAAACTCCTTGAACCGAGCGAACTGTTAAACCTAACACAGATGCACTACAAGAAGGGAGTGCTTTGAATTCGAGAGATCAATCTATAGTGCTCCGGCCTAAACCAAGACAATGGTTGTTTCAGAGTAAATTCGATCACAAGACAGGACGGGTCGATCTGTATGAGGGATCCTGATAAATGTGTGAGATCAATGGTGATCGAAGATTGTAGGTGTGTTGTGTATTCTGAAATAAGATAAGTTCTGAATGATTGAATTTGCTCTGTTGAGAGTAATTTCTCAGAAGTTGAGTTGTTAATCTTGTGTTGTCTGTTTGACGTGAGATTGTCTTGTGTTTCAATCATGATTCACGAACTTATTTATATTGCTAGAATTGTAAACACCATGATCCCATGAAGTGTGATAGTTTATGGAATCAAAGAGTGGAGAAGTGGAAATCGTGTTAAAACTAGTTGTTCAACGTGTGGAGACTTGGTCGATTTTCCATCCACTACTTTGTTAACTCCTTCAACTGATTGCACGACTTGCTCACATTCTCATCGTGTGTATGAAAATACATGTCGTAGACCGCCAGACCAAAACCCTAGTTAATATCCCCCATGTGACACGTGATGTCTCGTAATTTAGTTAGTCAGTTGCTGACTTCATGACTTCATGGGACGATGAGGCCTTGTATTGTTGAGTCGAACGTGATTTGCAAATGTTCTGAGACTCATGAATTGAACGTGTCTGTTGAGACAGAGGTATGATTCTCACGTAAATGTTGATAGTTAAGGTGAGCAATTATTGCTCATTCGGTGGATTCTTGAATATTGACAATTGAACCAATATTCCTTAGTCTGAACAAATATTGCTCGTCTGATGAATTATTGATAGCATGACCAAATAAATATTAATTTAAATACCGGCAACTGAACCAAGTATAATTAATAAAATATTGACCATGAGATCATCGTAAAATTATTAGTGTTTGAATCTGGAATTATGAACCTTGGACTCAAAACCCTAATTCGATCAATTGATGATCAATTAATGGTTTATTGAAAATTAACCACGGAAGGAGGAACCGGCTACATGGGATCATGGGTCGACCATGTAGCACCCAGATGCTCAAGTGAGCAAATACCAAGGTCTCTTGAAGACTTGTTGATTTGTTGATGAGAGGATGATTAAATGCTGGTTTAATCATTTATTAAAATAATGCTCGTCTGAGCCTTAGGTAATAAAACCTAATTAATTATGAAGAGATGAGGGACCGACCAAGGGGTCATGAAACCGGCCCTGGGTGGTCATGGGATCGTCAGTCGATCATTTTATGGAATTCCAAGTTGTTTGGAAGATTTTGAACCTAATGTGAACAAATTAGGTCAAATGATGAAAATATGAGGGACCGCCTTCTTGCAAGCCAAAGAGCCAACCCTGGTCGGTAAAGGTAATATGCTCGTGTCACCAAAGTGTTCGCGTCTCAGTCCTGAGTTTATGAAGAAATTATGAAGAAATCAGGGATTTTGCTGAAACTGAGGAAACTTCATGAGATGAAGGAAAATATTTATAAAATGAAAGAATCATGGAGTGTGGGACCAGCTATGGCCAAGGCATGGCGGACCAGCCAATGAGCCCGGTCCCATAGCATTTTTCCTAATTTTATTATATTTTTCATGATTTTATGAAAAATACCATGAATTCAAAAATTTTGTTGAAATAAAGGAGTTTTCCTTGAAGTGAAGGAGTTTCCATGAGATGAAGGAAACAAATAATATTAATAATAATAAAATAAGGGCGTATGCGACTGGCTTGGGCATGGTTGGTTGTCTAGGGCCCGGTCCCATGAGTTTTCCCTAATTTTATGTGTTATTTCATGATTTGAAGGAAATATCATGAAATCAAGGAATTCCATGGGATTAAGGAAACATAAAAAATAATAATAATAAAATAAGGGCGTGTGGGACCTGCTAGGGCATGAACGGACGGCTAGGGCTCGGTCCCATGAGTTTCCCTAATTTTATATTATTTTTTCATGATTTGAAGGAAATATCATGAAATTAAGGAGTTTTCATGAGATTAGGGAAATAATAATAAAATAATGAGGAATCATGAGGTGTGGGCCCGGCCACGACTAAGGCATAGCCGGCCGGCTAGTAGACATGGTCCCACGACACCTTTCCCAATTTTATATTATTCTTGATGCGAAGGAAACACCATGAAACTGAGGAGTTTCCTTAAAACGAAGGATATTTGTTCGAATGAAGAGATTTTCATGATATCAAGGAAAATAATAAAAATATGATAAAATATAGAATTTGGATGTGGGACTGGTCACGGCGTGACTGGACGGCCGGTGATCCCAGTTCCCTAGCGCCTTGACTAATATTTTATTATTTATTATTTTCTTCCTATTTTGCATAGGTTCATCGTTCTTTCGTATTTTGGAATGCTTGTTCGTGCATTCAAGTGCTCGTTGGTGTATTATTGATGAGTACACTAGCACCATTTTAGTTGGGGCTTGCTCGATAGTTTCTCAGATGCCCGTGTGTTGAATATTTATTACTAACCCATGGAATTCTGCTGGGAAGAACCATGAATTGAAGTAATGAAATATTATGGAAAACATAGAATATTTTCCAAGGATTCAGCTGATGAATCTGATGATTTAGGAATAATTAATTGATGGCTCTATACTAGTACGATCGTCTAGGAGCATTAATTATTCAGGAATTGAGTAATATGAGATAGTTGAAGCGTCATATTTCTTTTATATAGTCATGGAAAACATTGTTACATCCTGAAGACGTTATCGCTCTATACTAGCAGGCAAGCTGTCTAGGAGCCGTCCAATCTTTCGATTCTATACAGAAGTAATTACTGAAATTGCTCAGTATTCGTGAGATATGTGATAGACGCATTTATGTGTCTATATTAGTCTCAATTCTCTGTAATGTTAGTACTCGATTTTGTGCTTATTTTGGTATTTTATGTCTTTGTAGGTGTTTTTGGAGAAATAAGCTTTTGCGGGAAAATTGGCTCGAAAAGTGGTATTTGCGCTCGTGGGAGAAAATTACTATTCGGACCCCTCATTTGGATAAGGGGCACCTCAATTACTAAGGGGCGACCACTTTCTATTCACACCCCATGAACGGATAAGGGGCATCCATGTTCTTCCCCATTTGAACCAAGTTTTGGCGGGAACACTATATTATCAACTGCGTAAATTTGGAGCGAGAATTGGACGTGATATAAAGAGATTCAACTCGGATATCTTATGGCTGGACTTATAATGGCCAAACAGGGTTGGTATATGTGTTTGATTCGACTAACTTTGGTTGGATTATCCGTTTGAAGCTAAAACAGGGAAGAAGAATACTCGAACTCTGCTGAGATGATTTTGCACGAGTTCTTTTTGGGTCTGTTGGATTGGGTTTGCTTAGGTCCTGTTTTGGATTAGACAGGATATAACAGGGTTTGGTTCGAAGAAAAACACAGGTTTAATCGTTTCACGATGAAACAGGGTATAAGAGTTATCTCGGGGTAGTTTGGAAAGCTTAATATGGCAGTTACGTATTATAGAGGGAAGATATTCTCGAGAATCTGCTCACGTCAGGGAAATGGAGATAAACAAGGTAACAAAAGCCGCAAAGAGAGTTTAGAAGGAAAGAAAATATCTGTAACTTGGCTGTGAAGAAGAAGAAAATAATCGAAGATTTCTTGGGAGATTTATCGACCTGTTGTGTATATATAGGCTTCTGTGAGGTCTACGAAGGGGAGTCGAGAGTTTGGGGTAGAGCAGAGGAAGAAAATCACGCTGCCGAGGTGAATTACAGAGGTGCAAAGAAGAGAGTGAAGAAGACGAAGAACCGACACTTCGAAGTGTCATTCTCAAGAACACGAAGAACAGACTCATAGAGACAGTCTTTTATTCTGCAACACATTTAATTTATCGTTCTCTGTAACAGTGTCTTGCAACACTTATAAACGTTGCGATTTCACTGCTTTATTATTTTTCACCTCTTGTAAGCACTTTTTGAGCTATGAATATCAATTTTTAACGTGTTTTCACCATGAGGAGCTAAACCCCAACACTGGGATGACGGAGGAAGCCATGTTTCATAATGTTTGGTAATTATAATTGATTCTTAAGACTTCTTGCATTGATTTTTAATCGATTTATGATTTTCATTGATTATTTGTGATTTTGTTTGATAGTGTATGCTTAGTCTAAGAACTTTTGATACACTATGCTTACGATTTACATCTAATGCTTTATAAAATATACTTTTGGCAAAGAAATAGAGTCTAGAAAAGAGCTAAAATTGTTATGAATCATTGTATGAACCAATTGATTGTGAAGTTTGGTGGAATCCTGATTCCCAGTAATCTCTCAATATTGTTATCATCCTTTATTTTATTCGCTAGTTTTAGTATTTTATTTAAGTAAGTCCTAAAATCAACAACTTCCCAAGTCTGAGAATCGAATCCCTATACTTACCACTTGTAAAACTACATCAGTTTTTGGCGCCGCCGACGCGGACTTGTATTTAGGTTTAGGTTTTAGGTTTTGTATTTTTTTAAGGTTTTGTATATATTTTATTTATTATTATTATTATTATTATTTTAGATTATCTTTTGTTCTATTTATGTCTTTGGTATTTTTGTTTCTGTTGTGCAGGTTTTGCTTGAAACGGAAGGTGAAAAGTTGGACTTGCCATAAAAGGAGAAAGCCGAAGATTTTATTTTTAAAGACTTTTATTTTTGCTAGTTTTTTTTATTTATTTTTAGACTTGTAATTTTCTTTTATTTGTTTGTGTTTATTTTTAGTACTTTATTTATATATATAAAAAAAAAAACACTGCACACACCATTTGCATCTTCGTCAGACTACCGAGTTTAGGAAAACTGGTGGATTAGTAAGCTGAACCCGTGCCTTGGGCCTTATGGGAGTTACCAGCTGAAAGTGCACAAACCTCAGCCTCGTACCTTTGGGTATATTTCGCTGTAGGTAACCCAAGCTTACCTAAATTATTTAGCCCAGCATTTGCATGTGCACATTTTGTTGAATTCTTGTATGCCAGAACGTAAGAGAGACGCTCTAGGACGATTTATGCGTGAAAAACCTAGAAGTGATATTTTAGGAAACAAGAATCTTGACTACCTTAATCTAGAAAGTTCCATTTTTGGACGTTCTTCTCACGGTGAGGAAAATATCCTCAATACTTCTATTTTTGCCAAAATGGTTGAGGAAAAGGATGATGAGGTCCGGATAAAAACCCTTAGGGATCGTTTGAACCCTTTTAGGGTAGTGCGTGACCCAGGTGTAGTTCCACCAGCTTCTACGGTCCAATTTGACATTAAACCCGAGACTATTGGCATGCTTCGTAAGTTTAGGGGGGGTAGAGAATGAGAACTCGTATTCCCACATAAGAGACTTTGAAATGATTTGTGACACAATGAACTATCCGAATGTCTCCAAAGATGTGCTTAGGTTACGTTTGTTTCACTTCTCTCTCTATGATAAAGCCAAAGAGTGGTATTATTTTATTCTTTCTAAAACAATTACCACCTGGGATGGTCTTGTAGAGGCATTTGTTAAGAAATTCTACCCACACCATAAGACCAAGCTGTTCTAGCAGTCTATCCAAACCTTTAAGCAGAAATTAGGTGAAAAACTTCATGATTATGTAGAAAGGTTTAGTGAATTGTTATACCAGTGTCTACATCACAGCTTTGAAAAAGCCCACATGGCCCAAATTTTATATGAGGGCCTTGATAGTGAAACCCGTATGCAGGTAGAAACAATTAGTGGTGGCGAATTTACCCATCAAGACCCAGTTGAATGTTTCGACGAATTCATCGAGTTAGCTGAGAAGACTCGTCAATGGGCTTCAATGAGAGAACCAGAAATACCTAGAAACCCTATCCATAGGATCGATAGAGTTGATTATGGGTCAGATATTCTTAGGCGTCTAGAAGCCTTAGAAATGAATCAAGGGTCACACAATGCTAGATACGAAGAGCAAGCCAATGCTCTTTATAACAACTCTAGGTTTGAAAACCGTCAAAGATTTGATACATATTCCGATACCTATAACCCTGGTTGGAGAAACCACCTGAATTTCTCTTAGTCTAAGGGCCAGAGTCAAGGCCAGTCTAGTAATTCTCAGGCTTCCTCAGGTTTTGGGTATATTAAGAACCATTTAGGGCCAGATCAGTATCAGAACCTGTCGGATAAAAAAATCATGAGCTTAGAAGAGTCTCTGACCATCTTATATCATAACACTGCAGAGTTTAAGCAAACGGTTGAGAAAGGTTTACATGAAAACTCTCAGGCTATTTCAGAACTAAGAAATCAGGTTAGTATAATTGCAGAGTTTTTGAGCGAAAGAGAGAAAGGCAAGTTACCCAGTCAACCACTACCCAATACTAGAGCAATTCATGAAGTATCCTCTAAAGAGAAATAGTTCAATCATGTGAACTCTGTAACAACCCTTAGGAGTGGTAAAACGGTAGACAATAAGGTAGCCATGCCTAATAGTGGACATACTGTAGATCCACCTTCTAGTTCCCATTCTCTGGTTCCCAAGATGATCCCCAGAAGGAGCCACTAGCTGAAGAGACTGATAAAATTTCTAGTGATGCCCATGTGGTTCCCGATAGGTCTCATTTTGTGCCCAGAGCCTCATATCCACAGTGTTAGTTCCAACTAAGAGAGAGTCGACTTTCAACGAAATAATGGAGATTTTTAAGCAGGTAAACATTAAAATTCATTTATTAGAAGCAATTAGGCAAATGCCTGCTTATGCCAAGTTTCTTAAGGATCTTTATACTCGAAAGCGTAAGCTTAATGTCCATAAGAAAGCCTTTTTAGCTGGTCAGGTAAGTTCAACCCTTCTGAACCAAATAGCCCCTAAGTATAAAGACCCTGGATGTCCCACCATATCTTGTACGATTGGTAATCACATGGTTGATAAAGCATTACTTGACTTAGGAGCCAGTGTTAACCTACTCCCGTACCATGTGTACACCCAACTAGGTCTTGGTGAGTTGAAACCGACTAAAATGACCCTACATTTAGCTGATAGGTCTGTCAAAGTCCCTCGTGGTGTTATAGAGGATGTTCTGATTGAGGTTGATAAATTTATTTATCCAGTGGATTTTGTTGTTCTAGACACTCAACCTGTTCAGGACCCTAGTGCTCAAATACCGGTGATTTTAGGTCGCCCATTTTTAGCCACATCTAATGCTATCATCAACTGTAGGACCGGGCTTATGAACATATCCTTTGGTAATATGACCACTGAACTAAATGTCTTTAATGTTAATAGACAACCTTCTGATGACTTGGAGGAAGTGAATATGATTAGCACTTTAGTTCAGGATAATTGGGACGACACTTTATTTGGTGATTCCTTAGATGAATTTGATGAGACAATTCTCTTAAGTCAGTTAGGTGACCAAACTTTTGAACTAGAAGAAGCTCTCGAGTACTTTAAAGACTCTACAGACCCTGAAATTCAAGCCATAGTGCCAGGCCTTACGGAGAGTAATGTTGACCCTAAGTTTGGGGGTAATGATCTAGAAGAAGCTCTTGAGTATTTTAAAGACTCCGAGGATCCAGAAATTCAAGCAATAATTAGAGGTCTTTCTGAAAATACTAATTACCCTAGGTTTGGGGGTGATGATGGTCAAATAAAAGTCCTTAACTTAGGACTCGAGCCTAGTGTGCCTGAGGTATTACTTGAGTCACTTCCGACTCCAGAACCTGATCCTCCTTATACTGTCCAAGAGGAAATCCAGCAACTAGAAACCCATAGTTCAGAAGAATCTATTTGTCAAGACACTCATATGAAGCCCAAGTGGGCACCACAGAAAAACCCAGTTGTCTTGCAGGAAACCTTGGATGAGGATGTGTAATGTCTGTTCATTTTTCTGATTTGGTGCAGTTGTATAATAATTGTGACAATTTTATTTGATTTTGTTGACCCACAGTTGTTTCGACTATTGATATATGATTTGATAGGTAATTAGCCATTTTGTGGTATTTACCGTCTGGCTGAAGACTTTAAACTTAGCACTACTTGGGAGGTAACCTAATATTCATGCGACACGGTAATATATTTCCTTAACTCTTTTGCTTCAAATGGTAACAGTTTCTCCTTGTTCATGCTTTTAAGTTTATCTTTAGAACATTGAGGACAATGTTAGATTTAAGTTTGGGGGTGTGGGAGAAACTTTTTAGTTGCAATAAATAAACTCCAGAGCCTAGAAATTTATGCTTATTAAGGATGGCACTAACCAAACTAAGTGGATGGAAGCATTTTGATTGTGGGAGTTGAGGAACCAATCTGATTAGATGGAAACATCTAAAGAGTCTATTCATAAAAGCACAAAGCTCAGGTGTTAGAATTAAAGAAAAAAACATGGTAGTTTCGCCATATCTCGTTGAATCCTTTTCACTTCTATTTTTATTTTATTTTCTTTAAAATATGTTTCTCTAAGTGATTAGGTGGGGCTCACGATTCAAGTTGTTACCACTGCTAGGGTGAAATAGAGTGATTGAGATACCAAAAAAAAAAAAAAAAAAAAAAAAAAAGAAAAAGAAATTGAGACCAGACCACCCCGTACTAACCTAATAAATTCAATAAATTCGACCACCGGTACCCTTGTATATGCCAGCTGAGTTGACCTAGAGTTAGGATTATCGACCACCGGTTCCCTTGTATATGCCAAAGTGTGTTGATATTAGTCCGACCAATATCTCACCCATTAGGATAGGTTCGTTTTGGCAGTGGCCTTCAGACAGATATGAGAAACACCGTTCACCTAGACAACATCAAAACCATCTACGTTTTTCTCTACATCCATCTTCTTAATCTATCCATGTGATTGGTTGACTCCGGTTATGATGTCCAGAAACTATATGAGTAGAGCTCTGTGACTTATATATGAATTTTAGTATGCTTGAGTGCAAACTCGTGTACAAAGAATTGAATTTCGCATCAGGGTACTTCCTCCTGTAATCAACAAGTATGCCAACCAAGGAGACTTTTTAGTGCCTTCCAAGGTTCTGCGTAGATAGTTAGGGTCTGGAATAAAGGTTTTGTGGGTATATCTCTTGTAAACCCTCCCGAGACTATAACTCGGCCACTAGGGCCACCTAGGGGTTTAAAGGCTTGTTGCATACGCTAAATGCAACCGACGATGCCTACGATAGTGAGTTAAGATTTTATTTTTGATTTGATTTGCTCGGGACTAGCAAATAATAAGTTTGGGGGTATTTGATAGACGCATTTATGTGTCTATATTAGTCTCAATTCTTTGTAATGTTAGTACTCGATTTTGTGCTTATTTTGAAATTTTATGTCTTTGTAGGTGTTTTTGGAGAAATAAGCTTTTGCGGGAAAATTGGCTCGAAAAGTGGTATTTGCGCTCGTGGGAGAAAATTACTATTCGGACCCCTCATTTGGATAAGGGGCACCTCAATTACTAAGGGGCGACCACTTTCTATTCACACCCCATGAACGGATAAGGGGCATCCATGTTCTTCCCCATTTGAACCAAGTTTTGGCGGGAAAACTATATTATCAACTGCGTAAATTTGGAGCGAGAATTGGACGTGATATAAAGAGATTCAACTGCGGATATCTTATGGGCTGGACTTATAATGGCCAAACAGGGTTGGTATATGTGTTTGATTCGACTAACTTTGGCTGGATTATCCGTTTGAAGCTAAAACAGGGAAGAAGAATACTCGAACTCTCTTTGAGATGATTTTGCACGAGTTCTTCTCGTCCGTTGGATTGGGTTTGCTTAGGTCCTGTTTGGATTAGATAGGGATATAACAGGGTTTGGTTCGAAGAAAAAAACACGGGTTTAATCGTTTCACGATGAAACAGGGTATAAGAGTTATCTCGGGGTAGTTTGGAAAGCTTAATATGGTTACGTATTATAGAGGGAAGATATTCTCGAGAATCTGCTCACGTCGGGAAATGGAGATAAACAAGGTAACAAAAGCCGCAAAGAGAGTTTAGAAGGAAAGAAAATATCTCAGAATTTGGCTGTGAAGAAGAAGAAAATAATCGAAGATTTCTTGGGAGATTTATCGACCTGTTGTGTATATATAGGCTTCTGTGAGGTCTACGAAGGGGAGTCGAGAGTTTGGGGTAGATCAGAGGAATAAAATCACGCTGCCGAGGTGAATTACAGAGGTGTAGCAGTATCAGGTGAAGAAGACGAAGAACTGACACTTCAGAAGTGTCGTTCTCTAGAACACGAAGAACAGACTCATAGAGACAGTCTTTTATTCTGCAACACATTTAATTTATCGTTCTCTGTAATGTGTCTCTTGCAACACTTGTAAACGTTGCGATTTCACTGCTTTATTATTTTTCACCTCTTGTAAGCACTTTTTGAGCTATGAATATCAATTTTTAACGTGTTTTCACCATGAGGAGCTAAACCCCAACACTGGGATGACGGAGGAAGCCATGTTTCACAATGTTTGGTAATTATAATTGATTCTTAAGACTTCTTGCATTGATTTTTAATCGATTTATGTTTTTCATTGATTATTTGTGATTTTTTTTGATAGTGTATGCTTAGTCTAAGAAGTTTTGATGCACTATACTTACGATTTACATCTAATGCTTTATAAAATATACTTTTGGCAAAGAAATAGAGTCTAGAAAAGAGCTAAAATTGTTATGAATCATTGTATTAACCAATTGATTGTGAAGTTTGGTGGAATCCTGATTCCCAGTAATCTCTCAAAATTGTTATCATCCTTTATTTTATTCGCTAGTTTTAGTATTTTATTTAAGTAAGTCCTAAAATCAACAACTTCCCAAGTCTGAGCATCGAATCCCTATACTTACCACTTGTAAAACTACATCAATATGCCATTGCCTCAGCTGAGAGACTACACATCTACATACACTCTGAGAGAAAGTATTCTCAGTCGGAGATTCTTGTGGCATGAGCTTTCGATAAGAGACATGAGCCTCAATACTCGTCTGATTGCTGGATCAGGAGCATATACAATTATGGGTTTACAATTTTAACCCTTGTCGAAAATCCACCATCTACATTAAGTGCCCTGCTGAGTGACGGACAGTAATGTTCCCCAGTCAACACTGAATGGTGATTTTCCAGTTATGAACGAAATAAGTAATTGAACTTAGTCGTAAGATAAGATGTTACCGTATATTTTCGATAGTACGAGCAAACCACAACTTCAATGAAGATTCTAGTGGCATGATAGAGCATCGCCTAATGAGAATTGGTGTTGAACCGCTGATTTTGATGACGGGACCTTGGTCGTTTTAGGATTCACAGGTCTGGCCCAATAAGGAAATCCTTGCAAGGTTAGGTTTTGGAAATAAAATTTGATATAAAATGAGTAATTCCTTTTTTTTTTACTTCACCTCCGACCGACCACCCCTTCATCCCTTTATCTTCTTCATGTTAACGGCAGGAGAAGAAAAATTTTCGTTAAAGCTTCACCGCCGTCCAACCGGAGCAACCACCGTCCGGCCGGCGCTGATCAGGTACGCGACGATTTTTTTTTTTTTGCTGTTTTCATAAGTTGTTCATGTTTCGTTCATGATGAAGTTATATACATATGCATATATGAGTGTGAGTTTTGTTGAAAAACCCTTGTTTTAGAAAACGTATGTTCGTTCGACTGTTAGTTTAAGAAACTAGTACTAATCCATGACTTAGGAGAGAGATTTTTTTGAAATAGACCTGTGTCCAGTGATAAAATTTTGTTTATGATCTTTCATGAACACCAAAACTTTACCTTAAAAGATGTGAACTTTTCACAAAACCGAAATAAACCCTTGTTTTAAAGAAAGACGACAAGTCGAAGGAAAAAGATTTTTATTTTATGAAACCATGGCCTGTTCATCAATTTTTTTTTTTTGATGAAACCGTGGAATATCCACAAATTTTATTTACGTGAGCCTTGCTCACGTCAAAAAATGTCTTTCTTTTTATTTACGTGAGTAAATCACGTTTCGTTTATATATATATATATATATATGAATATATCACGTTTCCTTTATATATATATATATATATATATATATATATATATATTGTTTTTTAAAAAGCATCAAAACTAAAGTTTTGTGTAGTCATTAGAAGTAAACAATCATTTATGATGAAATAATGTTTTAGTTTTCATAATCCCATGGTGAATGTTCACAGTAGAAATGTTCATGACTTTATGAAAATCTGAATTTTGCTCGTCTTTTGTAGATTCGAAGAAACAAGCAAGTTTTGAAGTGTTAACTCTCGTATTATAGTCACTACTGTTAGTGAAATCGCAAAAGGTAAGAGTTAAGAATTACCATTTTGGTAGATGCTAGTTGAGCGTTTTTCTATTTGCATGATTCCATCATCTTGTCGAAGTTTGTATCTGGATGATGCACTGAAATAGAATGTTATGTAAATTTTAAAGCTACTTCGCAAGGATGTCTGATTCCCAAGCTAATGATGCCTCCAGAGATGATACATGTGTAGATAATGATGCCTCCAGGGATGATACATGAATGGATGAGACTTCTGTTGGCGAGGAGGAAGATGAAACACCTGGAATCAAGAATGTACCGAATATAGATGATGCGTTTTTTGAGGTTCAGGAAACCGAAAAACGTCTCAGATCTCCAGCATATCGTCTTTTGATAAATCCCAGAAGTGTTTCTCAGAAGAATTGGTGACTCCTAAGGCAGCGATTCGATTTTGTCTTGAACGAGGACTTTTCCTTGCATCAATCATAGAATTTAAGCTTTCTCGTCGACCTTTAGAAAAATTTTCTGGATGGGCAAGACATATGCTGGGTTTCCCTCACGTCAGGGCTATGCTCGATCAAGCACAAGTAACAAGGGATATTCAAACATCTGGAGACTTGTTCATTTTTCATGATGTGCGAGGTATTGTGGCTCTAATTGCATGTTGGTGCATTCCGACCCATACCTTCATATGTAGATGGGGGAATTTACCATCACCTTAGAGGATATGGTTGCCTTGTTGCATCTCCCAGTCACGGGCAATCTCCCTGAGAGTCTTTCAGCTGAGGAGACTGCAATTTCCAACATCTTGACAACTGCAATGGAGGAAATTAGTAAGGCATCCGGCAACAAAGGTTGTTATGCTCACTAGTTAACACGCTGGTGGCCAAAATATGAGGTTTCTGGTAGTCCCATCGACTTTATGTTACCCATTGCTGCTTTCTTATGTTTATGGTTGTCCAAAGACGTTTTTGAAGATAGTGGAAATTTGTTGAAGCCTTTCGTGATCCCATTTGCTATCAAAATGGCTCAAGGTGAGTAACTTCCAATAGGTAGCCTATTCTTGGGTTTGTACTCTCACTTAGATTCCTAGATTATAGACTCCAGTGTATCGAATGGATTTATGAAGATTGAATGCTACGCCAACACGATGTTTATTCAAGCCTTGATGTGGGAGCATTTCAAGAATTATGCACCTATTCCACGTACTGTCTTGCAAGGACTGAATGCCGATGCCCGACATATTTTCTCTAAGAAGAATAATGCCAGAATCATGCGTTGGTCTACAAAGCAACCCCGGATTAAGGCACGTCTCATTGATGTGTTAGATGATGAATCTGAGTTCGACTTTCGCCCATGGGTGTCAAATCCTCCTTATATATCTCAGCTGACAACTTTCAATACTGGAAAGAGTATGGCTTTAGCATCTGGTGCAGGTCTGAGTGATGGCGAGAGATCTTTTATGTTGAGTTGCACCCCTGGTCACTTGTTATCAGCGATATATGGAGAACTTTCAGTGGAGGAATATAACATTGACAGGGCGGCTCGACAAATGGGTATGGATCAGTGTGTTTCAACTTTTCTAAGGAGGAAACCATCGGTCAAACAACTTAGGACCCATTTAGACCGTACGCATGTGGAAGGAAGTGAATACTGGTTCCCTTGCTCCGAGAGAATTGCATACGTAACTCCAGGTTATGTAGACTTTTGGGATCATCAATGTAGTTGCAGGATTTCCTACAACACACCCCCTATAATATTTTGTAGATCTAAATCTTATTAATCACCTAAATTTCAAATATAAGTACTAGAAATATAAATTGACACGAGGATTTTTACATGGTTCGATCAATGTGATCTACATCCATGGTTCTTCACTATGATTGTTGAGATTACATTAGTATTTCATTTACAATTTCCATTAATGGATATTTGGTAGAGCTCTAGATCTAATTTTGGGGAAGAAGATGATAAAGAAAATAAAGTCTCTCTCTAAAAATATCTCTCTCAAAATATCTCTCTTAATAAAATGTGTTCCCCTCCAAAAATGTGTCTCCTCCTTTCTAAAAATTATCCTCCCTTTTCTCTCTCCTGCTCTCCTCTTTATATAGGTATTTATCTAGTGGGTGACAGCTAATCTAATCTTTATTTTCGGATCTGGTTTGCGAGATTCTCGCAGGCTTACAAATGTTAATTTCACAAACATCCTAAATTTCGCTAGATCATCACACTTTTCTCACATTTACGCTATCGTCATCTGTTATGTCATTTCTGAAATCACTCTGCGACAGTTTCGCGATGTTGTTGATGTAGATTCCGCAATTGTGTTGTTGTTGCGATATTCTGATCCTACATCTTGTCTCTTTTTTCTTGAATATTGCTTGAAGAGCGATCTTTAAGAAAAAATCCGTTGTTGTAGTAGTCTTTGATCTTTGTTGATGAAGGAACGAGCGAAAGAATACTGGACTTGAAAAGTACGTACTTGCATCTATTCTTTTGCGAAGTTCCGAAGCTTTGAGAAGTAATTTAGAAGTATCATCCCGAAGTATACGAAGTATGAAGTATCCTTGAAGAAGTATAAGAAGTACTTAATCCTTGAAATATATAAGAAGTATGAAGTATCCTTTGAGAAGTATAAGAAGTATCCGTCCTTGATGTAATAAGTATTGCCTCTATTCATACGAAATTATTACTTCATTTTTGGTGAGAATTCTTGTCCATTTTGGAAATGATTCTTGCCGAGAAGATAAAGAACATAAAATATTTTCTTGGTAATCCATAGTCGCCTCTGTTCTTTATCTATGAAGGTAGAATCCTTGAGAAATGTTGAATGAGAGAATTGTTTCTTTATTATTATCTTGCCTCTGTCTCATGCTTTGTGCTCATCCGATAATATAATCTCTTCAAGTTGCTTATAATTTTGCGAAATATTTGTGCGAAATAACCACATTTTGCAAAATAATCATATTCTGAGAAATTCTGACTTATTCTGCGAAATTATGAACACTTCTGCGAAATTAAGAATACCTCTGCGAAATTATGAATAATACCTTGAGAGATTCTAAATAATATTGCTGAGAGATTCTAAATAACACTCTTGAGAGATTCTGAATAATATTGCTGAGAGATTCTAAATAACACTCTTGAGAGATTCTGATAATATCATTGAGAGATTCTCGAAAAGCACTCTTGAGAGATTATAAATAGTTCTCTTTGAGAGATTCTGAATAACACTCCTGAGAGATTATAAATACTGCTGAGAGATTCTGAATAACACTCCCAAGAGATTCTAAATAGTGCTGCTGAGAGATTTTGAATAATACTCATTTGTTTACATATAATCATTTTCGCAAGCTTATTTGCTTACTCATTTTTGTGTGGTCTTATTTTGCCTCTCCTCGTCATTGCGACAAAATCGCAGGACGTCTTTACACTTTCATGTAAAGACCCATTGATCTTGCCTTATCATTTGTTTTGTGTGGTCTTATTTTGCCTTCCTAGTTAAAGGTCTTATTTTGCCACCCCTCATTTTGCGTCAATATGACAGGCCTAAATATTCTTGCGAACATAAAGCCCCATGACATTGCCGTCTTGCGACAAAATCGCAGGGCGTCCTCACACTTTCATGTAACGACCCATTGATCTTGTCTTATCATTTTCTTAGTATTATTGCCTCTGCAGGATGTTTTTGTTGCGACAATATGACAGGCCTAAAAATTCTTGCGAACTTAAAGCCCCATGACATTGCCGTCTTGAGACGAAATCGCAGGATGTCCTTACACTTGCATGTAACGACCCATTGATCTCGTCTTACCCTCGCGTTAGTATTATTGCCTCTTCAGGATCATCGCACAAATATGACAAGCCTAAATTTTCTTGCGAAAATAGAGCCTCATGACATTTGCGTCTTTTGACACTTATCAGCTCCCTAATAGAGGGTGCCGCCCTTATCATCTCCCTGGTTGCCCCTTCAAGGAGGCGTACATCGGCCATAAAAGACTAGCTCCTCCCACCCGGTCTTAACAACAACCAGTTGTTTTCGCAACCTCTTATCCCTTATACCTATAGGGATTATGGTTACGAGACTGCACCCTAAGTGGAGTTTTCTTCGGGCCGAGTGCAGCATGTGCCAAGACTTGCCAAGAATGGCCGAGACACTTCAAATGCCCCAGGCACTCTTGGATCAACCGTGTACCTCGGCGCCTTGAGCATACACTGACTCCTTGGAAGAGACCCTCGGGTGTCCAACCAGGGTATAACCTTATATATATAGTTGGAAATCCAAGGTATCTCTCCCGGATAGGCTTTCATGGGCCCAAAATCTCCATGACTCAGGTTCCAGGGGCGGTGTAACCTTTTCCCTGAGCAAGGTTAAGAGATACCCCCTTATATGACGCACTTTAGATCTTACATTTGCCTCTTACGAAATATCATTCGCGAACTAGGGTGTACGCCATAAAGGTTCGTCCCATTCACTCATTCATTTATTTTTGTCAATTCTTTGTAATAGGTACCCCCTACTATGACACACTTTAGGTACTTTGCCTCTTGCGAAATTGTGTTCGCGAACTAGGGTGTACGCCATAGTAAGTTCGCCATTCTCTTATTATTTTGTTGATTCTTCTGCATATAAGCTCTTTTGTAATTTCTCTGATCTTTGATAATCTCTTGCCTTTTTGGTGCGAAATTTTCGCATGTCTTCATTTCGCATGTCTTCATTCTTTCATTCATTCTTCCATTCTTTTCTTTCATTCATTCCTTCATTTCGGTCATTTCTTTCATTCATTCTTTCATTCTCATATCTTCATGTTAAATATTATATCATTTGAAGTAAAGCAAATATTCAAGAGAAATATATAAATTGATCTGCGAGATTTTTCTCGAATCTTTGAAATCTTAAAGATTTTTGAAATCCTTGTAATTTTTGTAATTTTTTTTTTTTGAAATCTTTGTAATAGTGCGAATGTATCACTTTCTTTTAAATCAAATCAAAAATCTTTTTATTTGTTGTAAAAGAGATATTCTAGAGAAATATATAAATTAAATTTTCTCGATTTTCTGTAATTTTGAAATCTCGAAATCTTTGTAGTTTTGAAGTCTTTGTACTCTTGAAATCTTAGTAATCTTTATAATCTTGCGATTGAATCGCTTTTTGTAAATCAGATCAAAAATCTTTTATTTTCTGTAGAAGTAAAATGTTCAAAGAAAGTGGTACTTAGCTTTTATGTGATTCACTGTTGTTGTTGTCTCTTGCGAAGTATATGATTTGCTTGCGAAGCTAGCATCCTTGAAGTGTATAAACGTCGCACAAAATATAATTATCTCGCAGCAAAAAGAAGTGTGAGAAATGAGATTTGAACCCTTGACCTGCCTCTTGCATATTCTCGCACCATACCAACTGTTCTAACCCTCTCTTGCGAAATTAATTTGCGAGATAATCATCAACTTTATTCTTTGCGAAATAGGTAAAGTCCTTGCGAAATTTCGCATAACAAAAATAAATACGCGAGAAACAAGAATTGATCCTGCGACCTTCTGCTTGCATTCATGCCTCCTGACCAACTATGTTAGCTCTGCCTCTGCGAAGTGTTTCTGCGAAATAATCATCTACTTCCTTCTTTTGTTTGCGAAGCTCTACTAACTATTAAATGTATAACTCTTGCGAGATTAATGAACTGACAAAATACAAAGTTGGCGAAGTAACTTGACTGACATTTTCAATCCGAACTGATTCGTAGAGCATTTCTTTTATCTTCGCAGTTGCTGGTATTCTTCGTTGGTAAATTTGATACCCGAGATGGTTTTGTCCTGGGTGTGATCGAAGTGATATATCTCGCTGGTGCTAGTTAATTGATAAATCTTCACCAGACTTCGTCATTGGTTCTATGCTATTTTGATTGCTTCGAGCTGGCTGTTTTGTCCCGAAGCTTTTCTGCTACTGTATGCTCATATCTCTTCACCGATGATGTGGCTGTCGAGTAGTCTTACGAATTGACCTTGGATGGAAGTCTCATGGATTGCTTAGCTTTTTCGTCATTTGTTGATGAGAAATATTCACGAGAGAATGGATTTGACTCTTCGTTGAACTGATTGATGCAAACTAAAGTGATTGCCTCAAACTGAATTGTTGCGAACAGGGTTGAGTGATGTGAACTGATCCTGCTGTTGCGAGGTAGATTGATTGGAGCGAACTAACTAGATTGATTGATCTGCCAATTTGTTGACGAAGTGAACTTCGCAGAACTTCTTCATCTTTTGCCTTTGGCTGCTCATACGAGCATAATCAAAATATCCATCCTACTTCTTTGCCTTTTTCCACCAAATGTGAGTTTTTTTGTGAACAGAATCGAAGAGATAGGGATGGAATTCGTTCTTTCAAGAGTAATTGTTGACTGATTTCATCTTTGTTGAAAGTTGGGTCTTCCGATTCGTTTCGGTTCTTCAGTACCGTAATATATCTTTCTCATAACTTCCTTGATCTGCTTAACATCATTTGGTCTCTGAAACATGAAGTTTTTCTCTGAAATTTCCGTTTCTGCCCCTAAAACTTAAAGATCCAGTAGCCAACCTCTCGCAGAGAATAGCTTTATCTTCACGCGTGCTGCGAAGTATTTTTATTGGAGTTGTTGATTTCTTTGCCATGTTCTCCTCTTCGCATAAATTAATTGATGATTTCATTCACGAGAACGAGTTTGTGCTGTTCTTCGTTTGCTGATGGCAATGATATCACAATTAATTCTGTATGCGGGGGTGAAGTGTCCTTCGCATATCTATATCGCTGTTTGGATTTGTTATTGGTAATGATTTCTCCTCTTATTTCTTCCTTGAGAATTCACACACAGCAACAACTTCTTTCTCTCTTTTCATCTCCATGTTCTATATTTCCCCTGCACTTTGAAGATCCAGATCCACAGTAGCTATTCTTTTCAATTTCCTTAGATCCATTCAATCTAACAAGCATCATCCCTCCCTGTTTCTAGCGCCAAAAATGTAGTTGCAGGATTTCCTACAACAGACCCCCTATAATATTTTGTAGATCTAAATCTTATTAATCACCTAAATTTCAAATATAAGTACTAGAAATATAAATTGACACGAGGATTTTTTACATGGTTCGATCAATGTGATCTACATCCATGGTTCTTCACTATGATTGTTGAGATTACATTAGTATTTCATTTACAATTTCCATTAATGGATATTTGGTAGAGCTCTAGATCTAATTTTGGGGAAGAAGATGATAAAGAAAATAAAGTCTCTCTCTAAAAATATCTCTCTCAAAAATATCTCTCTCTCTTAATAAAATGTGTCCCCCTCCAAAAATGTGTCTCCTCCTTTCTAAAAATTATCCTCCCTTTTCTCTCTCCTGCTTTCCTCTTTATATAGGTATTTATCTAGTGGGTGACAACTAATCTAATCTTTATTTTCGGATCTGGTTTGCGAGATTCTCGCAGGCTTACAAATGTTAATTTCACAAACATCCTAAATTTCGCTAGATCATCACACTTTTCTCACATTTACGCTATCGTCATCTGTTATGTCATTTCTGAAATCACTATGCGACAGTTTCGCGATGTTGTTGATGTAGATTCCGCAAGTGTGTTGTTGTTGCGATATTCTGATCCTACAAGCAACTTGAGCGGTTACATTACTTCGTGATGATTGGTCAGACTCTGGTCAAAGACCCTCCTTCTGCTGAGATGATTTCTAATCGACCAAGATTGAAGCATCTCTCTGGTGGTGATAAGAGAAAATCATCTTCGGGATGTTCTCAGGTATGTACTTTTGTATAATCTTCATAAAATTATGATAATTTTATTCTAATCATTGCATGTGAGATCCCGAATCCATGTAGATTTCTCAGATACTGAAGCTATTATCCATGGCGGAGAAGGCATAAGCAAAAATTTATAAGCTGTTACCTAATAGCATAAAGTCCCCAGTTGTTTCTTTGGTGAGTTGTCGGTACTTCTTTTGTTATGACTCCTTCTCATCTGCATTATCAGAATTAAAAAACCAATATTTGTTATTCTGTTTCAGAATTTTACTCCATCAAGTATTGATGGTCTTCAGTTCTCCGCTGCTGGGCAAACAGTTCCTGACTTGAGTGACGAAGAAGAGCCTGTAAGTATTTCTTTGCGTAACCAACCGTGATGCTTTATAGATGAAACAGTTAATTGTTAAGAATATATCCAGAAGTATGTCGCCATGGAGGTGGAGGGTACTGGTGATGTTCGCTCATCCTCTGAAAATGGCGATAAAGAAAATTCCCAGGGTTCAAAACCGAATGAAAGCAATGGTGATCTTGATGTTGATACAGGTAATCTAGGGTCCTCGAACACTTCGGAGACCACCAAAGTAAGTACTTCTCTTGTATTTTATCCAAATAAGCATAAATTTCTTGGTTTATGAATGAATGAATGAGAATTCATGTGAATATACGAAAAGTTTTTTCGAAATATGTCACCAGAAATTTCAAAATTCAGCCCTTTAGCAAAAACGCTGTAGAATCTTCATACGATGTCAGATTTTCGTGATCCACATATGTATCCTTAAGCCCAGGAAATTTCCAAGCTTTGGTTCATAGGATTATTAAGTTTTGAGCATGTTTAGGGGTCAAAATAGACGAAACAGTAAACATCCAGGAGACTTTCAGGAAATTTTCAGCTGTCACGTAGTCCAATGTTTCGACCACATCTTTTCGCTCATTCATCCGATTGCTATGAAATTTTGATATGTTGTAGATAACATCTATACGAAGAGAATGGTATATAAATAAGCCTTGGATTCTTTACCAATTGCTCCCATTTCGACGTTTTGTACAGGGCAGTGTAAAATCTTCTCAGACGAGCTCATTGTAAAACGTGTTTTTATGATTTCCACGTTATTTGTTGATGTCTAGCATGTGAAATGAAGAACCTTGGTGATGTTAGACCACTTGTATGCTGGAGTTTATGATTTCCTTTGGTTTCATATTTGAATGACTCTAATCTCATGTAATCTTCGTATTAGGTGTCAAATACGAGAGTTGAGAATGAAGGAGCTAATAATGATGGCTTGAGCAAAACTGAGGTTATTGATGAAGAAACAACCATATATGAACTTCAAATTCATTAGGGAGTTGTTGTTGGTGTTGTCGAAGAGACCGAGACTTCAATTGTTGTTGTTTCAGTGGCGGAAGAAGCTGAACCACGCCTTGAAGAAACTGTTGCTATGACTGTAGAAGTGTCTCCAGTTATTGAGAATCGTATAGTAGTGCATGGATTATTTTTGATCCTCCATTTGATGTATCACTCCCATATCACGAATTAGTTGGTGGATTCAGCGTTCCCATTGGATATGCCAACTTGTAAGAGAAAATATGGAAGAAATTTGGTCACATCATTGTTACTAGAGACCCAAAGCGTGTTTATTCCTTAACAATGCAAGTAGGTGTTATCTTGCGTGTTGTAAGTGATATATGTGCTAGGCCCGGGAATACTGTGACTGCAGATGTACTCTTTGATTGGGAGTTCAACTTGGAGAATTCTGAGAGACTTGGCTACAACGTGAAGTGGCTTCGTAAGAAGATAAATGCTATTAATGACTCGTGTGAGAAGAACATACGCTTTCCAAATGATGCTGTGATGGTGAAGGAAGACAAGATTGCTAGGCTGGCTGAAGAAATGAACACGGAGAAGGCGGCCTTACAAGTCTTGAAAGATGCAGAAGAGCAAAAGTCTTTCTTTGCTAATTTTCTTTGATTTCTTTTCATAATCTCTTGAACTTCTGAACTTCTGAGAGATGTGAGGTTTTTATTTCTGATTTTGATTGGTTTTGGATAAGTAGATGATTGAGCATTTTCTTTGGGTTTGATAGAGATTTTAAGTAAACTGAATTTTGATAAATTGCTGAATTTAAATTACCGAATGCAAGTATTGCAAATATTTTGGAGGAATTGAAATACAATGAAAGAAAATTCTAAACGCCAAATGTTTGAGGTGTTCGTGCCTTGAGCATCCGATGCCTCGAATATCCAAAACCTTAAACGTCAAAGGTCTTGAGCCAATTCTCATGTATCACGGCCACAGTGTCCTTATTGTCCATGTTGATCAACTTGTAGTAGCCACCAGCAACAGACTTAGAGATCATAAAAGGTCCTTCCCAGTTGGAGTTCTTTGCAGAATGAAAGTTATGCTTAGTCGCTTTGAGAACTAAATCTCCTTCCTGGAATTTGTTAGACTTGATCATCCGTGCCCTGAATATTTTCTGCTGATTTGGAATTCTTCGTGCAGTGGAATTCCATGTTGTTGAAGTCTTCCAAACTTGCGGCACATGTGGACATTCGTGTAAATGAGAGTATTTGGGATACTGTTTGTCGAACTCAACCATTATTTCAGCAATGACTATATTTGTAAGAGCCCAAGGTTTTATCGGGTTTAGTTTAACCCCATTAGTAAACTTTTGCATTTGCTGTGCCCCAAATTCTGAAATTTTGGTGTGTTTAATACTTTTGGGCGCCTTAATAATTGATAATACTTAAGTAGCAATTTAAATTTTAAGCATGCTTGGCAAGTGGCAGGATATGGGCAGGGAGATTTTTGTCATTTTTCCAAAACCAACTTCTATTAGAGATGCTGGGGTCGATGATTCTTGTGTGGTTCTTCTCTTTTTTTTTCTTCTTGGTTTCATCTCTAAAGGGTTTTATTTTAGCTCTTTATGCAAAGGTCCCATCGGCTAGCTATAAGCTTGATGTGTCTAAACCTAAAATTAGTAAAAAAAAAAAAGGGCTTTTGAATTTAAAAACTAGGAAACAAGAAGTCTTATGAGTTTTTCATGGATTTGGAAATAGTTTCATACCTAGAAAAAAATTGATGATGGGTGAAGGGTATTGAGTTACAGTTCCGTAAGTTTAGAAAGGATGGGTTCTTCTCAAATTGGAGTTGAATCAAGAATTGAAGGTTTCCTTGACGGAAAAATTACTGGAACAAAAGATGTTTGTATCTTCTTTCCTATCTGATCTACTTTCAATTTTATTGTGCTACGTCTTATAATTATTTATATGCATAAGTAGATTATGATAGAACAAGTATTATGCGCATGCAACTGGGTTGTTGCACTGTATGAACTAAAATGAATTCATGTTTATCTTCATTTCTAAAGATATTTTCTCTCGACACAATTTAGTTCACTACGACTACTTGAGGGAAATCCTCAAAGAAAGAAAAAGGAGTCAGCATCTAATCTTTACTTTTATCTCTATTTTGTTTTAGTGCCTTACATTATTTGAATTGCCCGAGTTAGCTGATAACAACATATCACTTAGCATATTAAGTGGTTTCAAGGTCAGAGAAAATGCAGTATGGTTACAATAACGTAGATTGATCTATATTGGTAGATTTCGTGAGTAGTTTACTTGGATGTTTCTAAATTGCTCAAAAGAACATCAAAATAGGTTTAGCCTATTCACTTTTGTTGTTCTCAACTATTTTTGTTGGTCCTTAAGACGAAGGGAAAGATACAATGTCTTTTGAATCTGCTTCATTTCAATTGAGAATGGAATTTGGCGTGGGTTTGAAATGTTGGAATATATTGTATCCCTTTTGTTTTCTACATATTTTGGCATCACTTGCTCACAAGGTTTGAGACGGTGATTGTGCTCATAGTCGGACCTTTGGTTTAAGGGTATATATTACTCCCTGATGAATTAATGTTAAAAAAAAAAAAATTCTAAAGGGAGCTTATTGTGTTTACCATAGCCACAAGTTCTTGTAGCTAGCTTGGAAGTGGTGATGGGTTTATAAGGTGGTTAGTTCTGTTAACTAAAATTCATAAGTGGAAATCCTTATTTGTTTCGTAATCATCATTTTCATTTCTTTGACATTTTAAATTAATGCTTTGACATGCTAGTGAAACCGTGAAAGGATTGTTGTGCTTTAGGATTTGATAGCAGGAACTTGTTTATGCTCTCATTCATTCTGTGACTTAATGATATTTGGTATAAGCAATAGCATCGTTCTCGAAAATCTGTGCTAGCTAGACCAATTAGAAAGACGTGACTCCACTTTTGCTATCTAATGTTAGTAGTTTCATTTGACTAGCTTCATTTGAATGAGACGTTCGGTGGTTGGCGTGGGAATGCAAATTTTATATTAGTAGCCACTCGTTTACGATCTTGTAAGAATAGGCGTATTTTTGGACTGCAATATATAGCTCATACGCTAACGACATTTAAATTAGGATTGTGATATGTGAGCTTTTATGTCGCTAATTGGTTGCTGTAGTATTTAGTTTCATGTGCTTAAATAATTTTTGAAGTACAACAGGTGTGTACTCTGTGTACTTAGTATAATTTCTTGACCATATATACGTGTTACCTCTCATTTTGATTAGAAGAGGCGAACTTGATCGGTAGTGGCATTTTGCTTTGAATTTCAAGTAAAATAACGGTACCATGTGCACTAGACTAAGTGACTTATATATATTTAATGTAAGTGGTTCAGTATGTGTAAATCTGTAGAATTTAACTAGGCCATTGCAGTTAGATTTTGGAATGAGGGATTATACAGTTTCCACTTTTGTATTAATATAAATGAAGGAACTTCTTGTTGACATTGAATACTCTTTTGTTCTTCTTAAAGCTAAGACATTTCCGCTCACTCAAGTGGATGTGCCGGCGACGTCTAGAGACTTGGCCAGTTGAAATCTTTTCTTTAGTTTACAAAACTAACAGCTGACTAGACGGTATGCCTGTCCAAAAATGAATGCATTATCTGTTTTACTTTCCTGTCCGTTCCGGTCCTCGGAATGTCTTCATGGTATTTTAATCTCTAGTTTGGGAATTTAGCTACTATAAAGTTAATTAGCGTGTAGGAAATGCTTGTATGTCTTTTGTATTTAGGGTTAAAGTTACATTTTCGTTGCGAGGAAAATGGTTTTCTTATGTTTCTACTACTGTGCTCCATTATATTCTTACACAGCTGTGCACTAAAATCGTTATGCTAGTCGATATCTCATTTCTTACCATTATATGGCTAGCTTCTATTTATTACAGTGGTATTTTTATTGCCTTTTACGGACCGGATACAATTTGGAGAATCCATTATAGCCTTTTTTTGATAGAAATGCAGTATCCCGGCCTATGAACTAATTTTGAATTCATTTTCTAGTTGTTGATAACCTCTATTTCATATTTGAATGCTAATTCGAATATGATTTATTTCTTGGGTGGAGTGTATTGGGAAATATGGACTGTTTGGGTATTTCTGACTTACTCAGAGTAGTACTTTACCTGTCATCCATTATTTATACTGCAAGTAGAACTTGTTTACTTGATAGCCGACAAGAGATAGTTGCTCCCATTATGAGTAGTTCATACTATCTGACCAAAGTGACGAACTACGGTCGTGCTTGATCCCTTCGAGCAACGGAGAGGGTACATAGGCAGCCGCTATGCGGTTCAGCACAACCCTACAAGGGTGTTCATATCATCTGGAAGTGTTGGTTGCTGTTTAACAGTTCACACCATCTATTCGGAGATGATTGCAACCTTGACAACTGGCCGTATAAATTATTATAAGTGCCACGGAAATGTTGGGAGTGGCAACTGGCCACGGAATTCTTAGGAGTGGCAACTGGCCGTGGAAATATTAGAGTGGCAACTGGCCACGGAATTCTTAGGAGTGGCAACTGGCCACGGAATTCTTAGGAGTGGCAACTGGCCACGGAATTCTTATATGTGGCAACTGGCCGCGGAAATGTCGGGAGTGGCAACTGGCCGCGGAATTGTCAGGAGTGGCAACTGGCCACAGAAATGTTGGGAGTGGCAACTGGCCACGGAATTGTTAGGAGTGGCAACTGGCCATGGAAATATTAGAGTGGCAACGAGCCACGGAAATATTATATGTGGCAACTGGCCACGGAATTGTTGGGAGTGGTAACTGGCCATGGAAATATTAGAGTTGGCAACTGGCCAACTCTTATCTTCGGCAATTGGCCGTCTCTAATAATTAGAGAATAAATGCTATATGTGTTTGCTTATAATGCAGTTTGGGAAATTCGAATTTGATTCTCTCAGAAGAATTTGAATGTCCGGTTACTTGAATGATGTATCAGAGAGTCAAATTTTGCTAAGCGGGCTGAAACCCGGTTCGCTGGATGTTCAGATTATCCGATCCGTCACAATATTAGTGAGGTGTTCGATTCGGAGAGGTTCTGCGTCCAGCCACTTGGTGAAATATTGCTGAGGTGAGATTATCCACTCATAGCATTTTGCAATAGCTAAGTTGTTGGTGGAGTGAAGCCCTTGGAACAGATAAGCATATTTGAAAACTGATGATATGGACACATGAGGGGGAATAAGACTTGCCTAAGTGCGAAATCTTTTGACAAAGCGTTTGCATTTTTCTCAGGCTTTTGTGTCAGCTCCGTCAAGGCTTTGATCTCCTCCAGATACTCGAACGGTGAAACATCCTCTTTTTCTTCCTTTGAATCAGAGGTTTCTTCAACAGAAAAGTGTGCAATTGAAGGTGTTGGTGTTACCTTTCCAGCATGAATACATGTGCGTCCAAGAATCATATCATATCCTGGATCTTCTCGGATTATGTAAAATTTTGTTTCTGTCTAGGCTGAGTTTATGTTCACCTTGAGAGTAATGTGGCCATAAGCGTCTCTGGGTGTTCCTTCATGATCTGTGATTGTCACTGGAGCATGGATGGCTTCTTGTCAGCGGCTCTGAGAGTTTTCAGAGGGATAACATTGACAGCGGTGCCAACATCAATCAATGCTCGTTTGAACGCGTTTCCCTTGAGATGGACTGTGGTGAGAAGTCCCCAGTCGTACATTTCTTCGTCTTTTGTTGAAGGCGGCTCTTGAATCGACTAACGCTTCCCTTATATGATGTGATTCAGTGCAGCAAACATGTCTCCCCTTTAAGACTTTGATAAGTATAGCAATTCAAATACATGCTCGATTAAGGACTGAACTGCTTCCTTGACAGGCGGTTCAGAAAGGGTGAAGGTTCTGACTAGGAGAGGATCTTTGTGTAATCCTTCAGTCCCCAAGTTGAGTTTTCCTGATTTGATTTTTTCTTTGAATATGCGCTTCAAAGTTCTACAATCACTTGTGGGATGGTTGACGAACCTATGAAAGAGACAGAAACGAGGATTTTCCATGGCCTCTTCAGTTGGTTCTTTGTTGACATATGACAGTTTGATTGCACCGTATTGAATCTAGGCGTCTAGAATTTCAATAACTTCTTCAATGGAGCAGGGGAAACCAGGTGCTTCTGGATCAGCTTCTGTGTGTTGAGCAGGAACTTGCGTATTAACCTTCTTTTGCGCCTTTGAAGGAGTTGAGGAAGTATGTTTGCGTTGTGGCTCGGCTTTTTCGTTTGCTCCCTTCTGCAATAACATTTGTGGAAGGTTGTAGGTTGTATTTTTTGTTGATTAAACGTATGCTTCCTCAATTTTCTCGGGGTTCTTCAGCTTTTGTAGTCTTAGCTCTCTCCAATAAAGCAGGTGCAGTAGTTGTTGATCTCTTGGCCGCTTCATGAAGTTCCGAGAAAGTCTGAAACCTGAGATTTTCCAATAAGGCTCTGTAAACTGGAATCATTCCATTTATTCACAAGTCCACGATTTGTTGCTCTGTGACATTTGGATCATGGCAGTCCAAAGCTTGAACTCTGAACCTTTTCACATAATCGTTAGGAAGTTCGTTGCTCTTTTGAAACATCCTTCCAAGATCAGAGAGGGTGATTTGCTCTGAAACGAAGAAATACTTTCTGTAGAAAGCACTGACCATCTCTCCCCAACTTTTGATGCTTCCTGGTGCAATGTTGTTATACCAGGTATATGCCCTGCCTTTCAGAGACTTCGAAAATTCCTTCAGACGGAAAGTATGGTTGTGCTCATGTTCACCCAGTGCTTCCAAAAATCAAGAAACATGTTCTTGAGAATTTCCTGTTCCATCATAAAGTGTGAAGGTTGGAGAGGTGTAACCTTTTGGTAGAGGAATCCTTTGCGTAGCAGCAGGGTATGTAGGTTGGTGACGATGGACATAGGGTGTTTTGTCTTTTCCATGATCTTCCAAAAGACGTTCCAGTATTCACGAGTGATGAAACTGGATGGTTCTTTGCTGGTGGATTATCTGCAGCCTTAGGAACTTCCTCATCGTCTACTACATGGATCAGAGTGACCTCGGGATCGTGTCAAGACATTTCTTTAGCTTTTCCTTTCTCCCCGAGTTTTCTCGACGACTTGTCCTTAAGAGTCTTGAGATAGTTGAATAGTTCCTTCGAGTGGCAAACTATGTCGATCGATTTTTGGCAAGAATTTTTTGCACCTTCATAAGATCACCTATGGTAGGTGGATTTTCTTTGATTTCTTCAAGAGACCGGCCGAAGAGTGGATTGTTGATGGCGCTAGTGCCGTCACTTGCAGGGGTGATCACTGGAGCACCAGCGCTCGGAGGAGTGGTAGTGGAAGGTTGCGCCGGAGGAGTGGTAGTGGCAGGTTGCGCCGGAGGAGTGGTAGTGGCAGGTTGCTCCGGAGGAGTGGTGTTGGCGATACCACTAGAGCTTGCAATATTAGCACCGGGTGTTGAATTCGGATTGGTAAGTGAACCAAGCCTAAGACCGACCATCTTTGTGAGAAGTGAGATTGCAACCGAGAGAATGATCTCCCACTGTGGTCGCCAATCTATAGATGGGGAAAAACGAGTTGCTGGTTTTTACGGAATTGAGGAGACGACCGTGCGGAGGAAACTCCTTGAACCGAGCGAACTGTTAAACCTCACACAGATGCACTGCAAGAAGGGACTGCTTTGAATTCGAGAGATCAATCTGTAGTACTCTGGCCTAAACCAAGACAATGATCGTTCCATAGTAAATTCGGTCACAAGAGAAGATGGGTCGATCTGTATGAGGGAAGCTGAGAAATGTGTGAGATCAATGGTGATCGAAGATTGTAGGTGTGTTGTGTATTCTGAAATAAGATAAGTTCTGAATGATGGAATTTGCTCTGTTGAGAGTAATTTCTCAGAAGTTGAGTTGTTAATCTCGTGTAGTCTGTTTGACGTGAGATTGTCTTGTGTTTCAATCATGATTCAGGAACTTATTTATATTGCTAGAATTGTAAACACAATGATCATATGAAGTGTGACAGTTTATGGAATCAAAGAGTGGAGAAGTGGAAATCATGTTAAAACTAGTTGCTCAACGTGTGGAGACTTGGTCGATTTTCCATCCACTACTTTGTTAATGATGCGTGTCGTAGGTGCAATCAAATGAATATCTTATTTCCACTCAATTAAAAATAATATAATGGAAGTCAAGTTCGTTCCCACGAGGGGCAAGAGATTCTAGTTGTAAAAATTGTCACAAAAGGGGGATGTATAAAGCAAAAGAAAATAAACAAAGCAATTAAAAGATAAAGTTGAAATCAATAAGAGAGACAAGATCAAGGAATCCTTCTTCGTTGCAAAACAATGATTAAAGTTATGTTCTTTTCTACTTGTTATTAGTCACAGATTATCACCAACCGTAGGATAGCAGGTTCGCTTAGCTAGCCCCAAAATCCCTTATTTCACTGAGTAACAAGTCCGCTTAGTTATCAGATTCTATTCAAAAGAACCATCTTGAGGTTCGCTTACAAGATGTAATTCCCCGAATGCATTAAGATCTATGAATTTAGGTTTAGTACTAGTAGTTAAACTCGGTTCGCTTGGTCCACTTTCTAGCGTTGTTTTTACACACAATTGCTCCACGGAATCCCTCCGCAAGGTCTCGTGTTTTCTACTTGTGTAAAGTGTCGAGAACGATTACTTATTCCCTAACTTATACTAGATTTAGGTTGAATTAACAAATCAATTTAGTGTGCACTTCTAAACAATCTATCAATCATGAATGAATGAATAAACATTCCTATTAGTAAAAACAAACGATAATCATGTGAAAATTTCAAGATAGAATTGAAACAAAACTCAAATCATGTTAAGAACTAGGAATTCATCCTCAATCAATAAGAAAATTAGCTACCCATGTTTTTGAAATTCACACAAATAATAATTAAAAGGAGAATTTTTCAAGTTCACACAAATAATTGAAAAGAAGAATTTTCAAAAGCAAGCAAAAACACAAGTATTGTGTGTGTAGAGAGGTGTGTAAAAGATATAGAAAACTTCTCTATTTATAGGCTTCAATATTCTCCAAATCTTCCAAGGAATAGAATCATTTTCCTTTAGCAATTCAATTTCCAAATCCAAGCCTTTCTCAACTCTTCCATCTTCTCTTTCCAAATTTGAGCCCAATTCTCCATCCAATTCCTAGTCCAAATCTTCACACCCATGAGAGAAGTCCACAGAAAATTTTGGAATTTTTGGCTCGCCGGAAAAGCTGGTATTATGGCCGGAATCCCACGTAGGAAAAATCGCCGCCCGCCCACCGAGTTCTTCGTCGTCATTTGGTATATTCGACGGAATATTCCGTCAGTCCACCGTTAGGACTAACGGTCAAAAGGGTCAAACCGTCAGTCAACGAGTCAAGGAGAAGGGTGGTGAGTCTTGTCGAGCAAGAGTCGACTTCCTAGTTATCCGAATGGTTCTTACTCATCTGAGTTGGATCGGAGAATCATCTGGATCGTTCATCGGACTCACTGAGTCGACTCGCCAGAGCAGAGAATTGGACAGAGTTTCCTCTGTTTCTGGGCATTTCTCAGGCCAATTTGAGGCCGATTTTAGTCTTCTCCTGTAACAAGCCTAACATTCATCTATTACGGCATTTCTGTGATGTACATTCACCCATTCAAGTCACAACCCATTTCTTGCCATTCATCCACAAACCATTGCGGCGCAGACTCACTCATCTTTGTTCTTCAATTTCAAGCCCATGGATTCTCTGATTCTTCCATAAACAATAGCTTCAAAATTCTATCAGAGACCACCAACAGCACCATACACCATTTCTTCCTCTTTATCTGTAGATCAAAACAACTCAGAATGAGCTTCATTCAACAGACCACCACTAGCACCATCCAAACCCAACTTCTGGTACTTAATTTGACAACCCATTTTCTCATCTGCGTCATTCTCATCCTCCTTATTTCTGCTACTGCAACTGACATCATCTCAACAACAACAGATCGAACCCATTCCACCGAGCTTCAACAGCAGCTCCTCTATCTCCTCTCTCGATCGCCACTGTTCGATTTGGATTCATCATCTTCACTGAAAAGAACCCATCTCAATTCCAGCTTCCCTGAACTCATCTGAATCTTCTCTGAGCTTTGAGCATCATCTTCTCGACCTGGTATTAACAGCAACAGATACATTGCAAACCCTTCTCGTCTGTTCTTCAAAATCCAACTACAAATCATCACAGATCCCCTTTTTCACACAAGAAAACCCTAATTCTAATTTCAATCTTCTTCAATTGCACGAACCCTAACTTTCTATTTCATCAATCCACAGACCCATTACTTCATTCTTCAATTGCACAAACCCTAACTTTATCACCTGTATCTTCTTCTTTGTTAGTCTCAGCAAACACTCTCATCTCTAAGATAGAAAGCAGCGACCACAGATTCAATTTCTCCAACTCTGTAATTTCTCAGAATGGTTCTCGATCCTTGACAACGGCAGCCATTGCTTTTAACTCTTCTCTCTCAGGTGCAAAAATGATTGAGATGATGAGTATTGAATTTAGGTTTTAGGGTTATAAATTGGGTCTGTTATCCAACACCCGGTCACCTCGATAAGGGATAACTAAGCTGGTTGTCCCTTAACCTCAGCTAGTATATGTTTATTACTCCTCCAAAGGAGAGTTTCCCCTTAACCTTGGCTCAGCTCCACATAGTGTTCGCTCATGAAATGACAATTTTGCCCTTTTGGCTCAAATAGAGTAATTTCTTCTTCTTTTCCTCTGTGTGACTCCAAAATAGCTACAAAACTCAAAACAAGCGTAAAATACATAATTTACCAGAAAAATAGCAAAGAAAGCATAAACAATAGATAGTAAATAGGATGTATTCTACACCCTATCAAATTCCCCCACACTTAAACTTTGCTAGTCCTCGAGCAAATCAAACTAAAAACTCACAACTTCAAAGCGTTCAAGCGTCACAAGTATCCAAAGAGTTATGAGGACATAGAGTTTCTGCATTCTAGTAATAAGAAGTTAGAAATACTAAAGAACATATTCTCATTCTTAAATGTTGAGTGATAAATAACCACACCATAATGAGAGAACGCGTGTTTGAGAAACGATCAATAAGCATTTCGCCTCGACTTCTGCCTCACCAAAAAGGATTGTATGATAATTGCACTCAAAAAGACGGCTTTTTTATGGGTCGCACATGTGAGCAGGTAGGAATGAAGAGAGAAATCATGCGACACGTTGAATGGTGGGAAGGATAACTTCCGAAATATTTTGAAAAACCCACATCTTTTAATATTTTGAAAAACCATTTTTCTGACGATCTCTAAGAAAGGAAATCAACCATTATTATTGAGGATGAGATTACTTACTCACCTTCACATCCGATCGCCAATTATGATAACACCACTCTCACGGCATCCAATAGAAACGTCTTCCGCTCCTCGTCTTGATCTCCTTGGTCTTCATCTTCGGTTTCAACTATTGATGATAAACTCTCGAATTTCATAAATCCTTGACAATTTGTAACCTTTTTACCTTAAATCCTTGTCGCTTGAAACTTCCTTATAGATTTTCCTTCCCCACGGCTTATTAAATAAAAACAATATTTCTCTTTTTTTTTTTTTTTTTCTTCTTTTCTTTTCTTTTTCCAATTTTTTTTTTTTTTTTTTTTTTTTTTTTTTTTTTAAAAAAACAAGAGAAATTAAATACAAAATAAACCATGGCCGTGGGAGAAGTATTTTACCGCTTGATTCTTCACAACTTGTATCGCCTCAAAATCATAAACTTAAACAATTCTCACCTTTTGATTTTCTTCGCTCTTGTGAATAAGTCTTTATACTTGGATATAGAATTACCTCATTATATTGTAAGTCCTCAACATATATGTAAAATCCGCTCATTTGTATGTTGCTTTACTTAAATATAAAATTTGCTCTTTTTCTCATTCCGTTGCTCGTAAACCTTGAACTTTTCCAACTTTCCTTGTAAATTTTGATGTCGCTCCTTGTTGATGATGATGGTGTTTCTATGGATCCGTTGTTGTCGCGAGAGAAAATGGTGCTAACTGCAAATCGAACTACAAGAAGGCGGCTTTCATCTATAGACGTCACCCTTATGATTGACAAAATTAGCACTCAAGAGATCAAAGAGTAGTGCTTCTATTGGTGGGAGGTTGGGTAGCTCACCATTCTACCCGGAATTAACGTACGGTGACACACACTCAAAAGAAAGCTCTTTAGTAGACGGAAAAATTTCTGGTCGGTGCCTCACATGATATGAATACGGGTAGTCTCCACTAATGATTGATCAACAACTCTAATAATGCATTTCTCCATGCACCAAATTTGCATCACCGGCATGATTAAATCCATTATTTAACACTCTAACAAGCAAGAAATCCGAATGTAGTTCCCTAACATTTCCAAGTTCAATTATGTCGGTCAAAATCTCTATGTAAACATACCTAGAAGTATGCTAGTGACTCTAAAATCTGTAAAAGTTTGAGTTTTTTATGAAAAACTTTTTTTTTTTTTAATTTTTTTAAATTTTTTGTAAATTTTTTTTAAATACATGCTTAACCACTCCCCGACACTTAAACCTTACATTGTCCTCAATGTAATTGAATCCTCCTAGTAAAGTCAAGGTGGGAAATTTTAACATGATATGGAACAAGAAAAAGAAATAACAAAAAGCAAAAGAATAAGAAATACAAAACCTATGGGTTGCCTCCCATTAAGCGCTTGTTTTAAAGTCGACGGCCCGACTTAGCTCTTGCAAGATTCATTAGCCCGGATCAATCTCTTTCACGGGAAAACATGACTTCACAACACTAGGGTATCTCTTTGTCTCAAAGATATTGAAGTGGATGAGTGTACCATCAAACTCCATAGTCAAGGTGCCATTTTGGACATCAATCTTTGTTCCGGCAGTGCTCAAGAATGGTCTACCCAATAGCAAAGGTGTAGACTTGGAAGAATTCTCATCATTCATGTCCAAGACATAGAAATCGGCCGGAAATACAAGCTCATTAACCTGCAAGTTCAAGAACTACCCCGGTCTCCTTAAGAGGACCAAGATTCAAAGAATCATAAATCGAGGAAGGCATAACATTAACCGATGCTCCCAAATCTAGTAAAGCTCGAGTAAACCTTGTTTTACCAATTGTGCAAGGTATAGTGAAACTACCGGGGTCCTTTAATTTTGGTGGGAGTTTCTTGAGAATGAACGCCGAAGAATTCTCCCACACACTCATGACTTCATTCCCTTTTAACCTTTTCTTCTTCATGCATAACTCCTTTAAGAACTTTGCACAACGAGGAATTTGACGAATAGCTTCAATGAGTGGAATATTGACTTGTACTTTCTTAAGGATGTCCCACATATCCTTGTATTCCAAGTCTTTCTTTGATTTAGCAAATCGGCTAGGAAACGGGGGTGGAGTTGTGAAAGTAGGAACCGTCTCCTCGGGTTGGTTGGTTGGGGATGTATTCTCCTTTGGCGCGGTTTCAATTTCCTTTTTCTCATCATTCACCTCCTCTTGTTGATTTGGTTGCTCCACTTGTTTCCCACTCCTCAAAGTAATCGCATTAACGCTCTCTCTTGGATTAACAAATGGTTGTGAAGGAAGCTTTGTGGACGCTTGAGCTTTCAATAAGTTCACATCGGTCGCCAATTGCCCCACTTGAATTTGTAAATCCTTGATTGCCGAATCGGTCTTTTGTTGTTGTTGTTGGACCAAAGTGGTGATACCTTGCATACCTTGTATCAATGCATTGAGCTTGTCATCAATTGAAGAATCACGTTCCTTGACTTGTTGTGGTTGGAATTGTTGTTGAGGTTGGAAACGTGATTGTTGGAAACCACCTTGTTGCTCATACGGATTGGGAACCGCTGCTTGCTTATTTGCATAACTAAAGTTAGGATGATCCTTCCAACCGGGATTATAGGTATTGGAGTATGGATCGTACCTTGGCCTTTGATTTGGATATAAAGCATTTACTTGTTCGGTCTCACCATCCGGAATAATAACCGCGGCCATCCTTTGCATCATTATCTCCATGTTACTCATCCTTTGATCAAGATGTGATGATGAATCACTAACTTCATGCACTCGCCTAACCATTGGTTCATCTCTTGTGTAGAATTGTTGCGAGTTCGCAGCCATACTTTCAATCAACTCGGTAGCTTGGGTCACCGTCTTGTTCACTAGTGCACCACCACCCGCGGCGTCAAGAAGAGACCTATCACTTGGGTTGAGAGCTTCGTAGAAGTATTGGAGTATCATAACGTCACTAAATTGATGGTGTGGACAGCTTGCCACCAACCTCTTGTATCGCTCCCAACATTCATACAATGACTCTCCCACATGTTGTTTCAATCCACAAATCTCCTTGCGAATTTGAGTAGCTTTGGTTGCGGGAAAATATCTCTCGAGGAAAAGTTTCTTCATCCCATTCCATGTTGTGATACTTCCGGAAGGCAAATAATATAACCATTCCTTAGCATTGCCCGCCAAAGAAAACGGGAAAGCTTTCAACATTGCTCCATCCGCATTAGTCTCCGGTGGAAGCATAGCCATAACTATGGTATAGAAGTCCATAAGATGTTTGTTTGGATCCTCATTCACCATGCCATGGAACTTTGGTAACTCTCTAATCAACCCCGGCTTGATCTCGAAGGTTGAGTTAGTTTGGATACACCATTGTTGTGTATCGAGCCTGTGAGAAGCTAGGCCCTTGAGTGTACGATCAGCCATTGTTTCTTCCTCTTTGTCCGAATCACTGGATGAAGAAGGAGGAAGTGGAGTGTTCACCGCTCGAATGAAATCCTTTAGTTGAGTGCCGGATCGAAGACGTATTGGACTCGGTCTGCCCTTCTTAAGCATTCACCAAAGGTATAACACCTGAAACGAGATTCTCAAAAACTAAGTTAGATACGGTATAGAATCTAACAAAGCAAGAATATAGCAAAAAGAAAAATAAAAACAACTAAAACCGTCCATTGCTCCCTCCTATAGCGGCGCCAAAATTTGATGCGTGTCGTAGGTGCAATCAAATTAATATCTTATTTCCACTCTATTAAAAATAATATAATGGAAGTCAAGTTCGTTCCCACGAGGAGCAAGAGATTCTAGTTGTAAAAATTGTCACAAAAGGGGGATGTATAAAGCAAAAGAAAATAAACAAAGAAATTAAAAGATAAAGTTGAAAACAATAAGAGAGACAAGATCAAGGAATCCTTCTTCGTTGCAAAACAATGATTAAAGTTATGTTCTTTTCTACTTGTTATTAGTCACAGATTATCACCAACCGTAGGATAGCAGGTTCGCTTAGCTAGCCCCAAAATCCCTTATTTCACTGAGTAACAAGTCCGCTTAGTTATCAGATTCTATTCAAAAGAACCACCTTGAGGTTCGCTTACAAGATGTAATTCCCGAATGCATTAAGATCTATGAATTTAGGTTTAGTACTAGTAGTTAAACTCGGTTCGCTTGGTCCACTTTCTAGCGTTGTTTTTACACACATTTGCTCCACGGAATCCCTCCGCAAGGTCTCGTGTTTTCTACTTGTGTAAAGTGTCGAGAACGATTACTTATTCCCTAACTAATACTAGATTTAGGTTGAATTAACAAATCAATTTAGTGTGCACTTCTAAACAATCTATCAATCAATCATGAATGTATAAGCATTCCTATTAGTAAAAACAAACGATAATCATGTGAAAAACTTCAAGATAGAATTGAAACAAAACTCAAATCATGTTAAGAACTGAGAATTCATCCTCAATCAATAAGAAAATTAGCTACTCATGTTTTTGAAATTCACACAAATAATAATTAAAAGGAGAATTTTTCAAGTTCACACAAATAATTAAAAAGAAGAATTTTCAAAAGCAAGCAAAAACACAAGTATTGTGTGTGTAGAGATGTGTGTAAAAGATATAGAAAACTTCTCTATTTATAGGCTTCAATATTCTCCAAATCTTCCAAGGAATAGAATCCTTTTCCTTTAGCAATTCAATTTCCAAATCCAAGCCTTTCTCAACTCTTCCATCTTCTCTTTCCAAATTTGAGCCCAATTCTCCATCCAATTCCTAGTCCAAATCTTCACAACCATGAGAGAAGTCCACAGAAAATTCTGGAATTTTTGGCTCGCCGGAAAACTGGTATTATGGCCGGAATCCGGCCGGAAAAGTCGCCGTCGGCCACCTGAGTTCTTCGCCGTCACTGGTATATTCGACGGAATATTCCGTCAGTCCACCGTTAGGACTAACGGTCAAAAGGGTCAAACCGTCAGTCAACAGTCAAGGAGAAGGAGTGAGTCAGCTCTTTGAGTCGCACGAGTCGACTTCCTAGTTATCTCGAATGGTTCTTACTCATCCGAGTTGGATCGGAGAATCATCTCGGATCGTTCATCGGACTCACCGAGTCGACTCGCCGAGCAGAGAATTGGACGAGTTTCCTCTTTGTTTCTGGGCATTTCTCGAGCCAATTTGAGGTCGATTTTAGTCTTCTCCTGTAACAAGCCTAACATTCATCTATTGCGAAGATTTCTGTGACAGATATTCACCCATTCAAGTCACAACCCATTTCTTGCCATTCATCCACAAACCATTGCAGCAGCAGCTCACTCATCTTTGTTCTTCAATTTCAAGCCCATGGATTCTCTGATTCTTCCATAAACAATAGCTTAAAAATTCTATCATAGACCACCAACAGCACCATACACCATTTCTTCCTCTTTATCTGTAGATCTAAACAACTCAGAATGAGCTTCATTCAACAGACCCCCACTAGCACCATCCAAACCCAACTTCACGGTACTTAATTTGACAACCCATTTTCTCATCTCGTCACTCTCATCCTCCTTATTTCACTCATCGAATCGACATCATCTCAACAGCAAAGAATCAACCCATTCCACTGAGCTTCAACATCGACTCCTCTATCTCCTCTCTCGATCGCCACTCTGTTCGATTTGGATTCATCATCTTCACTGAAAAGAACCCATCTCAATTCCAGCTTCCCTGAACTCATCCGAATCTTCTCTCGAGCTTTGAGCATCATCTTCTCGACACTGGTATTAACAAAGAATGAGATACATCCATCGCAAACCCTTCTCGTCTGCATTCTTCAAAATCCAACTACAAATCATCACAGATCCCCCTTTTCACAAAAAACCCTAATTCTAATTTCAATCTTCTTCAATTGCACGAACCCTAACTTTCTATTTCATCAATCCACGGACCATTACTTCATTCTTCAATTGCACAAGCCCTAACTTTATCACTGTCTTCTTCTTTGTTAGTCTCAAAGAAACACTCTCATCTCTAAGATAGAAAGCAGCGACCACAGATTCAATTTCTCCAACTCTGTAATTTCTCAGAATGGTTCTCGATCCTTGACAACGGCAGCCATTGCTTTTAACTCTTCTCTCTCAGGTGCAAAAATGATTGAGAAGATGAGTATTGAATTTAGGTTTTAGGGTTATAAATTGGGTGCATTTATCAACACCCTAGTCACCTCGATAAGGGATAACTAAGCTGGTTGTCCCTTAACCTCAGCTAGTATATGTTTATTACTCCTCCAAAGGAGAGTTGCCCCTTAACCTTGGCTCAGCTCCACATAGTGTTCGCTCATGAAATGACAATTTTGCCCTTTTGGCTCAAATAGAGTAATTTCTTCTTCTTTTCCTCTGTGTGACTCCAAAATAGCTACAAAACTCAAAACAAGCGTAAAATACATAATTTACCAGAAAAAATAGCAAAGAAAGCATAAACAATAGATAGTAAATAGGATGTATTCTACACCCTATCAGTTAACTCCTTCAACTGATTGCACGACTTGCTCACATTCTCATTGTGTGTATGAACACACGTGCCGTAGATCGCCAGAAAAAAACCCTAGTTAATATCCCCCATGTGACACGAGTGATGTCTTGTGATTTAGTTAGTAATTTGCTGACTTCATGGTACGATGAGTCATTGTATTGTTGAGTCGAACGTGATTTTCAAATGTTCTAAGACTCATGAATTTAACGTGTCTGTTGAGATAGAGATATGATTCTCAAGTAAATGTTGATAGTTAAGGTGAGCAAATATTGCTCATTCGATGGATTGTTGAATATTGACAATTGAACCAATATTCCTGTAGGACCATAATATCGCAACGTACAGGGCTCGCGGGGTTAATAAACAACGATGTCGCGAGGCGATCGCAGAGAGCTAAAATAGGCGACGAAAAGAATAACGACAGGCAAGACATAAAAAGACGTGAGATCTGCGAGGGTTAAGAAGTGTCGCGAGTGAATGTTTGTGCATCTGCGACACTTCGCGAGACATTCCCAGAAAATAAAGGGTAGCTTAGTTGTCATCCACTATGTATTACCCTATATAAAGGGCTAAGTGAGTCTCAGTAAAAAGGGGAGATCTTTTTGGAATTGTTGGGCAAGTCATTAGGAGAGAGAAAGTTTAAGAGTGTTTTAATTTCTAAGTGTAATTCCATTTTCTTGTGTAAATAATTCATAGATTCAATCAATAAATATTCTTGATCTTATATCTTTCAATGGACTAATTAAGTAAGATCGAATAAGGGGTGTAGTGTGGGAAATCCACTGACTAACTACATATGCGCTAAAACAGGAGAGCGATGATTGACGTAGAAATTGGAAGGAATTTGGATTAACAGAAAAAGATTTGGAGAAGATACTCAAGAATTCATTGGAAAAGAAAAATGGCTAGAAGAAGAAATGTACAAGGGCAACCAACGATTGTAAGAAGAAGTGGGAGACTTGGTTGGAGAAAGGAGGAATGAAACAGAGAATCGTCAAGGATAAATATGAGAAACGATGGAGAAGATCAAAACTAACCACCAATCTCCCCAGTAGCAAACGCAGCTGTGGATTATGATAGAGTAAGTGTACATACTTGGAGATCTGATTCTGAAGACGAAAGAGAAGAGGAGCAGCAGATGGTGAACAATGGACAAGGAGAGCAAGGAATGAATGGAGAAAACGAAGAAATCGCAGCATTAGAAAGATTGAGACAAACAATACACGAAGAAAGACGGTTAGAAAGCGGAAGAACGAGCAAACTTGACAAGACAAATCATGAATTGAGGATGGAAAATATGAGGTTGCAAAATAGGAGATCTAGAAGTAGCGTGAGATCAAGTTCAAGATCGAATAGGGAAGAAAGAAGGAGAGTTTTACCAACGAGAAAGTACCGAGGAAGAAACACAAAATCCGAATACAGAGCATGGCGAGAGAAGAGGGGAAATAGAAGATCGCTATATTCCTCACCAAAAATCTTCAAAATGAGCGGAATAGGGAAAATCAAGGAAACATGCAACTTCAAGAGCCGAATGACCCAAATTGCTGAAGGAGAATAATCTTGCACAGGAGAGAAGAATTGAGAAGAAACCGAGAGATCGAGGATGATATTGAGAGACACTACATTGAACAAGCGCGACTAGCTCGCGAGAGAGAAAGGATAAGAACAAATGGAAAATCAAGAGATGGAAGAAGCAATCCGTGCGGAATAACCATGACAACCGAAAGAAGAAGGGAACAAAATCGTACCAATAGAAATATCAACGAAGAATATGAGAGGGTGCGAGATGATGAGAGCCGAGAGGCAGCCAAGAAGAGAGAACAACCGGTATAATGGCGTGCGGGTGACGAAAGAGATGAGGAAGAGCGTCGCGGGGAAAGAAGAGGAGAAAATAACGAGCAAGAAGATCAAAATAGGCGGGAGCGAAGAAGGAGAGAAGCAGAGCTAAAAAGACCAAAAGAAAACAAACTACGAGGCAAATGAACAAATCTTAAGAGAACCGGGCCGAGATGAGAGGATTCTTGAATAATAGAAGGGAAGGAGGAAGGAGACAATCGGACGAAGCCATCGCGAGGCCCAAGAATCCTTTCACGCTAGAAGTACAAATGGGAGGAATACCTCCGAAGTGTAATCTACCCGCATTAACCAACATCTTTGATGGAACAACCTGTGCGATACAACAAATCAAGGCTTATATGAGATGCATGTTGCAATGGGAGAATCATGACGCTATACTATGCAAATATTTTGCGTCAAGCCTAATAGGAGAAGCACTAAAATGGTTTGAAGGATCTGCCAAGAAATACAATCACATCATTCAACCATTTACAAGCCACATTCCTAGGAGCATACATAAGTAACAACTCTTCGCGACCGTGTATTGAAGATGTATTCGGGTTGAAACAAAGAGTTGGCGAGAGTTTAAGGCGATTGACAATAAGATGGAGGACCATGTGTAGCGAAATGGCGGGACGTGTTGAGGAAAGATACCTCATCCTATCATTTGTGAATGCTCTCTTCGCGACCAATTTGTTATATATTCAAATTTTAGAATCAAAAATACAATCACGATGGCGAATCTGCTGAGAATTACAGAAGAATATATTGCCTTAGAAGAAAGACAGAATGAAATGAATTCTTATCCAAATCGCGAACACAAGCTCTAACACTGCGAATGCAAGCTTGCTACCTCAATTCATAAACACAAATGGCGAGCACTTCGCAAGGACAAAGAGCAAGGAAAGGCGATGAGGGACAACAGAAGATAGTAGCCATGGGAAGCCACGATCAAGAAGAGTTTGAGCGAGAAAGGAACTATTACAACCGTGAATAAAGAATAATAAGATTCGGAGGTCGTGGATCATGTGCAAGAAACTTATGGTGGACGAAGGCAAAATAACCGTGGAGGGCGAGAGAAGCCACGAGAACGCATGGGAACAGATTAAGATGCCTCCACTTGAATGCTAGTGTGGAAAAGATCTCGAAGCTATACTTGTGATGGAAAATGTACCAAAGACCTTGGAACGTGGGAATGGAACCACCGCCAAGGCGATAGAAGTCATGAGTTTTGTTCTTACCATCGCTTCCATGGGCATCACATAAATGATTGTAGAAACATAAAGAGAATTATTCTCGGGATGATTGATCGGGGAAGTGAACCACTTTCTAAAGGGAGAAGAAACGGGCCGGACATTACCACCACCACCAGAGATGCATAGAACGCAGTGTCGGCGAAGGAAAGGAATCATTTGTGATAGAAATTGGGACAAAGGCTAAGAATTTGAATTGCAACTCTATCGTCCACTCCTATCGCACCATTGAAGATTTTCATGACAATGTGCTCGGTGAGTCTTTGCGAGAGATGCTAATGATAAAGAAATAATGAGTCAAGCGAGAACGACGCAGATTAGAGAAGTGGCAACAAGACTATTTCTTTCTCTCGAGATGAAGTACCAAAAGGAATAGAAACACATGATAGCCCTTTGGTTGTGAAACTAGAGATTAACCCAAAACCGAGTTGATGGAGAAGATGATGAGGCGGAAGCTTGTCACGATCAACCGAATCTTAATCGATCTTGGAAGTTCGGTGAATATTCTTTTTTACCATACTTATAAGACGATGGGAGGAAAGGATGAGGATTTGATCCCTCTACATACAAGATATATGGCTTTAATGGCACCGCAAACAAACCAAAGGGAGAGGTTCACATGAGAATACCTCTACAAGGATTATCAACTGATATCTTATTCTCGTGTGGTTGACGTGGAATCTCCATATAATGCGCTGATTGGGAGGCCATGGCTTCATGAAATCTTGGGAGTCGCATCAACATATCATCAATGTATAAAATTTCCACATCCAAACGGCATTGGTATCATGGGGAGACTGGAAGGAGTCGCAACAGTGTCATGAGGTCGATATAGAAAGTCACAAGAAAGAAATGCCAAAAGAAAGGATTGGAAGCAACATGTGAGAAATGAAACAGAGAAAGGAGAAACCCGATGGTAGATGCTATAGAAGTGAGGGTGAACATATCTCGCGAGGTGAATCCACGGAGAGCAGGACCAATATTATGACAATAAAGAAGCAAAAGATATGAGGAACAAAAGGCATAAGAAGTGAATAATCAATAAAAGCAAAATGCAAAGTAGCAAATTAAGTAATGATGTGCGAGAATCTCATGACCAAGAGTAAAATGAGAATTCGACTAAGAAAGAAAAGTGAAATACAACAAATGAAATGTAACTACGCGAATACTTATGCAAACAAATATCAACAAATAATGAAATATGAATGATTGAATGATTTAACAAATATGAATGCGCAAAAGAATGGGACGAACCTTTATGGCGTACACCCTAGTTCGCGAATAACATTTCGTAAGAGGCAAATGTAAGACCTAAAGTGCGTCATATAAGGGGTATCTCTCGCCATGGTTCGGGGGGAAGGTTACACCGCTCCTGAAGCTGAACCATGAAAATTTGGGGCCCATGAAAGCCTATCCTAAGAGGTACCTTGGATTCCCAACTATATATGTAGGTTATACCTGGTTGGGCGACCGGGGTCTCTTCTTAGAGTCGATGTATGCACAAGGCGCCGGTATTACACGGTTGAGCAGAGTGCCGGGATGGATGAACCTACCTGGCCATTCTTGGCAAGTCTTGGCATGCGTTGCACTCGCTCAAGAAAACTCCACTTAGGGTGCAGTCTCGTAACCATAAACCATATAGGTATAAGGGATAAGAGGCTGCGAAAACAATCAGTTGTTGTTAAGACCGGATGGGAGGAGCTAGTCTTGTATGGCCGATGTTTCGCCTCCTTGAAGGGGCAACCGGGGAGATGATAAGGGCGACGCTCTCTCATTAGGGGGTGTCAAAACAGGACGCAAATGTCATAAGGCTATGTTTTCGCAAGAGAACGTAGGCTCGTCATATTTGTGCAATGATCTGCAGAGGCAAATAATACTAACGCGAGGGTAAGGCGAGATCAATGGGTCTTTACACGAAAGTGTACGGACGTCCTGCGATTTCGTCGCACGACGGCAATGTCATGGGGCTTTATGTTAAAGGATATCTAGGCCTGTCATATTGTCGCAACTAAAACATCCTGCAGAGGCAAAAATACTTGGAAAATGATAAGACAAGATCAATGGGTCTTTACATGCAAGTGTAAGGACGTCCTGCGATTTTGTCGCCGTAAAGGTGGCGGGGAGGACCTCTAATTAGGGAGGTCTAACTCGGAAGACCACACAAAAATGATAAGGCAGGGTCAATGAGCCATCACATGAAAATGTAAAGGCGGTGCGACCTTGTCGCAACAAAAAGAGATAGAATTCTCAATTCATGAAAATACCAGCGACTAAATCGCGATGATCCATTTCAATCAACAATAAGATTATTATCAAATACAAGAAGATAACCAAAATCTTCCATCCAAGATAAATAACGAGAGGCAAGTATGGGAATGGAAAAGATGGAACATTGTTATTCATCTTCCGACGAAAGAGTTATACATCGATAACGTTAGCCAATTATATTACAAGGAAGAACTACCAAAAAAGGGGAGTGAAGATTGAATTCATGGGGAAAAAATCCAAGAAGTTCACTATAACAAAGATACAACAATATACTGATATTACACGCAAAGAAAAGAAAACAAAAAGAGTTATATCTTTGGTGATTCTTCTTCTTCATCTCGATTCTTCATCTTATTATTCTCATCGCCAAAATTTTCTTCTTCGCACACTTCACTATCGAAACATCGAGACAAAGCAGATTCTCGGAACCTTTTCAAGAAGCCAGGATATGTATGCAGAGGGATGTTAGTGCTTACAAACATACTCCATGGCTCCATTGCTAAAACGAACAACATCATTATTAAAGTTCTCCACCGTTGTTTCAAATTGTTTCTTCAACTTGGAATACTTGTTATTACGAAGGAGAGACTCTTGGCGAGTTGTTGTTTTTCGCTTTCGAGTTCTTCAATTCTCATTGGAAAATTCTGGCGAAATTGTTCTTTTCGATTCAAGCTCTCTAATTCTAACATGAAGCCTCTTCTCGATTCTCGCAAATAAGTAACAACAAGTTAATAATTTACGTAATGCAAATGTAAGTAAGAAGCGATGGGTATAATAAGAAACCTTCTCTATCGGATATCATATCTTTAATCAAGGAAGTATGCTCGGCATGAAGACTAACGTCAACACCTAGGTTATTCCTGGCGTTATCTAAAACTTTCGCAGCCCAGGCAATTCATCATCACTATTAATAACAAAAAGAGAACGAATTTGCTCTTCTCCATTTGCTTAAGCACGATATTCGATGAAGGAGTTCATCTCGTTCAACTTGCACACCGAGAAGAGATTTGTGAAATTCGCTAACGCTTTGTGCACCTCTGTTAGTAATGCGATCCTTCTCATCTATGAGATCACTAATTTTCTTCCTTAAAATCTTGGTTTTCTCCTCGGAATCAAGGTACATTCGTTTAAAGCGGTTAGTTAAATTTAAACTAGATCTCGTGTTCGATCTCTAAAAGTTGATATTTGGATTGAAGATCCTTTAATGAAAGGAGATTAGTTTTATCTCGAGGAACTACTTAGAGATTGATTAAGGTGAGCGAGAAGAAGGTCATTATCCATAGGTTCAGAAATGTATGGAGAAGAATAGCCTCATCAGAGAGATTATATACATCTGCGAAGGTAATAAGTTAGGTGGCAATATGCGATCGATAAAATAGAAGTAATAAAAAGAAGGAAAAATTTTATACCGTAAAGTTGCTGATTAGCATTCTGAAGAGTGGACACCCTATCCCTTTGAGAGTCAAGTTCGGTATTTAACTTTTGAATTCTCTCATCCTTATCGCGAGATGACGCACTTTCCCGATCTCTAATTCTCGAATCTTCTTGCTCAATTGCGAGTTCTTCTTCTCAAGATTGTCTTGCGTCTTCTCTCTCGAGATCCGAGGCGACTACAAAGGAAGTTCTTCCAACCTATAAAAGAAGATAGAAGGATCATTAATATACATATATTTAAAAATATAAAAAGGAAATGTGATTTGCATACGTACCAAAGATCCAAGTGCATTCAACAAGTCGGGAGACACGACTCTAGAAGCTCCATTAAAAGAATCGTTGCCTTCTAGTAAAGCAAAGATTACACACATTTGCGAGAGTCCCGCAAAGAGAAGCTAGGGAGCATCTCCCATTCCTTGGAAAGAGTCGAGAAGATGCTAGACAACCGATCCATAGGAGAACCAGCCAATGGAGTTTCTTTAGCAGGAGAGCGGTTCGAATCATGGTCATCCTCATCGAAGATTCGGAGTTTGAGTTAAGGCGAGAAGAAGATTGAATCTTTCGCTTTTTAGTTAATGGAGCGGAAGATTTATTTTTGCGAGCAGTTTTGCCCTTACTTTTACCCTTTCATCTGACTTCTTCAACTCCAACCTTCGCATACGGTTAAAAATAAGAAACAGAGGCAACAATATTGTAAAAATGATAAAGGAAATGTTTCTTACTTCGCCCGTAATCGATCGAAGTCTCATCAGTGGTGCTCTCCAACGGATTATCCTTGTAGCTTCTCCTCAATTTGTTGATCTCGAAAAATTTCACAAATTCAAAAATATAAAAAGAAAATTGCGAAAAGCAAGATTTGAGGTAGAAAACATACCTCTTTTGCCCTATCGTGCCATTTGAATTCCCAAGGATGATACCTGCGAGATTCGCGGGAAGAACGTGTGAACTGCGATATAAGGGCCATTTAAAAACAAGGGGACAACCCACCACTTCTCATCTTTGGAGTGGCGAGGAGTAGTGTTATTTCCGGGTGCCAATCAATATCCTGCATGAAGCAGATTTATCCTCGCCGACATTATCCTTCTTTTTTAGGCGAATGCCCCAAATGAGATTTCGCGTTAACCATCCGTATCATCGAATAATTTTCAAAAAAGTTCTCTACAAGATATTTCTCAAAGATCTATTTCCAAGTCTGCGAATTCGGGGTTTCTAACAAGAGTAGGATATAAAGATCCTTTGCCAGCGCCACGATTCGCATACTCAAGCATTAGGCGAATGCAATCGCCACACAATTGATAAATAGCCCGAGAGAATTTTTCATGGGCCAAGATTTCATAAAATAGAGGCAACTCGGATCGTATAAGGGAATGGGAAGTCCCATGAGAAGCTGACCTAGCGAGACTATAATCCTTTGATCATCACATTGATGATCGTAAAATAACTTTGCATAAAGAATGGATGAAGATTCTTGATCGGGAATGGTTGATAGAGTGAAACCCTTCTCGAGCAACTTCGTTGAACTTCCTCAAAAGAAGCTTTATATGCACGACTAATGAAAGCCATTATCGGTATGGGAATGGATGAGAGGTTGGAGATTAGGTTCGGCGTTAGAAAAGATGAAGAAAAGATTTGCAAGAGCAGAAGCGCAAATTGCGGAAGGAGAAAATCAAAGAGAAGTTGCGAGAGAAACTAAAGAATGAAAAGGAGAGGAAAAGAAAACTATATATAGGGAAAAAGATCCTCGAGAAAAAACGAGGTCATTTAATGCGAGAAGAGACATGAACGGTCAAGAATAAACGGTTGAAAGAGACGTGTCAAGAAAAGATATTAATAATCAAAATCCGTGTAAAAGTACAAAATCAAACAGAGATAAAGATAAATAATCGCGACAAATCAAAAGGATCGCTCTCATGATACTCTTCCTTCGCAGGAGAAATATGAGGAAAGACAAGAATCGATACTAAATGTACATCTCAAAGAAACTTCGAACTTCACAAAAGAATAGAGGCAAGTACGTACTTTTCAAGAACAAGTATTCTTCCGCTTGTTCCTTCATCAAAGACCAAAGATTATTACAACAACAGATTTTTTTCTTAAAGATCGCTCTTCAAGCAATATTCAAGGAAAAAGAGGCAAGATGTAGGACCATAATATCGCAACGTACGGGGCTCGCGGGGTTAATAAACAACGATGTCGCGAGGCGATGCAGAGAGCTAAAATAGGCGACGCAAAGAATAACGATGAGCAAGACATAAAAAAGACGTGAGATCTCGCGAGGGTTAAGAAGTGTCGCGAGAGTGAATGTTTGTGCATCTGCGACACTTCGCGAGACATTCCCGAAAATAAAGGGTAGCTTAGCTGTCATCCACTATGTATTACCCTATATAAAGGGCTAAGTGAGTCTGTAAAAGAGGAGATCTTTTTGGAATTGTTGGGCAAGTCATTAGGAGAGAGAAAGTTTAAGAGTGTTTTAATTTCTAAGTGTAATTCCATTTTCTTGTGTAAACAATTCATAGATTCAATCAATAAATATTCTTGATCTTATATCTTTCAATGGACTAATTAAGCAAGATCGAATAAGGGGTGTAGTGTGGGAAATCCCGCAACTACAATTCCTTAGTCTAAACAAATATTGCTCATCTGAGCAAATTTTGCTCGTCTGATGAATTATTCATAGCATGACCAAATAAAATATTAATTTAAATACCGGAAACTGAACCAAGTATAATTAATAAAATGTTGACCATGAGATCATCGTAAAATTATTAGTGTTTGAATCTGGAATTATGAACCTTGGACTCAAAACCCTAATTCGATCAATTGGTGATTTCTTGAAAATTAACCACGAAAGGAGGGACCGGCTACATGGGATCATGGGTCAACCATGTAGTGACCAGATGCTCAAGTGAGCAAATACCAAGGTCTCTTGAAGACTTGTTGATTTGTTGATGAGAGTATGATTAAATGTTGGTTTAATCATTTATTAAAATAATGCTCGTCTGAGCCTTAGGTAATAAAACCTAATTAATTATGAAGAGATGAGGGACCGACCAAGGGGTCATGAAACCGGCCCTGGGTGGTCATGGGATCGTCTGTCGATCATTTTATGGAATTCCAAGTTGTTTGGAAGAGTTTGAACCTAATGTGAACAAATTAGGTCAAATGATGAAAATATGAGAGACTGGCCTCTTACAAGCCAAAGAGCCAACCCTGGTCGGTCAAGGTAATATGCTCGTGTCACCAAAGTTTTCGCGTCTTAGTCCTGAGAATTTTGATATTTTCTGATGTGCATATGAGCAACCATTTGAGAAAATATGAAGAAATCAGGGATTTTGCTGAAACTGAGGAAACTTCATGAGATGAAGGAAAATATTTATAAAATGAAGGAATCATGGAGTATGGGACCGCCTATGTCTAAGGCATGTTCGTACGGCTAATGAACCCGGTCCCATAGCATTTTTCCTAATTTTATTATATTTTTCATGATTTTATGAAAATACAATGAATTCAAGGAGTTTGTTGAAATAAAGGAGTTTTCCTTGAAGTGTAGGAGTTTCCATGAGATGAAGGAAACAAAATATTAATAATAATAAAATAAGGGCGTATGGGACCGGCTTGGGCATGGTCGGCCGGCTAGGGCCCGGTCCCTTGAGTTTTTCCTAATTTTGTGTATTATTTCATGATTTGAAGGAATTTTCATGATTTGAAGGAAATATCTTGAAATCAAGGAATTCCATGGGATTAAGGAAACATAAAAAATAATAATAATAAAATAAGGGCGTGTGGGACCGGTTAGGGCATGACCGGCTGGCTAGGGCTCGGTCCCATGAGTCTTCCTAATTTTATATTATTTTTTCATGATTTGAAGGAAATATCATGAAATTAAGGAGTTTTCATGAGATTAGGGAAATAATAATAAAATAATGAGAAATCATAAGGTGTGGGACCGGCCACGACTAGGGCATAGCCGGCCGGCTAGTAGACACGGTCCCACGACACCTTTCCCAATTTTATATTATTTTCTTGATGCGAAGGAAACACCATGAAAGTGAGGAGTTTCCTTAAAACGAAGGATATTTGTTCGAATGAAGAGATTTTCATAAGATCAAGGAAAATAATAAAAATATAATAAAATATAGAATATGAATGTGGGACTGGTCACGGCGTGACTGGCCGGCCGGTGAGCGCAGTTCCCTAGCGCCTTGACTAATATTTTATTTTTTTATTATTTTCTTCCTATTTTGCATAGGTTTATCGTTCTTTCGTATTTTGGATTGCTTGTTTGTGCATTCAGGTGCTCGTTGGTGTATTATTGCTGAGTACACTTGCACCATTTTAGTCGGGGATTGCGGGATAGTTTCTCAGATGCCCGTGTCTTGAATATTTATTACTAACCCATGGAATTCTGCTGGGAAGAACCATGAATTGAAGTAATGAAATATTATTGAAAACATAGAATATTTTCCAAGGATTCAGCTGATGAATCTGATGATTTAGGAATAATTAATTGATGGCTCTATACTAGTACTAGTACGATCGTCTAGGAGCATTAATTATTCAGGAATTTAGTAATATGAGCTAGTTGAAGCGTCATATTTCTTTTATATAGTCAGGGAAAACATTGTTACATCCTGAAGACGTTATTGCTCTATTTTAGCAGGCAAGCTGTCTAGGAGCCGTCCAATCTTTTGATTCTATATAAAAGTAATTACTGAAATTGCTCAGTATTCGTGAGATATGCCATTGCCTCAGATGAGAGACTACACATCTATATACACTCTGAGAGAAAGTATTCTCAGTCAGAGATTCTTGTGGCATGAGATTTCATGCTTTCGATAAGAGACATGAGCCTCAATACTCGTATGATTGCTGAATCAGGAGCATATACAATTATGGGTTTACGATTTTATCCCTTGTCGAAAATCCACCATCTACAACTTTCCTCAAGATGCTAACAGAGCGGCTACCACCAGAGTCGCGTCAGCCTCAAGTGGAGCAGACAAGGAATGCTTTCATGACTCCTGGCGCAAGCACTTCGACCGGGCGTGCCTTTATGGATGAAGAGGATCGTATTGCTCCGGAACGTCCATCAGAAAGGAATAAATAATCCAATTTTATCACACGTGAAGAAATGGAACGACATCTCCAGAATCGAGGATAGGAAAACCCGGCTACCATTCATCAACACCAACCTCCTTACCCTCATGATGTGCAAAGAGTTCCTCTTCCAAGATGATATTCCTTTCCTCAGTTTTTCCTTTATGAAAGTACTGGTAACGCTCGTGAACACATCTCTCGTTTTACGGAATCGTTAGGAGAGCATGAATACAATCATGTCCTTCGCCTGAAAGAGTTCTCGAAATCACTGACAGGGAGAGCATACACCTGGTATAACAACATTGCGCAAAATAACATAGCCAATTGGTGTGAGATGGTTAACGCTTTCTACAAAAAATATTTCTTTGTGTCTGAGCAAATCACTTTGTCAAGCTTAAGAAGAATGTTTCAGCGAAACAATGAGCATCCAAATGATTATCTCAAGAGGTTCAGAATTCAGGCAATGGATTGTCACGATCCAAATGTGACTGAACAGCAATTGGTGGAGTTATGCATTAACGGTATGGTACCTTTCTATCGCGCTTTACTGGAGAACCTGCGCTTCCAAACATTCTCTGAACTCCATTAAGCTGCTAAGAGGTCTCATAGCACAGCACCATCCTTGCTGGAAAGAACAAGACCCGCCAGGAATGAAGATGCACATGAGACTCGAGGAAGAATACGTCTAGTCAACAAACAATATAATATTCAACCCTCTGTAAGCGTGGTGGGTGAAGGAGGAAAGAAAAAGGCTCCATCTATGGAACAATAACCCAAACGTGCGGCACCAGCACAGCAGACAACTCAACCCCGGAAGGCTGCGACTAAGACTCCTGCGCAACAAAAATAAACTGGAGAGGATGCTTCAAACTTCTTTCCAATCGAAGAGGTAATCGAGTTCCTGGAATCATGGATTCAAGATGATGCTATCAATCTACCTCCTATCAGACGTCCACCAATCGAGAAAGAAATGGAAGACCCCAAATATTGTCGTCACCATAGGTTTGTCAATCACCCCACCAGTGACTGCAACAAATTGAAGCGCATTTTCAAAGAGAAGGTAGATGCAGGGGAGCTTCAACTGGGAACTGAGGGAGTTCACAGTGATCCTCTTCTTGTTAGGAGTTGCATGCTTTCTAAGGACTCCAATCACAAAACCGTGCAGTCTATGATGGAGCGTTTATGTGAGATTCTCTATTTCTCCAAGGCGCAGCGTCAAGACATGTTTGCATCCCTCAACCGTGTTGTATCAGGCAAGCGGCTATTTTCAGTTGGAGAAGTTGCTCCCAAATCCCAACCTCTTCTGGAAGGTACGGATGGTAAATATAACTGGGGACTCCTAACAACTGCTCATCTGAAAGGTGTCGATTTCGATAGCACGTTGATCGATGCAGTATCTGACTTCAACATTGTCACCATCAAGACTCTGAAAGCTGCAGGGATTTCAAAGAAAGAAGTTGTTCACTGCCTAACTGTGATCAAAAACTCAGATGGAGCGCCAAAAAGTGCCTATGGGTACATCAATCTCAAAATCAAGGTAGGAGACGCCCTAACATACGCCAAGTTTCATATTGTCAAGGATTACCCAGATTATGATATGGTTCTGAGGCGCTCATGGATATATGACAACAAAGCGAAACTGGGAGTATGTCCTTTGCCAGTGTCTATACCTGAGAGGGTCTCCAACAAGCCGTCCAATCCTGAAGATTATTTGCTGCCGTATAGACAACTCGCAAACGTGACGCAATTACTTGGAGAGAGTGTGGCAGCATTTGTTCGCAAAATTACTCACAAATCTTCTCAGATCAAAATTTCAAATAGACTCAAAAAATCCTTGCAAAAGCAATTACCGACTAATTCAAAACTAGAAAACCAAAACCTAAGAAGGAGCATTCTGAGAAAAGAACAGAACATCTAAGGGGGGTCGCCCAACAACATCACATCCTTCTTAAAGAAATCGTCTCTTATAGAGCGGCCTGCTTCAATTTTAATTCGTGAGATAATCTCAACCACAACCTCTTGACGAGATCAACAAAAGACCAGGAAGCGGAGTCCACGTATGCCTTGATGCACCGACTACTTTTTCAGAAATGATGTGTCCAATCATGTTACACATATCATCAATGAATAAAGAGCCTCCTCCATACGTTTACAACTACGCGTAGTTAGCTAGCACGTTAAATCCGCCAGAGCGTGATCTACATGGAATATCAGAGGGAAAGTCAAATACAGGTTCGCGACACAATCCTTGAACATTATCGTTGTTTTCTATACATTAAGGTTGCTATTACTAGGGTTACGTAGGGAGGTGACACCCTTTCCCATGAAAAGAAAGTATGGACCTCCCAGCTTTTTTGGCCATCACTACTGTCATCCTCCTATTATGGTTTCCGAAGAACATGGCCCTTCAGTAACCCTACCGAAGAATGCTACATCTAAAATTTCAAATATTACGAGATATTTCGGGAAATTTAGATTATTTAAACGTGGGTTTTTAATTGTTCATCCGACTGGAAATACACACACACAAAAATTACGAAATTAACGTGTTTGAAGAAATCTTGTTCGAAAAAGTTCCGGCAGTCGTGTGAAGCAAGGCTACTAAAATCATCAATAAGCATCTACAAGCTATGAAAAGACGCTTATCTACAAAAAAAAATCGCAAGGCGGAAGATCTAATCATCAAGGTTAACGCCAGGGTTAGTGCCGCCTTCAACAGAATTTTCTTCTGAAGCTGCTTCAACGTCCTCCTGAGGGTTTTCCTCATGAAAGGGTTCATCAACGTCAGAGTCCAGAATCACAACGCCATTATGGACAGGGTATTCATGTTTATCCAGGAGTTCATGTTCGTCTAAATTTTTTTTCTGCTCAACCCTTCGCCGCTTTTGACGAGCCGTAAATATTTCAGCCCTGGCGCTCGTCGGCTGAGATGCTTCATCATGCGTCCATTTTTCCTTCATGCTAACCGAAGCCAAGAAAGCGTGAACACGTTCTCTAACGATGCTCAGATGTGTGAGGGACATAGCCTGTATGGCCTGTCTAGCCTTACGAAACGGACGATCTATTTTAGCCAACACCTCTTCGAATACGGTCATCCTGGGTTCTTCAACTTCAAAATACTTTTTTTTTGGAGAATTAGAGGAATAATCATCGCTAGAGGTTCCCATCATATGCCTCATAAAGTATGGAATCACAGTTATGCTAGTAATTGACACGATGGATGATCTAAAAATAAAAACCCACCGTGAATATCTGTTGCATGGTGAGAATTCGAGCTAGGGTTTTGCACCCATTTCAAAAAGAAGAGGGATACAAGGAAGATGAAGTACTCACCTGCCTGTAGAAGAAAGCAGAAAAATATAACTTTGTGATGATCGGCGTGAGAATAAGGACCCAAATGTTTCCTTTTATATCCATCAAGTCTACAAGATCTTGGAAAGGAAAGAATTCCCTATCTTCCGTGTATACAGGCTTTGGATGCAGGATATCAGCTGACTATTTGCTTATCTGCATGGAACTAATCGGCGCATGCTAAGAGGGTAATTTATACTTGCCTCGACGTTTCGTTAATCATAACCTGCTCAAAGGCCAAGCCGGCCTATCTCTCCTGGTAATGGCTGTTTACTCTTCTCATGAATTTTATTTTCATCTATCACCATCTAGTGCTTACCCCTGTTTATGGGTGAAAACTATTCCTGCAGAAATTGGTAATTTGGGGTGTGGATGAGGAATAAATTTAAACCTTAAACAAATGCACTGCGCGGTGAGTGCTTGTAGATTCGAGAGATCAATCTGTGCAAGTCCGGCCTAAACCAAGAAATGGCCGTTCAGGACTTGTTTTAAACACAAAGTGAAGGAGATGGGGTTGATCTTAGGGAGGGAAGCGAAGAAGGTGTTGAGATTGTGAAGGTGTTGGCTTGCTTATGACTTGTAAGAGAAAGGTGAGCAGGCTTGTGATTGATGCAAGCAAGCTCGGGTGTTTGAATACGTTTTGTATTAACACTTGGTTTTCTCGTCTGTCTGAACTTGTGTTGTTGTTTGAAATCGGGCGGAGAACCTATTTATACAAGTCATTGAGCCTTATTCACGTCTCTCGTGGGAAGTGGAGGAAGTGGAATGATGGATTAGTGGAGTTGTGCGTTGGTGATACACGACCAGCCTTGCCCACTTCTCTGTTCATCTCTAACCGTCCATGACTTCGACACGTTCTTGTGATGGCGCGTTGCACGCCGCACGCCGTAAACCGCTGCACCAATACCCCATATGTAGCCCCCAGTTTGTGACATGATTGATGTCTGGAATGTGTGGATCGTGGGTCCACGAAAGATAGCATGTAATGCGAATTGAATAACTCGTGTTATTCGGAAAGTCGATACTTGTGAAGTATCGTGTGTATTTTATGCACAGTCTTGCATTATGGTGTGGTAAAGTGACGGGTAATGACGCCTCACTAACCAAATAACTCCCCGACCAGGTTGTATAAGCAAGCTGGTGAAGTTGGACGGATGAGATGATCTTTGAGACACTCATCTGCGAACGTTAACGAATATTAGGGTTTTTTGAAGAGGTGCGCAAGCATCACTCTTCAGCTTGGTCGAAACCGAGCATGGAAAGGGATTTGGAGAGGATCGACCGGGCATGTGTATAGACAGACATGCCGGTGTGCACGTCCATACCTCACTTTGTCCCATGAAGGCGCGATCTAAGCCACTCAATTTGACCAGAGTAAAGTTGAGTGGTTGAGATCGGTTTCCATAGCAAATCCATTGCCACAAAGGAGTTGGAATCGCGTGACATCCCTAATTTGGGCACGCGTTTCAAGATGACCCATCTTGGTCGGTCTTGGTCGATCATACCAACGTGTAGGTGGTAGGCTGGTGTTCACACCTATACCTGACTATCCCATGAAAACGTGATCTAAGCCACCCAAATCGTCCGGTGAAGTTGAGTGGTCGAGATCAGTTTGCAATTTGGGAAGTGTAACCACGCAAGCTTTGGTGGACGGTTTGGGATAGCCAGGCATGGTATGCTTTGTCCGATCACATGAGGAGGTAGGTGGGCCCACGGTGGTCATGCTGGTATGACCGGACCTGCTTAATCCAATCTGTGACCCTCCATTTGTGCCAGAGAAGATGGACGCGCGTGATGGCTTGAAACCCTAATTTTGGCTTTCAAAGCCGTGCGCCATCTCTTGTTTGGGTGACAATTTTGTCACGACCAAACATGGTTGGTTTTGACCGATTGGTCAAGTGTGTAGGCAGGCCCACGGTGATCATGTTGACATGCTCTGGGCCTTTTGAGTCTACATCTACACCCTCCATCTATACCTGCGAAGATGGATGGTTGAGACTGCTTTGCGACACATGTAATATGCCGCAAACCCTAATTTAGGGTTTTTCTGTTCATAATGCTTGGTATGATCGGTTTCTTGGCAAGCTAGGCCAATGACCGACCATGCGGGGTCGGCCGTGGGTATTCCATACCTGCTTGGGGTGATGGAATTGATGCGGGGTCATCCAATCATGCTTATGGAGTTGGATGATCTGCGATCGGATCATATCCGGATCGATATGGTCGGTCAAATGCTCAATCGGGCTAGTATAACACACCGAGAGGGCTCAATCGGGCTAGTATAACACACCGAGAGTCATCCTGTACGGGTATTTCGTATATGGTTTCATTATAGTGCTTGGAGGTTCGTGTTACTCTGTAAGAGCAACACTCAGTCGTCATTCCACACTGATAATGAGTACTGGAAATACAAGGCTGATATGAAATTCACAGGATGGGATTGTTGTTACATGCTCCAACATGGAGGAATTTCATGTATTCACAGAATGGGATTGTTGCTACATGCTCCATTCTTGGTGAATTAAGTGAGGGAGTATCCAACACTTATAAATGGCTTTGTCTTTTACAAGATGTCAGCGCATGATTTTTCCGGTTTTTACAAATTTAACCTTAAACGAAAATCCACCATCAACATTAAGTCCCCTGCCTAGCACATAATGGTTACACTATTGTGTGGTAGGCATGAGATGGTGACATACATATATACCAAATGACCATGCTAAGGTAGATACATATTTACTCGGATAGTCGGGCATTGCCACAGAACTGGTTGGTTCTCGATTAAGGATGCAAAGGAAACAGACTTGATCTCGGTGAGTCGCTTTGGTTCCTCTTGTACATATTTGAGCTCGGCCGCTTCTTCGTGTGTACTTCCTTCATCATACACGGCTTTCCTCGGGTATATTTGATAAGCCTCGTTGATTGTTATCCCGAATTAGCACCTTCATAGGTGGCAAGTAAAGACCTCTTTTCCTTCTCGGGATTACATGAGACTTGTGAGATTATAAAGAATCGTCTCACGTGGTAGTTTATTCTATATCTCGTATTGTTCGATCTTGATTGACGATCAATTGATTTGATTTTTGATTGATTTTTTTTTTTGTGTGCGCTCATAACCTCCCTCCTTTGCGCTTTATCATGGAAGCGGTGACGATCATTCTTTGCTTCCCCGAGAAAAGAAGTTTCAAGTTGACAAGCCCGAAAATCGTGCACACGAAGATGTAATGGCTAAGATCGATCTTCCGCTTCGCGAAGTCGGCCGTGCTATACAGAGGATGTCTATCTCCCACCTTCGTATTGCCAGAGCACGTATCTGTGCACTTTCAGCTGCGACATGGAGGAGCGGTGGAGGCGCGAGAAAACGCTGCAGACACTAGTAAGCGCAAGGGCAGAGAGATTTGCGCGAGGTCAAGAGGCGAGAGTTGAGCATGAACGACCTCCGAATGAAGGCAAGTGTGATTACCCGGTTCGGGACGGCGTGATAATTCTTGACTCCGACACAGAGGAACCTGAACATCTGAAAGCAATTAGTACGGCTCCTAATGTTGATGCGCTTTTTAATGCTCCCGCTGGTGATGTTGGGATGGAGTGTGCTGCTGCGGAGGCGCCTGATGCAGAAGTTGGGGTAGATTCGGAGGGAGGAGGATCAACAGGTGACGGCGGCCGACGGAACCCGACAAAGGTGCGGCGATGTCGATCCTCTTGACGACTAAAACCTCTTTTCTTTTTTCTTCTTTCCAAGTATATTTTGTACACTCGAACATCTTCCTTGTACTCGGTGGCGGCCGGGTTTAAGGCTTTTCTTCCATTTGATTGTTTGTATAAAGTTTTCTCTTATAACCCTTTGTCAAAGAATCGAACCTTCTCGGGTGCAAGGGTGCGCCTTCACACATAATTCTTAGTGATAAAAGAAACAATATTATAATGGAATATCCACGGACTGTGCTCTCGATGCAAGATCTTCCCGGCTTTGTTTGGGGCGAGATGTCTCAAGTCATTTTCCTTTTGTGCACACGTTCTATTTCCTTCTTCCGTGAGATGTTTGCTTAGGGTTTCCTTTCTTGCTCCAGTGGGTTGATTTAGGCTGACTCAGGACTTTGTGTTTTTAGGAGTAAAATAATGCTTCAATTGAAAATTGAAAATTAAAACCCTAACTTATGAATGCAAGTATTGCAATCATCTTCTGGGGAATTACAAATATGACATGAAATTGTAAAAGGAAACACACTGGAAAATAGCACAGCGTTTTAAAGGGTGGAGGATGCTGGAAAGTGGTAGCACATCATCTTAAGTTCGGTAGGGTTTGAGCCATTTTGAGTGAATTGTTATTCCTTCTAGTTTATCAGCGTTGATGAGCTTGCAGTAGCCGCCTAGGATAACATCTGCTACCAGGTACGGTTCCTCTTCTCTTTCGATGGGTGAGTCGGGTGGAGTGATCATTTTCACCGTCATACTCCCAACCTTGAATGTAGTCGTCTTCGTCACCGGTCTCCAATTCCAAACGGGTTTGGTCGTGCGATATACTTGGACCTTGGCCTTATCGTATTTGACCAAGACAGCCTCTACGCTCTTGATAAAACGTTTGAAAGGGTCGGCTTCCCATTCACATCTCCTAGCCGGGGCTGGTTCGTTGGTTGAGTCGGTCCCGGGACTTGTCGAACGAGGCGGCGGGTTGTAAAGAAGGTTGCGTGGCGAGACTTACTTGAGATCGGAACTTTTCAACGTATCTTTGACAGGCTTTCTCCGGGAAGTTGTGTCATATTGGTAAGTTGCTGGTGCGGCAATAGACAACCATCAGGAGGTCCAGAAGGCGTGTTGGAGATTCTTTCGAGTATCGAAACCGGTAGAGGACAGACTCCTAGTATTGCTTTGTTTTCGTGCATCCAAGGGCGTCCCGATCATGTCGTAGTTGGGGTGATCTTTGACTATGTAAAACTTTGCTTGTGTCGAGGCATCACCCAATTTGACTTCCGGATCAATATATCCGTATGCATCTCTGGGCTCTCCTGCGTCGAATCTTTAACCACAATCGGGTGACGAGTAGCTTCTGTCGAAATCTTTGCCGCTCTCAAGGTCTTGACAATAATGATGTTAAATTCGGAAGCCGTATCAATCAACTCGCTTCTCGAATTCAATGTTTCTCAAACAAGTGACGGTTAGGAGTCCCCGGTTTCCATTGCTCATGTCTTTCGGAAAGACTCGGGGTTCCTGGATCACATCGGATGCAAACGCCTTCCTGACACAACGTGGTTGAGGGCCGCAAATATGTCTTGACGCTGTCCATTGGAGAAGTACAAGATTTCACATATGTGCTCCATCATAGATTGTGCGGTCTTGCGAATGAATCCCCGAAATCATGCAGTTCCCGATAGGTAGAGGGTCTCTATGAACACCTTCGTTTCCAAGTGGAGTTCCCCTGTCTCTACCTTTTCCCTGAATATTTGTTTCAACCTGTTGCAATCTTTGGTCGGATGATGGACGAACCTGTGGTAGCAACAATATCTGGGATCTGCCATTTCTTCCTCGGTTGGAGGACGTCTGATAGGGGGCAGATTTACGGCGTCGTCTTGGATCCACGCTTCTAAGAGCTCTATCACTTCATTCATGGGAAAAGGAAAACCCGTGTCTTTAGTGTTTTGTGCAGGAGTTTTGTCTGTTCCTTTTCGATACGAAGTCTTGTGTGCCGGGGATGTCCGCTTGGTTTGTTGTTCCGTCACTGGAGCTTTCCTTTCTCTCCTCCGCCCACTACACTCACAGAAGGAACAGTGTTGTATTGCTTGTTCGTGAGGCGCCTGCTCCCTCGAATTTCACGTGAATCTTCACTTCGAACAACTCTGGTTCTTTCTAGCAATGCTGGTGAAGTTGTTGCTGAACGCTTGGCAGCTTCATGGAGTTCAGAGAACGTTTGAAAGCCCAGATTCTCTAACAGAGCGCGGTATATGGGTATCATCCCGTTGATGCACAACTCCACCAATTGTCGTTCGGTGACGTTCAGGTCATGACAATCCAGCGCTTGAGTTCTCAACCTTTTGACGAAGTCATTAGGATGCTCGTTGTTCCGCTGAAGAATTCTTCCTAGATCTGAGAAGGTGATTTGTTCAGACACGAAGAAATACTTTCTGTAGAAAGCACTGACCATTTCGCTCCGATTGGATATCTTTGTTAGGCGCGATGTTGTTGTGCCAGGTGTACGCCCTCCCCGTAAGTGATTTCAAGAATTCTTTCAGGCGCAGAACATGATTGTATTCATGTTCCCCCAAGGATTCCAAGAATCGAGATACATGTTCACGAGCATTACCTGTACCGTCGTAGAGGGAGAACTGGGGAGAGATGTAACCTCTTGGAAGAGGTATTCGTTGCATATCTTGAGGGTATGGAGGTTGGTGTTGATGTGCATCCGTCAGATTTCCTTTGCCTTGGCTTTGAAGGAGTCGTTCTAGATCCTCACGTGTGATGAAGTTGGGTGTCTGGTCCCTTTCTCTTGAACATTCAGGAGCAACACGAGCTTCTTCACTCATGTGGGTCCGAGTGGAAACGCCTGCTCCGGGTGAATTGAAGGCATTTCTTGTTGGCTCCAAAGATTGACGTGAGTCTTGCGGCAATCGTTCAGTCAAGGTCTTGAGGAAAGTGAGTACCTCCTTCTGCGTTGCGGCCATATCTGTTTGAGTTTTAGCAAGAACTTCCTGTTTCTCCATCAAGTATGCAATGGTAATATACGGTGGTCCTCCTCTTGTGCCTCCGGCTCCTCGCCCCGATGAGGGAGTGAAAGTTGTTGCTCTGGTGACCACTGGAGGCGTTACACTTGAGGAGATGCCCTTTGCGGCTGCCGTCTCGGCTCTCAGTGATGGGAGGCGTTACACCTACGGGGATGTCTCCTGCTCCGCTAGTGTTGGTGATAGAGGTAACGGCTCCTCGAGATGTGTTGACCACGGCATCTCCACTGACAGGTACTTCGACACCAGGATTGTTATCCACACCAGCTCCATCAGAATTGATTGCTGACCCAGACCTTAATTCCACCATCTTGAAATAAATTGTTGATTGAATTGATTCTAAGATCTACCCTTTTTGAAATTGATAAAATTGAATCGGATTGGAAGAAATTGACTTTACAACCGAGAGATTAACCTCCCACTGTGGTCGCCAATTGTTTATGGGTGAAAACTATTCTGCAGAATTTGGTAATTTGGGGTGTGGATGAGGAATGAATTTAAACCTTAAACAAATGCACTGCTTGCGATGAGTGGTTGTAGATTCGAGAGATCAATCTGTGCAAGTCCGGCCTAAACCAAGAAATGGCCGTTCCGGACTTGTTTCGGTCACAAAGTGAAGGAGATGGGGTTGATCTTAGGGAGGGAAGCGAAGAAGGTGTTGAGATTGTGAAGGTGTTGGCTTGCTTATGACTTGTAACAGAAAGGTGAGCATGCTTGTGATTGATACAAGAAAGCTCTGGGTGTTTGAATACGTTTTGTATTAACACTTGGTTTTCTGTCTCCCCGAACTTGTGTTGTTGTTTGAAATAGGGCGGAGAACCTATTTATACAAGTCATTGAGCCTTATTCACGTCTCTCGTGGGAAGTGGAGGAAGTGGAATGATGGAGTAGTGGAGTTGTGCGTTGGTGATACACGACCAGCCTTGCCCACTTCTCCGTTCATCTCTAACCGTCCATGACTTCCCGACACGTTCTTGTGATTGCGCGTTGCCGCCGCACGCCGTAAACCGCCAGACCAATACCGCAAAGATGTATCCCCCGATTTTGTGACATGATTGATGTCTGGAATGTGGATCGTGGGTCCACGAAAGATAGCATGTAATCTTGAATTGAATAACCAGTATTATTCGGAAGTCGATACTTGTGAAGTATCGTGTGTATTTTCATGTGCATGCATTATGGTGTGGTAAAGTGACGGGTAATGACGCCTCACTAACCAAATAACTCCCGACCGGGGTTGTATAAGCAAGTCGGTGAAGTTGGACGGATGAGATGATCTTTGAGACACTCATCTGCGACCAGATTAACGAATATTAGGGTTTTTTGAAGAGGTGCGCAAGCATCACTCTTCAGCTTGGTCGAAACCGAGCATGGAAAGGGATTTGGAGAGGATCGACCGGGCATGTGTGTAGACATCATGCCGGTGTGCACGTCCATACCTCACTGTCCCATGAAGGCGCGATCTAAGCCACTCAATTTGACCGTAAAGTTGAGTGGTTGAGATCGGTTCATGCGGTAAATCCATTGCCGCAAAGGAGTTGGAATCAGCGTGACATCCCTAGTTTGGGAACGCGTTTCAAGACGACCCATCTTGGTCGGTCTTGGTCGATCATACCAACGTGTAGGTGGTAGGCTGGTGTTCACACCTATACCTGACTATCCCATGAAAACGTGATCTAAGCCACCCAAATCGTCTGGTGAAGTTGAGTGGTCGAGATCAGTTTGCAATTTGGGAAGTGTAACCACGCAAGTTTGGGTGGACGGTTTGGGATAGCCCGGCATGGTATGCCTTGGCCGATCACATGAGGAGGTAGGTGGGCCCACGGTGGTCATGCTGGTATGACCGGACCTGCTTAATCCAATCTGTGACCCTCCATTCGTGCCGGAGAAGATGGACGCGCGTGATGGCTTGAAACCCTAATTTTGGCTTTCAAAGCCGTGCGCCATCTCTTGTTTGGGTGACAAAATTGTCACCCAAACATGGTTGGTTTTGACCGATTGGTCAAGTGTGTAGGCGGGCCCACGGTGATCATGTTGACATGCTCACGGGCCTTTGAGTCTACATCTACACCCTCCATCTATACCTGCGAAGATGGATGGTTGAGACTGCTTTGCGACACATGTAATATGCCGCAAACCCTAATTTAGGGTTTTTCTGTTCATAATGCTTGGTATGATCGGTTTCTTGGCAAGCTAGGCCAATGACCGACCATGCGGGGTCGGCCGTGGGTATTCCATACCGCTTGGGGTGATGGAATTGATGCGGGGTCATCCGATCATGCTTATGGAGTTGGATGATCGCGATCGGATCATATCCGGGCCCGATATGGTCGGTCTGGATGCTCAATCGAGCTAGTATAACACACCGAGAGTCACTGTCGGGTATTTTTCGTACATGGTTTCATTATAGTGCTTGGAGGTTCGTGTTACTCTGTAAGAGCAACACTCAGTCGTCATGCCACACTGATAATGAGTACTAGAAATACAAGGCTGATATGAAATTCACGGGATGGGATTGTTGCTACATGCTCCAACCTGGAGGAATTTCATGTATTCACGAATGGGATTGTTGCTACATGCTCCATTCTTGGTGAATTAAGTGAGGGAGTATCCAACACTTATAAATGGATTTATCTTTTACAAGATGTCAGCGCATGATTTTTCCGGTTTTTACAAATTTAACCTTAAACGAAAATCCACCATCAATAACCCTGCAATAATGTCACTGTTACGTGCTAAGCATGTGACTTAATGTTGATGGTGGTTTATAGTTCAGGGTTAAAACCGTAAAACCTTAAATTTATGTACTTTTGTTCTGCAAAGAAGTAAGAGCTATTCAAAGCTGACGAGCGCTTATGCTACACTGATTACAATATGTACCGAGCAATTCAGTATATTTATATACAAAAATAGTGTTGATTGCAGAATCACAAATATTCTGTAGATTTGTCGAAGCTCCTTCCTACATTATTCATTAATGCATGGTTTTGCTGAGAGTCTATCTTATGCTATGTACCTAACTGAAATCTTAAATAACTGACATTAAATTTGTGTTCGTTCTTAGTGAAGGCATGAGTTTTCTTAATGTTCAGATTAATATATGCATAAGAGGTACAACAAGTTGTGCCACCGAGAAACGTGCTACGTGCAAAAGTAACCAAAAATCAGTATTTTTGTGTCAACGCGCAAAATTCATTAAAATTGATTAACTTTGTGTCAGCTCGCAAAAAAAATCAATTTTGACATAATTTTATGTCAGCTTACAAAATTAGGTTTTCACCTTAAAACGGAGCCTACACAAATTTTCGATCCTTATTGGTCGATATCAAACCTAGGAAAGCTAGGAAACCAAGCTACCATGTAGCTCGTCTGAGTCAAATCCTACCAAAATTCAAATAAAGAAGAAAAAAGGAATACGCGACTAAGTTGGAAAGTAGCGGAATGAGGCACGACCAGGCAACTTGGACAGTCGGTTTGCCCTAGCAGGCGCCCCTCCTTGCCGACCGGCCACGCCCCATGCTGCTGACAGCCGGTCCCTCTTTTCCATCGACCAATCGGATCTCTCCAAAGTTGTAACCAGCATTTCTAATTAAAAGAGGAAGTAGGTTGGTCGACGTGCTTACAATCCTTAAGAAATTGGATCCGCCGTCCAAAACGGTCGCAAATTGATCGTGATCACACAACTTGGTAAGCTCCGTTAGTTAACCCTAGATCTTACAAACACGACCGAATAAGTCCCGTGGAACTCACCGGAGGGCCCACTTTTATTCTAACCAATCTGAATTCCCCTTGCCTTCCAAAGAAAGAACCATAACCGCTAGCCAAAATAAGCCACCAAGCACGAGATGAAAAAGATCTTCAATCGAATTAAAACTGACCATGGTAGTCTTAAATCAATCGTATCAGTCCAAGTTCGCAAGCCGAATCGACCGGCCTAGATTTGATTTTGGGCGACCAACAAAGTCCCAATACACTCCTCGGCGGCCGACCTTTGGCTTAGACCAATCGTATTGCTCGCAACCTGCAAGCAACTCCGCAAACCGATCACCCAAAGTGGTTGGTCACACGGCTTTAAAAGAACTGAAATCCAATTAACGGCATTAGATGACGCAAAGTGATATCGACCAACCAACTTCGCCAGCCGAATCAATCGACCCATATCCAATTTCGAGGAGCCAATGAGATGTCTTCGTGATCGCTGGCAACCCCTCTTCCATGAGGACCGGTCAGCCTGTCCTTAGCCTACCCATACGACTCTGGAGGATACCCAAAGACGGTTGGTCACGCTACCCATAAGAGTCTTAAATAAATTAATGGGAATCAACAACTGCCGCAAAATCATCTGAACCATCCAAATTTCTTATATAATTTGACCGGCTTAGATCCAATTTTAGGAGACCATGGGACTCCATGATTGCTGTAAGCTACTGCCCTTCTTCATGAGACGGTCACGCCATATTCAGTCGATTCGTTGGGCTGCCAACCGCTCAACCAAAGAAGGATGGTTGCGCTCCTAATAAATGCACTTCTTATATATCGATTTAATTTGAGCCGCTTGCTTAAAAGTGATGCTTTACGTGTATCGATGATAAACGATATTTATAAATATCGATTTAATAAATAATTTAATTTTTTAACCTAAAAGCACCGTATGCTGTTTTTGAGTGCTAACTCACATCAAGTCTCACTTTCACGACTTGAGTCATCACACATGACCACCTATCGGCTAGCTTGGTGCGTGATTGGTCGAAATTATCAGGTCTTGTCAACAAGACCCACTCAGCAATTACTATGAAGGACTTGTTTTATTCTTCATGTAACTTGCTCCATATTTCCACAAAAATACTCGAGACATCAAACATGTCAAAAACTGGGGGATACTCATTAGGGTATTGGTCTGGCGGTATAGAGTATGCGGCGTGCAACATGCCCATTATGATAAAGTGCCAAGAAAGGTGGACGGTTGATAGAAGTAAAGGATTAGTGGGTGTAAAGATGACTGGTCTTCCCTTCATGACAGGGACATGGTTCTCACCGCTTTTACACGATCCCGACTTCTCCACTGCTTAAGTACCTCCACTTCCTACGAGATCAGGGAATTCAACTATGACTTGTATAAATATGTTCTCAATCTATTTCAACCGACAACAAGTGTCATCAAAACAAGTATCCAGAAAACACCATGAACTTATAGCTTACATTCCGCAAGCAGGTTCTATATTCCGATACAAGTCATAAAACAACCACACCTTCATAGTTCATCATTCTCTCAACACCTTCTTTGCTTCCTCCCTAAGATCAACCCATTTCCTTACTTTGTGACCCGGATTGAATCAGGAATGTCCATTTTTTGGTTTAGGCCAGTGTCTTATAGATCGATCTATCGAATATAAAGTACTCATATGCCAATAAGATGCCGTCGTGAATTCCAGCAGCCCCTATTCCATGAGGACTGATCGGCATGTCCTCAGCCTACCCATACGACTCCTTGCGGATACCCAAAGAGGTTGGTCACGCTACCCAAAAGAGTCTTAAATAAATTAATTAACGGTAATCAACAACTGCCGCAAAATCATCTTAACCATCCAACTTTGTTAGATGATTTGACCGGCTTAGATCCAATCTTAGGCGACCAATGGGACGCCGTGATTGTTGTCAGCTGCTGCCCTTCTTCATGAGACGGTCACGCCACTTTCAGTCGATTTTATAGGCTGCCAACCGCTCAACCAAAGAAGGATGGTTGCATTCCTAATAGCGGCACTTCTTATATATCGATTTAATTTGAGTTGCTTGCTTAAAAGCGATGCTTTACGTGCATCGATTATAAACGATATTTCATAAATATTGATTTAATAAATAATTTAATTATTTAACTATTTATTTAACCTAAAAGCACCGTATGCTATTTTTGAGTGCTAACTCACATCAAGTTTCACTTTCACGACTTGACTCATCACATATGACCACCTATCGGCTAGCTTGCGCGTGATTGGTCGAAATTATCAGGTCTTGTCACCAAGACCCACTTAGAAATTACTATGAAGGATTGTTTTATTCTTCATGTAACTTGCTCCATATTTCCACAAAAATACTCGAGGACATCAAACATGTCAAAAACTGGGGATACTCATTAGGGTATTGGTCTGGCCGGTTTACAGCGGTGTGAAACACGCCCATTATGAAAAGTGTCGGGAAAGGCGGACGGTTGATAGCGAGACAGGGAGTAGTGGGTGTAAAAGTGGCCAAGTATTTCCTTCATGACGGGGACATGATTATCACCACTTTTACACGATCCTCACTTCTCCACTATTTAACTACCTCCACTTCCTACGAGATCAAGGCGTTCAACTATGACTTGTATAAATAGGTTGTCAATCTATTTCAACCGACAACAGTGTCATCAGCACAAGTATCCAGAAACACCAAGAACTTATAGCTTACATTACGTAAAAAGGTTCTATATTCATACAAGTCATAAAACAACCACACCTTCATAGTTCATCATTCGATCTCAACACCTTCTTTGCTTCCCTCCCTAAGATCAACCATTTTCATTCCTTCGTGACCGAATTGAATCTGGAACCGCCATGTCTTGGTTTAGGCAGTCTTTACATTGATCACTCGAATCTAAAGTACTCATGTGTAGTACATTTTTTTAGGATTTGAATTCATTTCTCATCAACACACCCAATTTACCATTCTCAGCAGAATTAGTTTTTACCCTACTATAATTACGAAGTATAACGCTTATCTTTTGAACTTCATGTTGGAGCACTGCTCGGTCGAACTCGCATGTGTTGCTATCTCAAGCATGTTTGTCAATGTTAGTGATCAAAACTATAATTCTTGATTTCTAGTTTACTTATAGATGTCTCGGACTAGGACATAGATTGTGTAGTTGAGCCTTAGACTTCCACGGCGTTCATCATTTTAAGACGAAGAACTACTAAGGAGAGCTTGTGGAACTTCATGAACAAAGGTATGTGGATACCGAAACTCACATATCACTTAGAAAGTCTATTTCTACTTTATCTCCTATATTGAGACATAAGTCGTATTACGATATAGTTTCTATTATACACATTTGAGATTTGGAAATGAGTTTAACTCGCTTACGTATTTCTCGGAATATGTGTTTGCAAGCTTTCGGCTCGACCAAGTTCATCTTATATTCTTGACGCAAGTCACAACATGATCATGTAAAAATTGCCGAGTAATATCTTATATGTTTTGTGTGATACAATCATTTGGTGTAGACTTGGAATGTTTCGTTATGATTATTTCAAGAACTTGAATATTTCTTTAATGCTAATAGTGTGTGAAAATGGCTATTTTGATCCTCTAAGAAAGTTTCAATGATTGAAATAAGAGTTTAGAACACTTAACCATTATTGGATATGTCATGTTATGTACTCTTGCACATATATAATCAATGTCCGGAACCATAATATGCGTACCCGTACGCGTACTGTTGGCTTGAGAAATCAGGAACTAAGTATGCGCACCCGTTAGCGTCTTTAGCGTAAGGTTCATGTCCTAATATTCGATGGAATTGGAAGTTCGCGTGCCCTGTTTAACATCGGCGAAACCCAAATTTTGGTCCGGTATTTCAAGTATGCGAACCCATTTGCATACTTGAAGGTTAAAGTTCTAAAATCGGTTGTGTTCATGAACATAAACATTTATATAATAAGGAATGCAATCTTTGCAAACCGTGGCTATAATGTTCATGAATTGATTCGAGTGAATCAAACCTATTTTGCTTCAATTGTGTTCTTGTATACGTCTATGAGAATATAACAATTGAGCGACTCTTTAACTAGTTTCATTTGAGTCATTTGTACTAGTTATGGTTAAGATGAACGAGGTTGATATGAGAGTGATCATATGGCTAACTTTGGTTAACTATTATTGAACCAACATGGTGTACACGTTTAGGTATGGTTACATAAACCTAAATGGTGTACACGTTTATGTACATTTCATTTGTGTGTAACAAGCTAAGTTTGATCTAACAAATTTGAAAGATATTAGCTTGGTTGAATCCCGAGTTTTTCATCTAACGGTGAATATTGAATGCTTTGTTAGCAAGGTAACTTAGATTGCGAACCCTGATTTGAAAACTACATAAAGGAGAACTCTAGCAACTGAAACCTAATCCCCACACTTTTATGTGTTACTAGTTGCATAGTTAGAGTCGATTCTCCTTTAACCTTAGGTTTCTATCGAGACCCTATAGGTTAACGACTTAAAGACTTCATTGGGATTGTGATGCCAGACCCAACTATTTTCTCTGTAGTTGCGTGATCTGATCTTGCTGTTTCTATCGTGTTGAGTACAATTGTAAAATTGGCTCGAGATTAATTTCTCCGATAGGCAAGATAGAAAAGTAATTACCACATAAATCTCATCGTTTGTGATTCCACAATATCTTGTTTAGCTAGTAGATTAAGATTATTATAAGGTGATTGATAATACTAGGCTATTCTTCGGAAATATAAGATCGGTTTAGCAATTGGTTCCTGTTCACCTTGATTTATCAAAAGACGGAACAAAAACTCATAGGTATTTACATGGAGACAAATTTATCTATTCCAATAGACTTTTCCTGTGAGACAGATTTGTTTATCAAGTCTTCGACTTTGGGTCGTAGTGACTCTTATTTGTGGGTGGATCGGCTAAGGAATCAAGTCGTAGTATCCTGCTGGGATCGGGAGACGTAAGGAACGCAATCGCAACTTGAATCGAGTGTGAGATTGATTGGGTTCAACTACAGTCCATTAGAAGTTCATTGGTAGTAGGCTAGTGTCTATAGAGGCTTAGTACGTGTGGTATTCATAGCCGGACTAGGTCCAGGGGTTTTTCTACGCATTTGCGCTTTTCCAGTTAATAAAATTTTGGTATCTCTGTGTTATTTCTTTTCCGCATTATATTTTGTTATATAATTGAAATATCACAGTTATGCGTTATATCGATCAATTAGGAACTCCATCCTTTGGTTGTTGATTGAAATCGATTGATCCTTGAACATTGTTAGTCTTTGGTACTATTCAAGTTAATACTCTTATATTCAATTGGGTTCGCAAATTTCTATTTGTTGATGATTGCAGATTGAATTAAGAGATAGAGATATAAAATATTGTATATACTTTACTCGAGGATCGAGTCCATTGTCTAGTTGATTCTCGGAAAGTATATTGGATTAAGTCCTCTCGCATTGCCAAACGAATTTTTGGGTGTGGTTGTTGTACCGCATTTTCAATTGGTATCGGAGCAGGCAAACACATTAAAGACCTTATAAGTATGTGTTTGTAGCGATCCGATATGGATGAAGTGTTATCTCTATAAACGTACCACCAATCTTGATGACTCAAATTACTTATGGTGGAAAATTGCTATGCGTGCCTTTCTTGAAGCGCGTAATTTTCAATCAAGGGTTTATGTAGTTAATGGCTATGATGCTCCCGTTGTTGCGGTAGGAGATCTTGGCTGGCCAAAGGATATTAGTGCATACGAACCCGTTGAGATTCTTACGCAAAGCAAAATTCCGACGGTTTGAACGCCATCATTCATGTCATTACCCCTGCATCTTCAGCACCATGACTACGTGCACTCGGTCTAAAGGTCATTGGGATATCTTAGAAACCATACTTGAAGGGAATACCGTAGAAAAGGAAGCCAAAGCTTCAAAACTTAAATTCCGATTGGGAAAACCTTCATTATGTGGATGAAGATTCTTATGATGAGTTTAATCACAAAGTGTCCGAAATTGTTAATGCATCTTTTGCATTGGGTAAGACTATTCTTTGAAAAGGACATTGTGATGAAAATTTAAGATCGTGCCATCCGGATACGATTCTAAGAAGCATGCCATCGTTGAGGGAAATAACCTTGATGTTCTCTCCGTAAATACGCTGGTTGGGAAGTTAAAGATCTTTGATCATGAGCATACATCCAAATCTGGAAAGGATGTCGCTTTCAAATCACAAAAGAACACTAAATTACTTGACAAAAATTAAAAGTGTTTGCATCTCCTCAAGATGATCTCTCTGAGGCCGATTCATCCCCAGATGAATATCTTGACAAGTCACTCTCTTTGATCACAAAAGACGGTTTAGAGATCTTATTGAGAGAAGTAAATGGCTCTCAAGAGATAAACCCTAGGTCATCGATTAAACCTCACAATCGTGTCCCTCCTAAAAATAGGGATGTTGACGAGACTAATGACGAGGATATGCCACAGTGCTTTAAGTGTAAAGGGTTTTGGTCATTTTGCAAATGAGTTTCAACCGCAAAATACATTGGGAACAAAGGTCTTGTTGCAACTCTTGATGAAAATGTCCGATCACTATGATTCTAATGAAGATGCAAAATCAAGTGTTTCGCTTCTTTGTGAAAATATTGATTTTGAAAATTGTAGCAATACATACATCAATCTTGATATTCTTTCAGAATAGAACCCAACCAATCTGAAATAAAAAATTGACCTTTCCATTGGAAACTCTCTGTCTTGATGTTTCGTGTTCCACTATGTGTCTAGCAAATTTCACATCTCGGGCGTCGAATCACATTCCCGTTGACATGCTCATATTGTTCACTCAAAGGTCATGAACTTTCAAAGTGTTTCAAGTACAAACACAAAATGAGGTATGTCAACAAACTTCAACAAAGAGCGACCGATTAGAAAACAAGCTCAAACTTGTTCAAAAACCGATGAGGTATGTAAGATTTTATCTTCTTGAAGAAGTTATTTTCCAAGGATAAGACAAGACCACTAGAGAAGAAATTATGGTCTAAACATTCGAGAGACAGAATGGTTCTATGAATTCCTTTCAAAAAGGTTATGGTGGACAGATTATTTTGTTCACCGCAAAGACAATTTTATTGTGTTGTTTGGTGCATCTTGTCTCATGTGCCCGATCAAAAGAGACAAGATTGTGCACACCTCAAAGCTTTAGGAAAAGAATTTTTTTTATTGTGTTTTTTTCTATTTTTAGCTTTGTTGTGTTTGCAAGTTTGGAATTCTTCCATATCTAATTGATATTGGAAAAGACTTCCCTGGTCAATCAATAAAGGTTTGTGAGTTGTGCGTGCACGAACCCGTGTTTAAAGGTTTCGTAACCCTACATTCATTTTTCCTTCTCTCGAAACTCTTTTTATCTTATGATTGCTTGTTGAGTTTAAATTGTGAATTTCTCTCACAAACCCGTACGTTTATGGAGACTCCAAGCATCATGTCTTCTCGATGGAAAATATGTTAATATGATTGTTAAGCCATCAATCATGAAGGAAAAAGAAAGATCTCTATTACCTCCAACTTTGAAAAGAAAAAGAAGGAATGTGAGGAAGCCAAGAGCTATTCCTTCAAACTCTTTAAGTTTTCTCGGTGTTCTTGAAGAGTCAAGAAAA
>JAJJWW010005951.1:0-14154 GCA_023531295.1 Papaver armeniacum | reverse complement strand
TGTAAAGATTCAAGTGTTCAATCAATAGAAATCATAATCATTCATCTTAAAATGACTTAATTGTGTATATTCTAGTGAGGGGTGTAGTGTAGGATTTCCTGCAACTCTGAGCACATGTCCCATACCACCCGCCCGGGAATCCAAAAAGTGGCCACAACAAAACCAAGAATCGCAATTGGCGAAGCCAGGATATCTCGACAAGGTATCCTAGATAGCATCCCATACTACCACCCAGAATCCCTAAGGTTCACAAGTTGAAAGATGTCATCTAAATGACAAGGAAAAACTCAACGCAACACTGTGAGGACCAATCTCTAATGTCAGTGCAATTGGATGCAAACTACCATCCCTGACGGATTTACTAGGTTGCCACTCGTAAGTAGAATGCTAGCCGGGCCTGACAACGCACACCCTTGGCCAATGCCAACGTGTGGGGATGATAAGTCCAATTTTCTACCCACCGTCCCAGACGGTTGATCGGTTGTCAATCCGTCAAAAATAATTTCACTTTCTTACTCGCTAAATTTAAATGAAGCACAAGGTAAGGAAGAGTTCGTATCCACAGAGAGGCAATTGTTGTTATGCAATTTTCAGTTTCTAAGGTAACCAAGGGGGGATGTTTGTTGTTTTAACGAAATACTAAAGTAAAAATAAAATAAAGTAAAGCAAATAGTTGGAATAATCAATAAGGAGAAGATATTGGTCATGGGATAGTATCATTCACAAACATGTATTTTCATCAATGATTAGAATTGGTATTTTAATCTCTCATCTACTAAAAGTCCTAGGATACCTTGATCGCAAGAATAACCGCTAATTCCACGATTTCATCACAACCACATTAAAAGATGCATATGTGAATTCTTCCTGAAAGCAACCTAAAGTGTAAAAGCACAATTAGATTTAACTCCCTAAAAGCAATAAGTTCTATGGAATAAGACTAATCAATGCAAACGAATGTGTAAAAGCACTAAACGTTTTAACAAAAGTTATGATTCACTTATGACTAGTAGGATATATCACTACAAGCACTACCCACAATTATGCTACATAGAATCGAAGATAAACAACTTTTTTCGTATTGAAAACCTTAATATAGCTCTAGAGATGAATGTAAATCGGATTGATTCCGTACTCAACCAAACAAACTATCAAATTATGTAACACTATTAATTGTGAACCACAAACAATAAAATATTGAGACAAAACTAATTCATTGAATCATATAACATATTGAGAAATCAACTTTTATCCCATAACCAATAATATGTGTTTAGCTACTCATAGCTATGGAGTTCATCATAATAATAATAATTGAAAAGAAGAAGATGAACAAAAGCAAACCATAGAAGCGTAAACAAAAACCTAGGCTCTCCAAAGTTCCAAGAATAAGATATATTAAGAGTTGTAGAAGACTTTCCTTTAAATAGCTCTCTTGTTTCCAAAATTAGGTCTAGTCTTCAAAGTCCATTAGATGAAAATCCACCAAGCCCATAAGTGAGAGAAACCCATGTAGAAAATATGCCCCAAAAGTGGTCGCCGGAAATCTGGTATTGTGGACGGAACTTGGCCGGAAAAGTCGCCGGAAAAATAGCTCAGGTGACCGGCAAAGTCCGCCCGGTCAACCAGGTCAAAACGGTCAACGATCCAACTCGGCGGGTCAACTCGGTCAAGCACCGAGTCAGCTGTCAGATGACTCAACTCAGAGTCAGACCTGAGTCAGGGTGGAGTCAGATGGAATCAAGTCTAACTAACCGGGTCCGACCGACTTGGCATGAGCCCGGGCTATTACACTGGCCTGAGCGTGTATAACACAATCATTGTGCATCACCCGATCTTGCCACGGTTCTGTCGACAAAATCTCCCGGCTTTAGCGCACATCTCCTCACTTCACGTATTAATCGCTACCATTACCTCCGGACCCATCTTACCAAGTTCTCCATCTAAAGCTCACCATCTCAGACATACCACCATTTCCATGTCTGCTTTGAGCTCAAACACAACTCATCATATAACCACCAGCCAATTTAGCCTTGGCTGCAACTCAGCTCATTCTGCATTATAACCACTACTTGTTCATCGACATATCAAATCTTGCAACGGCCGTTTTCGCATCCAACTTAAACCCTGTGCAAGAACGCGGCACCACCTTGTTTCAGCTCAAGCAAATTTGCCGTGCTCGGCTTTAGTTACGCATCGCCCAATACCACCAGCTTTGCCTTCCTACCAGGCTCAACATCCCCAGTAATGCAATGTATTCTCCATTCTCGGCTCATTCTCTTGCTCTTCATCAGCAATTGCTACACAAATTCTTCTATAACTTCATGCCTTCAATGCCATAGCTTTGCCTTCATCTCGGCAAATTTCCAACACGACCCATTCAAATTCAAGCCACAAAGAATCTCCGACTCAGTTGCCACCGCACAACCGCTCCAATCGAGCCAATGCCATCTGCAATTTGACCTGTCCTAGACATTCATCTAAACTAAGAGCCATTGAAACCAACTCAGACTCCACATACTCTCCACCAGCTTCGATCGCTTCGACTCAAGATGCTCAACTCACTCTTGCACATAACCATTGGATTCATGCAATCTTTTCAGCTACTACTTCAGCAACACCGGCTCTGCAACACAGCCCAGCCGCCCGGCGTTCAAGTTCCTTGCTTAGCCAATTGCAACATCCCCGGCCATTGCGACCTCTGAATCCCATCAACACAGCTCTTCATAAGCAACAACACCGCACATCGGGGCTTGCAATTGCGGTGCGGCTCCGCAATGCCTCAAATTCATTACCGGAACAATCATCATCTCCGAATTCACAACCTAACCCATACCAAGACTCGATCAATCTCCTAACCATTCAAACATCAACTCCATTTTCTCATTTATTGGTTTCACGGTATCATAACGACCAATTCCATTTCGGGCTCTCCTCGGACTCAATTGCCCCACCATTTCTTAACCACGATCTGTGTTCTTCTCAATTCATAACCACGAACCTCGATTCATCTCGGCCATACAAATATCCATTGAATCCGAGCCAAACCCATGACAATCATCAGATTCTTCAATCGATCGAATTTAGCAAAACCTAATTTCTCTTGACCGAAATCTCGATTTCCCATCATTCTTCATCGGGTTCATCTTCTCTGAATTCTCGTCTCAACTCCACCCTAGCAGCGACCCATTAATAGCGGCGACACCAAAGATCACAACAAAATCAAATCAATTTTCTTCTCAATTTCTTCAGCCGATCTTCATTTGAGCATCAACAGAGGCAATTACACGATTCGCCATCTCCCTCTCCATTGAACTCTCACAGCAGCCTCTTCATCGATCTACCATCAACTTCTTCTCCCACTCTGTGAATTTCTCGATCTAATTCCCATAGTGTTTATTGCTTCCATCATTTCCTCTCTATTTTTCTGTGATATTCATGTGTCGAAAATAATGAGAAGAAATAACTTTTCTCTGAATTCCAGGGCTAGGTAATAGGCTGGGTTATTCCTATAGGCGCCCAACACATGATACAGGCCACCAAGTACTCTTTTTGTCTGTCGGTCCTTGGGAACCGACAAGCTTAATCTAGTTGATTTTGCTCGTAACCTTCTCATACGGAACCGGAATGGCCTCGTTCTTTTGCCGATAGCTTCGCCTTTTCGCTCTCGTCACCATGATGAAAAAGAAATCCAACATTTGAGCAAGTTCTACTTATTTTTTCTCCAATGACTCCGAGATACCTAATCTACTCAAAAGCAAACATAAGATACATAATTTACAAGAAAATTCGCAAAGAAAGCGTAACTACTAGATAGTAAATTAGGTGTTTTAGACACCTATCAGATTCCCCCACACTTAGACTTTGCTTCCTCGAGTTAGTCAAACAAAACAAATCTAAAGGATACATACAACTCCATGTCGTCGAGGCTACGGTCACTTTTAGCATAAATAACAAGCCTTTAAACCCCTAGGTGTCCCTAGTGGACGAGTTATAGTCTCGTGAGGGTTTACTAGAGATATACCCACAAAACCTAAATTTCCAACTTACTAGTTCTCCGTAATAATAGCATCCAACGCGCTAAGAAGATATAGAGATTCTGCACACTAGTCATAAGAAGTTAGACACATAAATGAACACAATCTCATTCTTAATAGTTGAGAGAGAAATAACCATCCCTTCTCGACAAAAATTCGGGTTCGGAGTGATCGAAAGTCTCGACTCGCCCAAGAAAGGGTTTTATGATATTGCTCTCAATAATAATGACTTTTTATGGGTCACACATGTGTCCAAGTAGGAATGAAGAGAGAATCTGCGACACGTTGAATGGTAGGAAGGCATAATCCTCCGAAATATTTTGAAAACCCACATCTTTTATCATTTTTGAAAACCCATTTTTCTGACGATCTCTTCGAAAGGAAATCAACCACTTAACGAAGGTGGGAATATGCTTACTTACCTCGTTATCCGTTCGGCGTGCAGCTAGCTGGTAGGCCTTTAGATGTGTTTATATTTTAGCCTACTTGTAATAACCGCAAGTGCACGACGCCTGTTGGAGGCGTGGCAAGTACGGATCGATCCACAGGGACTTGTGGTGCTATGTGTTTGATCTAAGGCTTGCTCTACTGAATTCTAGTGAAGGTAACACAGATGTAGGTTTTTAGTGTCGAAACGACTGAGTTTGTTGTTGTGACAGTGAACTAAAGTAACTAAATGGATTGTAAACAATTGTGAAGAGCACTTAGGGCAGAGATTCCACCACTTGACCTTATGCTAAGGCAATTCCTAATCGTCATTATGCTCTTGATTCATTCCAGGGAAGAATACCATGATAATGTCTTGACTAATCTCACACACTCCCCCTAGTATAGAGTGTCTTCTTACAGTACACTCTATCACATGGTCATGTGTTCAATTAACTAATTCAATCTTTCTAATGAAGCATAACAAGAACAATAAAAGAAAGTGAACAACTTAGCATGCAATCAAGGGTTTCATCCCAACCCCGGTTACTTAATTAAAACATTAACAAAGTAAAGTACAAATTAACCCTAAAGTGGTGCACTGCTGCCTGAGCATCCCCAAAAACATCCTCTACCTCTTCTATTTATACATGCCAATTTCAAACCTAATTTTCATCAAAACACAAATTAAATGCGAGACCCATACCCTCATTCGCCTCGAATCGCCGTCTCTCTGCTCCCGCGGCTCGAATTGACTACTCGATTTTTCCCTCAACTCTTGATGAAACCCTAACCTAATTACTGTCTATCTCTCTCTTAGCTCCTAGGTAAGAGGCTATGGGAGAGATAGAGAGCGGGTAGGAGGGGCTGCTCTGTCGGGTGAAGGAGATGGTGGTGGTGAGGTGGTCTTGCCATGGTATGGGCGTGGTGTCGGGTGAAAGAGATGGTGGAGCTCTGGGTTTTACGTGGAGTTGGTCGGAGAAGAAAGAGAAGATGGAAGAAGAAATGGGTTTTCTCGATAGGGTATAGGGTTAGGTCGTTTCGTTGTGAGCAAGGACATCGATATTTGATGAGAACGTAAGAGCGGCGTAGGATCTAGGGGTAATATCTCGAACGGCTCGGGGGAGACTCGAGTGATCGAGTGTTGAGCGGGAGCAAAAACTTCGATGCGCGTGGAAGCAAGCGAGCATTGGATGTGGGAGAAAGAAATCTCAACGGCTCGGGGTGAACGGGCTCGGATCCGGGTCGCGGGTCGGGTCTAGCTCAAGCCCATGTCTTGTAGATGAGTTGCTACTTGTTGGGTTGCAAGCTGTTTGCATAGCGCGCAGGCTTTGGCTTTCTCTCCATAGATGCTCGACTCCAATTCTTAGCTCTTTTGGCTCCTCAATTTCTCCGAGCTTTATTTATTACCTAAAAACACAAAAATTAATTAATACAAATATTTATTCTTGAAAACAAAGAAAACACAAATGCGGGATAATATCGATTCTTGAGCACAAAAGATGAGCAAAATGCCAATAAAAAGGTGTAGAAATATGCAATATTTGGCACTCATCAAATACCCCCAAACCTGAATTTTACTTGTCCTCAAGTGAAACGAGAAATTAAGAAATCCTAATTATACCACTTTCGCTGGTCTCTCGAATGCATTTAGCGTATGCACTAAGCCTTTAAACCCCTAGGTGTCCCTAGTGGACGAGTTGTAGTCTCGTGAGGGTTTACCGAGGTGTACCCACAAAACCTTCTCCAACTTGAGTGTAAAAGAGTCCCAAGCATCCAAGGAGCTATGAGGATATAGAGTTTCGCATGCTAGTAATGTGAAGTTAGAACTACCAAAGAACGCATTCTCATCCTTAAGAGTTGAGCGAGAAGTAACCATACCATATGAAAGAATTCGGGTTCGATTGTGATCATAAGCCTCGACTTCGCCTCACTATTAGGGTTTTATGATAATTGCACTCAAAAAGATCGCTTTTTAGTCTCTCATGTGTGCAGGCGGGAATAAAGAGAGAAATCCCGCACACGTTGTAGGTAAGAAGGATAACCTTCCGAAATAAAATGCGGAGACTCCACGAAGTGTGGACAAAAAGAATCTTTTTCTGATGATCTCTAAGAAAGGAAAATCAACCATTAGCAAGGGTGGGAGTACTCACTTACCTTCTCACCCGATCGGCAATTAATATCACTCTCTCATAGAAACCATAGAAACGTCTTCACTCTTCGGTCTTTGGTCTTCACTGTTGATGACGAACTTCTGAACTTTACAAAAAAACTTGAATTTTTTTTTTTTTTTTTTTTTTTTTTTTTGATACAAATATGACATAAAAATAATAATCAATTTTTCACAAACTTCATTAATTCTCATCCTATTTTCTTTTGTTGTATGTAACCTTGGACTATATCAACTTTTCTTCAAATATTCTGATGATGCTCCGCTTGCTGACGATGATGTGTTTCTATGAATGTGTTGATGTTCTTTGAGAGGAAGAGAGTGATGCTAATCGCAAATCGGTATTTAGAAGAAGTTTTCATCTTTAAACGTCACCCTCATGATTGACAAAAACTAGCACTCAAGAGATCAAAAGTAGTCTTGAAAGTGGTACGAAGTTGGGTAGCTCACCATTCCTACCCGGAATTGACGTACGGTGACACACACACTCTAACAGCTTTTCTAGAAAGTTGCAAAAAATTGAAGGTTGGTGCCTCACTTGATGTAAATTGGGTAGTCTCCACTATGGGTGATCACAATTCTACTACCGAATATCTAATCAGCACCTAATTAAGCCCTCGGCATGGTTAAATCCAACTTTAACGCTCTAATCAACTAAGAAACCCGATTGTGTTCTCCGTTACTTCTAACTTCATTATTTGATTCGATTCTCTATGTTAACATAGCTAGAAGCATGCTAGTGACTCTAAAATCTCTAAAAGTTGGAGGTTTTACAAAAAGAGAGTTTTTTTTTTTTTTTTTTTTTTTTTTTTTGGAAATAAAAGATTAAAAAGACTAAAAACTCTTTATGCAAATGCACCCCCAAACCTAAATCAAACGTTGTCCTCAATGTGTCAACAGATAGGAAAAATTTAAATAGTCACAAACCAAGAGAACTATCTTTGTAGAGAAAAGGGAAGAGATTACTCCGGATGTCGGCGAAAGCAAGGTTGGAGCTTCACTAGTCAAGGCTAGAATCCAACATTCTCAGCGGAGATCATATCGGATTAGCACAAAAAATGCACAAGAAGACTCAACCGATTCAAGAAAGAAAAATTTAACAAGTCCTACTGGATTATATACAATGAAAATTCACCATACACCAACAATCTAAAGAGTTGAGGATCAACCCAAAAGACGGTATGTAGAAACATCCAGTCTTACACAAATATAACATGAGAGTGCAAGTAAGACGCATATGAGAATGGGTTTCCCCCAAACCTAAACTTGTGAACAGTGTGTTTGAAAGAACAAAATCTTGCAATTTTAAAGGTACATCATGCACAAGGTCTAACTCAAAGTGAGTTTTGCTAAGAACAAATGGACATACATATTCCAAGCCGTGGTTCCCTAAAGGTGTTATACTTTGATGCAAAATAGTCCAAGAGGACTTGGGAAGCACAAAGCTCTAAGCTTAAGTTAGGCATTTTCAGAAAATTTGTTTTGCAATTTTGTTACAAACTACACCTAGGTTTGGTGGAGGAGTTTCAATCTGTGACTTAGGAGAGAAAGTAGGTACATCTAAGTTGTTTTCATACATAAGATCATTTGCAACATCACATACTTTCCTAAAGTCAGAAGAGGGTAAATCATGTTCACTTGCATAAAACAATTCATCAATCGCCATGTCATAATCATCATCACTCTCATGCACAACATAACTTAGGAGAGATATCATGTTGTAACCTAAGCATGGAATTAGACACATGCATTGAATCATCTGTGTCAAGAGACAATTGACTATTCCTAGGTCACAAACAGGTGGTAAAGCATGCTCATTTTCACATAACAATTGCACGGCCCCAAATCGGCATCACATGTATGAATATTAGAAGAATCGTCATTCATAGGGTTCACAGGAGAGAAAACTCAATGTCTTTGAACCCAAAGATTTCAATATATTTTCAGTATAAACAAGTTCTTCTAACATGTCATATTCATCCTCATCATCATCATAACAAAAATACAATTCCCTATTGGCATTTCTAGTGTACTCATCTACCTCTATATTAGGTTCATATTCAATATCGGTTGCATGAGTAGGCATAGAAACACTATTTTCAAAATTATCCAGGGAATAACAAACATCCTATCATAAGTTTCCTTCAATCTTCATTTTGTAACTCGATCGGTTCCTTTGAAGAATCATAGTGAGTTGTTCTATTGAAGGAGAGTCTTCACTAGTGGGTATGCATTCCTCATATGGATATTCATTGTATGGTTGAGCATGAGGTTCACTAGAGAAGGGAAATTCGGACATGTTGCTATATGGATGGTCATGTATTGCATTCGGTTCAAGCCTAGCATTTTGCTCCATGAGCGTTTCCATTAGTGATTGTAAACAAGGAGTCGGGGAGTATAAAATTGTTCATCTCCCACCGTGGTGACCGATACATGTGCTCATGATGGTTAGGGTATGAGTATTCAAGGTCGGGGCCCCGAGAAGGTGCATAATATTCCCTAAAATCACTATGGTATGTGGGGAGTTCATACTTTGTGAAGCATGCCCGTAAGCAAGCTCTACGATGGATTTGTTCCCATTCCCCTTTGCGGACCAAAATCCCGACATGATTTAACAATTCAAATTGAACTCAAAGCCCAGGTTGTAGTGGACTCAGTTTGGTTTATTGGGTTTCATTTGGTTTATGTGGGCTTTGGTTTTTTTTTTTTTTTTTTTTTGGGCTGGTTTGGTTTTGTTGGGATTGATTTGGTTTTTGTGGGCTTATTTGGTTTTGTGGGTTTCTGTTTGGTTTTGTTGGGAATGTACAGCCCAGTGGAACTGTGGCTCGGTTTGGTTAAAGACCGGTTTTTAGTCTAAGTACAAATGCACAGAAGCCAGTTTATATGCAAGCCCAGTGAGATACAACCCACAAAAGAAAATGACACTTGATTCTAAGTGTAAGCCCAAAAGGTTGCTTTGTGGTACGGTGGGCTTGGTTTGTGCGAGCCCAAATTTATGTGTAGCCAGTGTGTGGGTTTCAGGTTCGAGTTTCCCACGAGATGTTCGATAAGGCGTGAGGTTGGCAATGGAACCAGTTGTGTGAGCTTTAGTTTGTGCACAAATTTGTCTAAGTGCAGCTCACAGCACAACTTAGATCACTCACAAACTCACACTTAATGACACAGCACTGCACAATGCAATGTGTGCACAGCACAGGACAGATTATACTATCAACACAGAACACAAACTCATAGAAATGGCATCTGATGCTAAGCACATAGCAGTGCTGGTAATTGGAATACTCAGCACAGCTTAGGTCAGGCACGGATTAAATGCACAGGCTCTATTTTTGTGCAGAGCTTGGCAAGCTCATGCACTGGCTGAATGCACAGATTGGCATAGAATAGCCATACACAGGGTCTCACACAAGGCACAAGGCAGAGCTCGGGGTATGCTCGGGTGAGTTATGCAATAAAAGTAACTCGGGGGTGTGCTCAAGGTTATGCAAAGTTCACTGGTCGGCAGATTCAACGGTGGAAACAAAGTATAGCACGGTTGGGAAACACCAGTCCGCACATGTGCACGGTTTGATGTTTGCGGAACCGGTTGACAGGGTTTCAATGGGCTTGCGAAAGCTTAACGAATCAAGATGGGCAAAGGTTCGGTGCAACCACGCCCGATTGATGTCACTATGGCTAAAAGGCTGAATTGGTTAGCTAGGTTGCAGTGAGGCTCTCAACAGTGCGGTGCCGGAGCTCGGCTCGGGCGATGAAGGCCAAGGATTCACAGCACAGGCCTTGTAGAGGCCTAGATTGCACAGCACACTTACACAAACAGCACAGCACATGATGGCTTATGCACAGATCGTGTCACTCTCAGTTAAGAGTATGCACAAAGGTTACAGGGCAGAGCTCAGCATACTTGTGCAATAAAAGTAACTTAGGGTTTGCACACGGCCACAGGCGGACAAGCAAGTGCACATGAAAATCACAAAAATTGTATGAGGTGCTCAAATCATCACAGATTCACTCAAGTGTCACGAGAGGTGTGCAAGCAATTAGTTCACGACCAATTAGGGGTGGTTACCTAGCATGGTGGCTACTCTATCATGCAAGGCAATACAGGTTCAGCGGATATTACAGTTTGGCCACATGCAAGTTATGTATACAACCGGGGAGTAATGGCTTGCAATCAAAAATGCTCGACACGGAAACGGATCAATGTCGGTGCGCAAAATCGAGGCAATGATCAAAGAAGCGGTGACAAATTCATACGGGGAATTAGTGAGCATACAAGGCGGATCAATCACCACAACATCATGTTTATGAGAGTCAAGAATGGTTATTATGCACACGAGTCAAAAATACTTGCACTAGGTGGTTGAGATGGATTTGCACACTTCACTGACTTATTCATAAGGTAATACAAGGCTAACCTCAAGTTTACAGCTCATGTGCAAATGTGACAGGGCAGCGGTTATAGCCACATGGCTATGTTGCTCTGCTCTTACCCTCTTTTGGTTTTGCTCAGTTTCTGCAGCACATGTACCTGCTGGCTCAACAAAGATTTTCAGTTCTCTGAAGTATGCAATTCTCAAGCAAATAACGAAGACAGGGTGATGATGTTTGAGAGCTATGAATTAAGCTAACGAGATTTCCAACAATGCGGCTTGATATGACACAAGCGCAGATGAGCTAAGCAAGGCAGCAAAGTGACACGACTTGATATGACACAAGCTTGTTACAATGCGGCTTGATATGATCTTTGAAATATAAAAGTTGTAGAAAAACGAGAAAAGTGACGGGTCAAGTTACACTAATGCGGGGCTAAGTTATACTAAAAACGGGACTAAAAGCAAAAATTTAAAGTGAATATGTACAAGGTGAAATGAAACTCAGTAAAGGCAGGCCAAAAATCGACTCAGCACACGCCAAGTCCCCGGCAGCGGCGCCAAAAACTTGGTAGGCCTTTAGATGTGTTTATATTTTAGCCTACTTGTAATAACCGCAAGTGCACGGCGCCTGTTGGAGGCGTGGCAAGTACGGATCGATCCACGGGGACTTGTGGTGCTATGTGTTTGATCTAAGGCTTGCTCTCTTTTGAATTCTAGTGAAGGTAACACGGATGTAGGTTTTTAGTGTCGAAACGACCGAGTTTGTTGTTGTGACAAGTGAACTAAAGTAACTAAATGGATTGTAAACAATTGTGAAGAGCACTTAGGCGAGAGATTCCACCACTTGACCTTATGCTAAGGCAATTCCTAATCGAGATTATGCTTTTGATTCATTCCGGGGAAGAATACCATGATAATGTCTTGACTAATCTCACACACTCCCCCTAGTATAGAGTGTCTTCTTACGAAGTACACTCTATCACAGGGTCATGTGTTCAATTAACTAATTCAATCTTTCTAATGAAGCGTAACAAGAACAATAAAAAGAAAGTGAACAACTTAGCATGCAATCAAGGGTTTCATCCCAACCCCGAGTTACTTAATTAAAACATTAACAAAGTAAAGTACAAATTAACCCTAAAGTGGTGCATTTGCTAGCCCAGCATCCCCAAAAACATCCTCTACCTCTTCCATTTATACATGCCAATTTCAAACCCTAATTTTCATCAAAACACAAATTAAATGCAGACCCATACCCTCATTCGCCTCTGAATCAGTTGTCTCCTTTGCTCTGCGGCTCGAATTGACTACTCGATTTTTCCCTCAACTCTTGATGAAACCTAACCTAATTAAATACTATCTCTATCTTAGATCCTAGGTAAGAGGCTATGGGAGATATAGAGGAAGCGGTAGGAGAGGGGCTGCTCTGTCGGTGAAGGAGATGGTGGTGGTGAGGTGGTCTCGCCATGGTATGGCCGTGGTGTCGGGTGAAGAGATGGTGGAGCTCTGGGTTTTTACGTGGAGTTGGTCGGAGAAGAAAGAGAAGATGGAAGAAGAAATGGGTTTTCTCGATAGGGTATAGGGTTAGGTCGTTTCGTTGTGAGGCAAGGACATCGATATTTGATGAGAACGTAAGAGCGAGCGTAGGATCTAGGGGGTAATATCTGAACGGCTCGGGAGACTCGAGAGTGATCGGTGTTGAGCGGGAGCAGCAAACCGATGCGCGTGGAAGCACGGCGAGCATTGGATGTGGGAGAAAGAAATCTCAACGGCTCGGGGTGAACGGGCTCGGATCCGGGTCGCGGGTCGGGTCTAGCTCAAGCCCATGTCTTGTAGATGAGTTGCTACTTGTTGGGTTACAAGCATTGCGCGCGCGAACTTTGGCTTTCTCTCCATAGATGCTCGACTCAATTCTTAGCTCTTTTGGCTCCTCAATTTCTCAGAGCTTTATTTATTACCTAAAAACACAAAATTAATTAATACAAATATTTATTCTTGAAAACAAAGAAAACACGAGAATGGGGATAATATCGATTCTTGAGCACAAAGATGAGCAAAATGCCAATAAAAGGTGTAGAAATATGCAATATTTGGCACTCATCACTAGCACCACTCTCACGGCATCCATATAACGTCTTCGGTCTTTTAGGACAAATCAATGCAGTAGAAACATCTTAGGACTTAGAAACCCGATACGGTGCCGAATCACGGTGGCCAGTCTTAATCCTGACTTTGTGCATTTTCAACGCGTATCTTGTAAAACAAGCTGACTACATGCACTTGTCGCTTTTCGCCCCAATTCAACTCCACCATCTTTTATTTACATTTATGGAGATAGAAAAAAATTCATATTGAGATATCTTAGGAATAATCACGGTACCAAACAGTATTGGCTTCAAAAGATATCTTAGGAACACTCCGATGATAGATTATTTACATCAACCTTTTCAAATATTAGAGGAGCATCCCAACCTCATAGAATGAGTCACACTTTACTGGGATTGAAAATATGGATCTTGATCCATTTTCTTATTACTGTGATAGGAATTTTATCTCGGAGAAACGAATATTACTTCAGCAGCTTGAATTTATGCATTCCTCCCTAGGAGATTTCTTACCATGAAGGAGGATGGATAGGAGCGCATATTAGGTAATAAGAGCGATAAAGACAATTTTCTTTCAGAGGTAAATCCTCGGTACAGTGTGGCATCTCTTGCTCTTGAAATTAAAAGAAAGGCCTTTGCAGGTTTGATTACCTTCATTTCTCGAGTAGCGCATTTCTACTCATACATGACCACTTATCTAGGTAGGGAGAATGGCTTCTTACTCACAGAGTGCCGTGCATTAATAGACATACCCATTCTTTGGGAAATCTTTCTTAAGACCTCTGTAGTCACGAACATGCTTTACAATCTTTATCACTTCAAGGTAGCGAATTGACAGTCTGGACAAGGAGGAGAAAAAGATACGAGATACTTTATGGTAGGTGTCAGATGAAGTCTCTGGAACCAGCGGATCAAGAGTTGGAAAATGACTCGAAAGTAATTGCGTTCTGTCTTATGGCTATCCAGGAATATATTGGCGGCAGTTACGGAAAGACCGTAGAAGTGACCTGAGTTAAAGATCGCTATAAAAGTGGCAAAAGGTA
>JAJJWW010005950.1:0-26593 GCA_023531295.1 Papaver armeniacum | reverse complement strand
GAGTCTTCCTTGAAATATGTCGACACTTATCATCGACGAATAACAAGGCCGAGAGAAATCAATATTCCCCTTCTCAAAGACAAAATACACCCGCTCTGAAGAGGCTTGGTCCAAGGTTGTCTGTCAATTGTACCAGCATCAAGTTAGCTACCAGATTTTCCGGGCTCTCCGAGAAAAGTGTGCATCATGAACATCAATCTTTCCATCACTCCAGGAAACATCCCTTGCAAGTAGGAAGTTTGAGAGCACATTTGGAGAGGGTCTCAGGTGCTCAGGGGGAGGTAAGATAAAGTCACCATCACGAGTGAAGTTCAAGAGATTAGAAATGACATGCCGATCCACAACAAACACTTTTCCTTGACAATGATCTTGAAGGTGCAATTACATAATCAGGCTCGTGTAGGTTTGCATAAAATTGGGCAGTCATTTCCAAGTATGTGGTTCCTATGGGACGATGAATAATCCCCCATTCATGATTCTCGAAGAACCTAGGAAGACCCTCTACTCTAAGTTCAACAGGATTATAAATCTTTTCCATAATAGGCTTCTTAGTGCTATATTGGACATAGTATTCACGAGCTTTAGTGTTTGTGAACCTAATTCTCAAACTTGAATCATAAAAAGATTCATCACAGGATTGAGCATTTGAACATTCACCACGACTATGTCTCTTCTTAGAACTCATAGTGACGAACTAATTCACAAGGAGAGATTGAAGAACTTACTTGGTACACGAACTGATGAAAATAGTGGAATTCTGAAACTATAAAGGAATGAGAATTAAAGACCAACCCGTGATTTGATTTCTTGTTGTGAGAACAACGATACCAAGAAAGCTCGAAATGGTTGACAAATGAGGTTTTGGGGACAAAGGTTCGTGAACTGTTTGAGTTTCTCCTTCTTCGCTTAAGAACTGATGAAGAAGAGGCGAGGTGAACGAAGAGAGTTTTTCTTGTCTTTTTAAGTGTCGCGGTGGACCAAGAACCAAGTAGGTTTGTTCTGGAACATGATTTAAATCAGATTGGAACAGGGGTTCAACATGTGTGAACCATACGTGTGCGAATTGGGACCCGTTTGGAAGGGCACTAAACAAGGAGATAGAAGTAATAACACAATAAATCATCTAGGGTCGAATTACCACAAAAAAATATGCACATCATGACACCAAGAAAGAGTTTATTTCAGCCGACTCTTACGTCTTACGCATTGGAGAAACCCCAAGGAATTGTTTCTATAGGGTTTTTAATGAACATCCAGAGAGCAAAAAAGAATTTTGTTTCTGATTTCTTATTTCAACCTTATGAGAAACAATTTTTGCAGATAATTTTTAGTATTGCGAAGGGAAACTCTTTTGGTGAAAAGAGACATCATTGATTCTTTAATGAAGACAATGCCATTATCTAGATAGAAAGTGTCGAGAATTGAACAATGAATCGCCCATCCTTTGAGGTGAGGTACTCGGATAATTGAGATTTAAACTCCTCTTGTAATTTGTTCCGGTTTGTTAAAACTAGTTGGATTACACGAGGAGGAGTATTACACTCACTTGATTAGCAAATCAATATCAACCTCCACATGAATATTATTCATCATCACTTGATTTAGTCCGTCAAGAGACTCTTGTTCATTACGGAGAAATAAATCAACATCGGAAGATAGATTTTCAAGTTTCTTTTCAAGTCCTGAAAATACTTAAAGGGTTTTTAAACCTGGTGGAGGTTTAGATAGAATTTCTTCTACAGATTTTATTAAATCAGTCATGGAAGAAAATTCTGCAATCCCTAGATCTGGTGGTGCATTTATTGAGATAGTACTACTAACATAAAGTCGATCGCTACAAACATTGACATAAGGTCTTTAAACGTGTTTGCAACTCTCGATGCAATTGAAAAACGGGGGTACAACAACCACACCCATATTTAAACTTAGCAATCACCGTATGGACTAACTCCAATATACTTTTCTCTTAGAATCAACTAGACTCAATCTTATTAAAAGTATATCAAAGAGTTATTATCTTTCCATCCCTCTATTTAATTATTACTCAAGCAAATAGAAATATGCGAGTCTAATTAAATACAAGAGAGATAACTTGGATGGTACCAAAGACCAATATCCAAGTATTAATCATCGATGTAAATCAACAACCAAAGGTTGGATATTCTAATTGATTGATCTAACGTCTGACTGTGATATTTCAATTATATAAAAATATAATGCTAAAAGAAATAACACAGTTGACCATAAGTTTTGTTAACGAGGAAATTGCAATGGAAAAACCCCGGACCTAGTCCAGTTGAACACACCGTATTGAGCCGCTAAGGACACTAGCCTACTACAAACTAACTTCAACTGACCGTAGTTGAACCCCAATCAATCTCACACCGATCCAAGGTACAGTTCGGCTCCTTCGTCTCTCGATCCCAATAGATACTACGCACTTGATTCCCTTAGGGATCTCACCTGACTAAGAGTTGCTACGACCCCAAAGTCGAAGACTTTAATAAACAAATACATCACATAGAAAAGTCTACGGTAATAGATAAATCGGTCTCCCGAAATACCTCGAGTTTTGTTCCGTCTTTTGATAAATCAAGGTGAGCAGAACCAATTGATAACCCGACTTATATTCTAAGAATAGCCTAGTATTATCAATCACCTCAATAATCTTAATCGACGCGGCGAAAGAAGATATTGTGGAATCACAAACGATGAGACGGAGATGTTTGTGATTACTTTTTATATCTTTCCTATCGAGATATCAATCTCAAGCCAATCGTTACGATTGTACTCAATACCCGGGAAAAACAACAAGATCGAGATCACACTGACTACAAGAAAGTAGTATGGTTAAACACAATCCCAATGAAGTCTTGATGTCGTTAACTTCGGGGTCTCGGTAGAAACATAAGGTTAAAGGAGAATCGACTCTAGATTATACAACTAGTATCACACAGGAGGTGTGGGGATTAGTTTTCCCAGTTGCTAGAGTTTTCCTTTATATAGTCTTTCAAATCAGGATTTGCAATCTAAGTTACCTTGGTAACAAAGCATTCAATATTCACCGTTAGATGAAAACCTGATTAGATTCAAGCTAATATCTTTCAACCGTTGGATCGAAAACTTAGCTTGTGACACACAACAGAAATGCACATTTTAGGTTTGTGTAACCGTACCTAAACATGTACATTCGTTGGTTCAACAGTAGTTAACCAAATAGTTAGCCATATGAGTGTAGATGGTGGATTTTTCGACAAAGGTAAAATTGTAAAACTATATCCGGATCCTAAGAATCGGATGAGTATCAGAGGCCCAAATCTCTCATTAAAGCATGAAAGCTCATGCCATAAATATCCCGACCGAGAAGGCCGGTCTCTCGAGTATATGTAGATGTGTAGTCTCCCGGTGAGGCCACAACACATCTCATGAATACCGAGCAATTTCGGTAATCGCTCCTGATCCTGGCACTGGGATGAGTATTGAGACTCATGTCTCTAAGCGTGAAAAGCTCATGCCATAAAACCTACGATCGAAAGTCTCTCGGAGAAGATGTAGATGTGTAGTCTCCCGAGTGAGACCACGGGCGCATCTCATCTCGTATAGAATCGCAAGATTGGATGGCTCCTGGAAACAACATGTCTCACTAGTATAGAGCAATAACATCTTCAGGATGCAACCATGTTTTCCCCGACTATACAAGAGGAATATGACACTCAAAGAGTTCATATTGCTCGACCCTCGTATAATTAATGCTCCTAGATAAGAAGCCCCGCTAGTATAGAGCCATCGGTTAATTATCTATAATCGCCCGAATATCCAAAGCCAATATTCTACGATTCTTCGTTATATTTCGTCACTTCAATTTGTGGTTCTTCCCAGTGAAATTCCACGGGTTAGTGCTAAATATTCAACGAGGCCCGATCCTCCGAGCATCGAATAAGCCCAGACTAAAATGGTGCAAGTGTATTTAACAATAATGCCTGGACCATCATTTGAATGCGCAAATGAGCATTTCAAAAATATGAATGAACGATGAGCACATGCAAAATAGGAAGGAAAAATAATAATAAAATATATTAGCAATGGCGCAATGAGGGACTGGGATCATCGGATTGGCGGTCATCTTAGTGACGATCCCGCGCCCAATTTTATATTTTGTCATATTTTATTATTTTCCCCCGATCTCGTGAAAATTCTCTGTTCGAGCTAATCTCCTTCGTTTCAAAATTCTCTAATCTCATGATTTTATCAAAGAAATAATGAAATTAGGGAAGGTGTCGGGGACCAGAGCACCCATCCGGCCATGCCTAGCCGTGGCAGTCCCACACCTCACGTCCCATTATTTTATTATTTCTCTCAAATTATGAAAATTCTTTGATTTTATGAATTTTCCTTAAAACCATGAAAATTCCTAATTTTATGAATTTTCTCTAAAATCATGAAAATTATTATAAAATTAGGAAAACTCGTGGGACCAGACTTAGCCGCGTAGGCCATGCCCTAGCCGTGGCCGGTCCCACACCTCACGTTCCCATTATTTTATTATTTCTCTCAAATTATGAAAATTCCTTGATTTTATGAATTTTCCTTAAAACCATGAAAATTCCTAATTTTATGAATTTTCCCTAAAATCATGAAAATTATTATAAAATTAGGAAAACTCGTGGGATAGAGACTCTGGGCTAGTGACCATGACCTATCCTGGTCCCACATGCCTATTATTTTATTATTATTTGTTGTTTTAGTTTTCGATTCCATGAAAACTCCTAATTTCAACAAAATACCTTGATTTTAACAAATCTCTCTCGAATTTATGAAAATTTCCTAAAATCATGAAAATTACATAAAATTGGGAAGAGTGCTCGGGACCGTGCCCATTGGGCACGCCGACCATGCGTTGGCCATTAGGTCCCACGCTCCATCATTCCCTATTTTATTATTATTATATCTCTCATCTCATGGAAATTCCCTAATTTGACAAACTCTCGGTTCATGGAAGTTCCTCAAATCGTAGAAAATACATAAAATCACATAAAGCAAAGTGTGGAATTTGTGCTTGTTAATCAGCTTCTGGCCACGCCAGCCGTGGCCTCGGTCCCACCTTGCAATTCCTTGTTTTATTTATCATTTTTCATCATCTCGTGTATTTTTCCTAGTTTCAAGAAACCACGGATTACGCATATTTTCTCGAAATGTTGATCAAATGCGCATCGGAAAATACTAAAATTCTCGGGACTCAACACGGACACTATGGTGACACGAGCACATCCCTTGACCGACCAAGGGTGGCTCTAAGGCACCGCAAACATCCTGGTCCCGCATGTTTTAATGATTTTAACATAATTTTCTCAATTGCTCATATTAGGTTCAAACTTCTTCCAAACAATTAAGGTTTTGCTAGAACGACCATCCATTGGTCCCACGGCCACCAAGAGCGTGTATCATGACCTCTTGGTGGGTTCCTCCTCGGTTCATGACCCGAGGTTTTATTATTTGTCGCTCACACGAGCATTATTTCAATAAATGATTAAACCAGCATTTAATCATTCTTTCACCAACTGGTCATCTGAAAGACTTTGGTATTTTTGCTCATTCGAGCATCTGGGCGTATATGGTGGACTCGTCATCCCATGTAGCCTATCCCTTCTTCACTCTTTGCGATTGATTTGCAATAAATCATCATTTCAAAAAATTAGGTTTTGAATCGAGCTACATGAGAATCATGATTGAGCAGATTCAAATACTCGATAATTTTATATTGATTCCATGATCAACATTTTTATTTATTTTTACTCGACCTAGCAGTCAGTATCTTAAATAAATATTTTATTTGGTCCTGCTACCAGCAATTCATCAAATGAGCAACATTCGCTCAAACCGACAAAATTTGCTCAAACTAGCAATATTCCTTAGACTAGCAATATTTGCTCGAACCAGCAATATTTGCTCAGATTCAAGAATATCGGTTCAATTATCAATATTATTCGATAATTCAGCAACACAGTTTGCTCGTCTTAGGTAGTCAACATAATAATACCTCGTCTCGGCAGACATATTTGATTCATGAATTTCAGAACATTTACAAAACATGTTCAATTCAACAATACATGGACTCATCATCCCAAAAAGTCAGCAACTGACTCCACAATCACGAGATATCAATCGTGTCACATGGGGGGATATTAACTAGGGTTTTGGTCTGGGTGGTCTACGCGCACGTGTGTTCACCCACGATGAGAATGTGAAAGTCGTGCACCGGTTGGAAGAGTGACAAAGTAGTGGGTGGAAAATTAACAAGTCTCGCACGATGAGCAACTAGTTTTAACAAGATTTCCCACTTCCCACTCTGCGATTCCGACAACCGTCACACTTCATGGGATCATGGTGTTTTCAACTCCGCATTATAAAATGTCTCTGAATCTGATTGAAAGGACAAGATTCGAACACTCGAACATTCGTCTAAACAAGGAATTCTCGGCAAGTTCATACAGAAAATCTTTCGTCTACACGAACTCATCGTTTGAGCATTCAATCTCAATTGAGCAAAATTCAATCATTCAGAGCATTCTTACGCTGAATTCACAACACTCCTACAATCTCAGATCACCATTGATCTCACGCATTTCTCAGCTTCCTCCTACGATCAACCCATCCTCTCTTGTGACCGAATTGACTGAACGGCCATTGTTCTTGGTTTAGGCCCCAGTCTTACAGTTGATCTCTCGAACTTAAAGCACTCCCTTCTTTGGGTGCAAATATCCGTGAGGTTCAACATTTCGCTTGGTTCAAGGAGTCTCCACACGGTCGACTCTTCAATTCCGTAAAAAAAGAAATCGTTTTTTTTCTACTGATTGGCGACCACGTGGGAGATTAATCTCTCGGTTGCAATCTCACGATTTCACAAGATGGATGGTCTTAGGTCCGGGTTAATTCTGGTTCCCACACAAACGGCGCTAGCACTAGCAACAACAACAACAACGACAATGAAGATATCCCGGAAACAATTCCGGCCTCTAATAACACTGATGGTGGTGACATTACTCCTCCTCACGCTAACACGGAAGGTCATCCTCTGTTCGGCCGACACCCTGAGGAAGTCAGAGAAAACCCACCACCCACCATTGTCGATCTCATCAAAGTGCAAGAGACTCTTGCAAAAAATCAAACCGATATGGCTACGGAACATAAGGAGCTATTTAATCAACTGAAAGCTCTCACTGATACAATGTCAGAGAAAACTCAAGGAAAGGGGAAAGAAAAGGAGAAATCCTCAGATGTTGATCCCGAAGTAATCCCAATTCATACAGTGGACGACGACCAAATCCGCAAAGCTGCAGAAGATTCGTCAGCAAAAGAATAATCAAATTTCATTACTCAGGAATATTTGGAGCGCCTTCTGGAGAACCGTGGAAAGGACAAGAAATCACATGTCCATCGTCACCAGCCTCCCTATCCTGCCTCTACGCAAAGGATCCCTATTCTGAAAGGTTATACCTCTCCAACTTTCATCTTGTATGATGGAACTGGCAATGCTCGAGAACATGTATCTCGTTTCCTAGAAGCCTTGGGAGAACATGAACACAACCACATTGTTCGTCTCAAGGAATTTTCAAAATCCTTGAAAGGCAGGGCATACACCTGGTACAACAACATCGCACCAAAGACTATTAACAATTGGGGAGGAATGATTAATGCCTTCTATATAAAGTACTTCTTCGTGTCAGAGCAAGTCACTCTCTTCGATCTTGTAAGAATGTTTCAGAGGGTCAGTGAAAACCCCAATGATTACGTGAAGATATTCAGAGTCCATGCCTTGGATTGTCATGACCCAAATGTCATGGAGTAATAGTGATGCGTGTCGTAGGTGCAATCAAATTAATTCAATATTTCCACTCAATTAAAAATAATATAATGGAAGTCAAGTTCGATCCCACGAGGAGCAAGAGATCTTAGTTGTAAAAGTTGTCACGAAAGGGGTGTAAAAAGCAAAATAAAAATAAACAAAGCAATTAAAATCGAAAGTTGAAAGATGAAAACAATAAGAGAGAGAAGATCAAGGAATCCTTCTTCGTTACGAAACAATGATTAAAGTTATGTTCTATTCTACTTGTTATTAGTCACAAATTATCACCAACCGTAGGTAAAGCGCCTAGCTCGGTGCTAAACCCCTAAATCCCTTATATCACCGGGACACGGAAGTTCTCGACTACGGATTCTAATCACCAAACCACCTAGAATTAGCTCAACCTAGATGTAACTTGGCTCATGCATTAGGTTTTGTGAATTTCTTAGGTTGATATTAGTAGTTAGACTCTTAGCTCAAGGTCTACTTGCTAACGTTGTTTCTACACACAATTGCTCCACGGAATCCCTCCGCAAGGTCTCGTGTTTGCTACTTATGTAAAGAGTCAAAGAACGATTACTTATCCTAACTTTCACTAGCTTTAGATAATTAACAAATCAATTTAGCGTGCACTCCAAACAATCTATCAATCAATCATGAGTGTCTTTAAGATCACTCTATTAGTAAAACCAAACGATAATTATGTGAAAACTTAAAGATAGAATTTGAAAACAAAACTCAAATCATGTTAAGAACTAGAATTCATCCTCAATCAATAAGAAAATTAGCTACTCATGTTTTTGAAATTCACACAAATAATAATAATTAAAAGAAGAATTTTCAAATTCACACAAGTAATTAAAAAGAAAAATCTTAGAAAAGCAAGCAAAACACAAGTGTTGTGTGTGTAGAGAGGTGTGTAAAAGATGTAGAAGATTTCTCTATTTATAGGCTTCAATATTCTCCATATCTTCTAAGGATTAGAATCCTTTTCCTTTTGCAATTCAATTTCCAATTCCAAGCTTTTCTCAACTCTTCCACCTTCTCTTTCCAAATTTGAGTCCACCCTCCATCCAATTCCTAGCCCAAGTCTTCATACCCATGAGAGAAGTCCATAGAAAGTTGGAATTTTGCTCGTCGGGCTCGGGATTGTGGCCGGAATTTGGCTGAAAACGTCCGCCTGGGCCGCTGAAAATTTTGTCGTCGAGAGAATATTCGACGGAATATTCCGTCCGGTCCTCCGTTAGGACTAATCGGTCAAAGTGGTCGACCGTCATCAACTGTTCAGTCGATGGTCAACGATCCCGGTTCAACAGTCAACTCAGAGTCAGAACCGAGTCAGTGATCCAGCTCAGTCCAGACCAGGCCACTTGCCAGGCCATCTTGTGTTGCACCATCCTTGTGCATCATTACTCCACTGCCAGCCATCATGGCCTGTCCATTATTCCCCTGTAGCTGCACAACACCTCATCCGGCACACATTCATTCACTCCCTTTCCTAGCAAGCACACCGCACTAAACCTACAACTCTGCCAGTATCAAACTTACTTAACTCATTCTTTGCAACACAATTTCATTCAACTCACCGTAGCTTATTCCCGCAATTGCTCAGAACTGGCTTCCATCCTCGCTGACTCCACCCCGGTCCCGCCAAGATGGCCCTTGTAACCTCGGACTCCTCATTATCACTTCTCCACCTCGGTTCCAGCTCCAATAGTGCTCCATTTCCTAACCGCAACCGCATCAACCATGCCCGACTGCACATCACTCGGGTTCAAGCCATCCCTCAACATCCATGGCTCGCAACACAATCCATAAATCCCATTCCATTTCCCGCAATCCCCGCAAACCTAAACATACATCTAAAGCCATCTCGAGACAAAGCTTCAATTTGTATTCACCGTAATGTGACTTGATCCTCCACTTTGTTTCTCAACTCAAGCACACATATGCAATTTATCCCATTGCAACTCAACCCCAAAGCTCAGCCGCTCCCGCAATCAGAGTTGAACCACCAATAACCTTGCCATGCCATTATTCACGCTCCACCTTGATCCTTGCACTTAGCCCTGTTTCCGCAATCTTAGTCACTTCTTGTTGCAAAATCGGCCCGCAACTACATCATACATCCGTGTTATTTACGACCATCTTCAACTCCAATTTGTTGCCGCACCCCGACCTATAGAGCTTCCAATAGCCACCACAACAACATCCAACCTCGGGACTGTGAGTCAAGAACCAAACCATTCTATCATCCTGAGACCCATAGCAAAGCAAAGACAAATCTTCTCCTAAGACCCCAACTTCAATTTGCCATTAGCCCTTAACAGACCCATTTCTCCTTCTTCATCTTGAATCAAACAGCTCCAAGACTTCTTTACTAATCAATTTGGTCTAAACCCTGTCTCTGATTTCTATCAATTCATAGCAATTCCTCCCTGCCATACGCGACTGGTCACAGAACTCCACTCACAGATCGAGCAACTCCTTCTCAAACCCTATAATCCACCAGCATCATCGATCTCAGTACACACTACGTCTCAATAGATTTCAACCTCTCTCTATGATTTCGTATTCAACGGATCGACTCATCTCTTCCTCGGGGTTTTCATCCCCGCTTCTTCTGAGCCTTCACCGAGTCGATCTGTTCTTACGGTTTCTCTCATTCACTTGCTTGACTTCATATACCTGTTCTTCATATCACCTCCTTCAATCACCGATTTTAACGACATCAACTCGGTCGAAAACTGCCATTACTCCACTTGAGTTCTCGATCTCATTACATCAATGACAATAACCGGCCAACCACCAATTTCCCATGAATTTCTTCATCTCTTCTATAACTTCATCTCTCTGGTTGGTGTTTGAAGAAAACGGTAAAATGATTGAGAAGGAGAAATTTAGGGTTGTGTAATAATTTGGGTGGATGGTTACACCCCAGGATAGAGACCACTACACTTAATAGATAAGGGGTACCCCGATGACAACCCCCTTAGCCTTGACTTGGCTTTGGATTAGTACTCCTCCAAATTGGGTTGCCCTTTAACCTCCACTTTGGGCTCCATATATCAGTTGCTTACACGTAAAATGACCTTTTTGCCCTTTGGCTTAAATTGGGTGATTTCTTCTTCTTTTCCCCGTGCGACTCCAAAGTAGCTACAAAACTCAAAACAAGCGTAAAATACATAATTTACAAGAAAAATAGCAAAGAAAGCATAAACTACTAGATAGTAAATACGGTGTATTCTACACCTATCAAATTCCCCACACTTAGACTTTGCTAGTCCTCGAGCAAATCAAACTAAAAACTCACAACTTCAAAGCGTTCAACGTCACAAGCATCCAAAAGCTATGAGGACATAGAGTTTCGCATGCTAGTAATAAGAAGTTAAAATACTAAAGAACATATTCTCATCCTTAAATGTTGAGTGAGAAATAACCACACCATAATGAGAGAATGCGTGTTTGAGAAACGATCAATAAGCATTTCGCCTCGACTTCGCCTCACCAAAAGGATTTTATGATAATTGCACTCAAAAAGACGGCTTTTTTATGGGTCACACATGTGTGCGGGTAGGAATGAAGAGAAATTCTGTAACACGTTGAATGGTGGGAAGGACAACTTCCAAATATTTTAAAACCCACATCTTTTAATATTTTGAAAAACCATTTTTCCGACGATCTCTAAGAAAGGAAATCAACCATTAATATCGAGGATGAGATTACTTACTCACCTTCACATCCGATCGCTAATTATGATAACACCACTCTCACGGCATCCAATAGAAACGTCTTCCGCTCCTCGTCTTGATCTTCTTAGTCTTCGTCTTCGGTTTCAACTATTTATGATAAACCCTTGAATTTCATAAATTCTTAACAATTCTTAACTCTTTTTACCTTAAATATCCTTGTCGCTTGAAACTTCCTTATATATTTTCCTTTCCCACGGCTTATTAACAAAACAAATATTTCTCTTGTTTTTCTCTCTTTCTTTGTTTGTTTGTTTTTTTTTTTTCTTTTCTCTTTTTTTTCCATGGCCGTGGGAGAAGTATTTTACCGCTTGATTCTTCACAACTTGTATCGTCTTGAAATCATAAACTTCAAAAATTCTCACCTTTTAATTTTCTTCGCTTTCATGAATATACAAAATTACCTCATTGTAGTGTAAGTCTTCAACATATATGTAAAATCCGCTCTTTTATGTTTGCTTTTTACTTGTATTTAAAATTTGCTCTTTTTCTCGTTAGTTGCTTGTAAACCTTAAACTTTTCCAACTTTCCTTGTAGATTTTGATGTCGCTCCTTGTTGATGATGAGAGTGTGTTTCTATGGATCCGTTGTTGTCGAGAGAAATGGTGCTAACTTCAAATCGAACTACAAGAAGGAAGCTTTCACCCATGCACGTCACCCTCATGATTGACAAAATTAGCACTCAAGAGATCAAAGAGTAGTGCTTCTATTGGTGGGAGGTTGGGTAGCTCACCATTCTACCCGAATTAACGTATGGTGACACACACACTCACAAGAAGCTCTTTAGTAGATGGAAAATTTCTGGTCGGTGCCTCTCATGATATGAATACGGGTAGTCTCCACTAATGATTGATCAGCAACTCTAATAACGCATTTCTCCTGCACCAAATTCGCATCACCGGCATGATTAAATCCATTATTTAACACTCAAACAAACAAGAAATCCGAACGTAGTTCTCTAACATTTCCAAGTTCAATTATGTCGGTCAAAATCTCTATGTAAACATACCTAGAAGTATGCTAGTGACTCTAAAATCTTTAAAAGTTGGAATTTTTAAGTAAAACTTTTTTTTTTTTTTTTTAAAACTTTTTTAATTTTTTTGTAATTTTTGTTTTAAAAACATGCTTAACCACTCCCCCACACTTAAACCTTACATTGTCCTCAATGTAATTGAATCCTCCTAGTAAAGTCAAGGTGGGAGATTTTAACATGATAAGAAATAAGAAAAAGAAATAACAAAAAGCAAAAGATAAGAAATACAAAACCGATGGGTTGCCTCCCATTAAGCGCTTTGTTTTAAAGTCGACGGCCCGACTTGGCTCTTGCAAGATTCATTCCCCATATACTAACAATCGGAAAAATTTGAGGATCCACCCATAATACCGTTTTGCAAACAATAACTCCATACAAATATTAGCACAAGAAAATATTGAAATTATTGCTCGATAGAAATTTCCCCCACACTTATTCTCGTCCACACTCGGAAGTGTATAAAGAACATAGAATTAGGAACTTCCATGTATTCCTCTTGGCAAACCTCGTATAGTGTTAGCATCAAGTGTTTCCAATGGTGGATATTTAGAAACAAAATCATCCAAAATACTTTCGAAGCACATACATTCAAACCAATAAGAGGTAAAGGAGAAGAATCAATATGCAAAGGATTAGACAAACCTTTCACACTCTCTTGTATTATAGAATCCTCTTCATCCTTAAAAAATTCAAGTGAACTACTTACCTCATGTATATCGTGGTCCTCTATTAAACCTTGCAACCATTCTTCGTCGTTTTCTACCTTAACCATAGTCTAGGTATCATTAAAATCATTAGCAAGTTCAATTGGGTCTTCCACAAAATCAATGAATGTGGTTTCATCCTCTAGTATCATCTCTTCAACATTCTCATCATCGGAATCGGGCCATTCACTAAAATGATTCTCATCGGTGTAGATTGTAAGATCTTCATGTGCGGGTGTTGTTACGTTTTACAACAATAGGTAAGTCACACCCAATCTCCTCCTTTTGAATAGGTGATAGATCGTTATTATGATCCGGAGTTGGAATAACTTTACCCTTGTTACAATAATTTTCATAAGGTTCATAATCATCATCATAACCCATATAATAACGTTTTTCCACGTTCTATTCTTAAAGCTCTTTTAGCTTCAAAAATTTCTTCATCCGATGCTAGGCCTTCATCGATCAATTGATAGAACCTTCTTTCAAGTTCCTCAAACTAGGTTGCCTTGCACCAAGGAGATCATACATAGATTTAGAAGCATAACTATCCTCCTCCTAATGATTGTTCACTTACATACCCGTCATAAGGTTGTTGATATGTAGAATATCCATATAGTGTGTATCCTAAGGATGGTTGGAAGTTGCCATAATGTTGAGGTTGAAAACCAATGATTGTTGTAATATGCTTGCTCTTGTCCACCGTACATGGAAAACCGGCACCTGAAATAAGATTCAAAAACCAAGTTAGATACTGAATAGAATCCAACAAAGCAATAATAAACCAAAAAGAAAAATAAAACAACTAAAAAATGCCTTGTTGCTCCCCGGCACTGCGCCCAAAATTTGATGCGTGTCGTAGGTGCAATCAAATTAATTCAATATTTCCACTCAATTAAAAATAATATAATGGAAGTCAAGTTCGTTTCCCACGGGAGCAAGAGATCTTAGTTGTAAAAGTTGTCACGAAAGGGGGTGTAAAAAGCAAAATAAAAATAAACAAAGCAATTAAAATCGAAAGTTGAAAGATGAAAACAATAAGAGAGAGAAGATCAAGGAATCCTTCTTCGTTACGAAACAATGATTAAAGTTATGTTCTTTTCTACTTGTTATTAGTCACAAATTATCACCAACCGTAGTAAAGCAACTAGCTCCAGTGCTAAACCCCTAAATCCCTTATATCACCGGACACGGAAGTTCTCGACCTCGGATTCTAATCACCAAACCACCTAGAATTAGCTCAACCTAGATGTAACTTGGCTCATGCATTAGGTTTTGTGAATTTCTTAGGTTGATATTGGTAGTTAGACTCTTTAGCTCAAGGTCTACTTGCTAACGTTGTTTCTACACACAATTGCTCCACGGAATCCTCATGAAGTCTCGTGTTTTGCTACTTATGTAAAGAGTCAAAAGAACGATTACTTATCCCCTAACTTTCACTAGCTTTAGATCAATTAACAAATCAATTTAGCGTGCACTCCAAACAATCTATCAATCAATCATGAGTGTCTTTAAGATCACTCCTATTAGTAAAACCAAACGATAATTATGTGAAAAACTTCAAGATAGAATTTGAAAACAAAACTCAAATCATGTTAAGAACTAGGAATTCATCCTCAATCAATAAGAAAATTAGCTACTCATGTTTTTGAAATTCACACAATAATAATAATTAAAAGAAGAATTTTCAAATTCACAAAGTAATTAAAAGAAAAAATCTTAGAAAAAGCAAGCAAAACACAAGTGTTGTGTGTGTAGAGAGTGTGTGTAAAAGATGTAGAAGATTTCTCTATTTATAGGCTTCAATATTCTCCATATCTTCTAAGGATTAGAATCCTTTTCCTTTTGCAATTCAATTTCCAATTCCAAGCTTTTCTCAACTCTTCCACCTTCTCTTTCCAAATTTGAGTCCAATTCTCCATCCAATTCCTAGCCCAAGTCTTCATACCATGAGAGAAGTCCATAGAAAGTTCTGAATTTTGCTCGCCGGAAAACTGGGATTGTGGCTCGGAATTTGGCCGGAAACGTCGCCGCCGGTGCCTGAAAATTTTGTCGTCGAGAGAATATTCACGAATATTAAATCCGGTCCTTCCGTTAGGGACTAACGGTCAAAGTGGTCGACCGTCGATCAGCTGACATGTCCGTACGGGTCAACGATCCCGGTTCGGGTGAGAGTCAACTTCGGAGTCGAACCGAGTCGCCGATCCCGGCTCGGTCAGACCGAGGCCACTTGCCGGGCCATCTTGTGTTGCACCATCCTTGTGCATCATTACTCCACCTGCCGACCATCATGGCCTCCCATTATTCCCCTCAGTAGCCGCACAACACCTCATCCGCACACATTCATTCACTCCCTTTCAGCAGCACACGCACTAAACCTACAACTCTGCCAGTATCAAACTTGCTTAATGTGACGGACCGGAAAATTACGCCTTTGGCGCGTTGCCCCGCAGGCAGTAATCTCCCCGGTGCGCCATGATGAAGCTTACGGTCCGACCTCAAAGCTAGGCAAATGCACGTCCAATTTCCCTTGCAAGCATGTCGTGGAGCATGACGCATCTAACTTAGCTTCCACACCATTCCAACTTACCTTGTCCCGCAAAAGGGTTTAAGGCCATAAGGCCAATGCCAATGCATTTTTCATGCGTCTGGCTTTTACCTTTACGTAGGGAATTCATAAATGAATTTCTAGCTAGCCGAGCAACCGTCACATTGCAGTGTCTTGTCCGAGCATAAGCCTTAGACTTTAGCGTAGGCCACACCAAGCCCTTGCCATTTCCACGTTAACTCGCTACCAACTCTTTATAACTTGATAGGAAGTATGAGCATCCACTTACGGGCATGCAACTAAGCCTCATCAAGTCCGGCCACAATCATCTCTTTGCGTCGAGCTCACCGAGCTTAGATGATAGGAGGGCTAACGTCTTCGACCGGCAATGCCGCAACTCATTGCGGCTGCCCTGCGTACCCTTCCCTACTCTAAAGGGATCAAGCACACCGTAGTTCATCCTCGAAGGGACGGAAACTTAAACCAAATCGTTTGCAAGTTTGCGTGCCTAGCAAAAGCGGTAATGGCCTGGTCCGCATAGGCCATTCCGCCAAGATGCATAATGATTATGCATCATCGGGTCCGCGCCGTGGCATAGTGATGCCAACGCATCAAATACCCTCTTCGAAAAGGCTACGCAACTATAAATGAGCCTTAGGCATCATTTATGCTCTTAAACTAAGCTATGAAGCTTACTTGGTACATAGTCCGCATATGCACCTTCAACCAACTACCCTCCCTATATATGTCTTAATGGAATTTCTACAAGTATGGAAAGGGGAGCATATTGACATGCTTGCTTCACTATTCATGGCCGTTGCCATATATTTCTGAAGGACCGACAATGATTGCCGAGTCTCCGTTCTGTTGCACAATGATTGTGCACCACTGCGTTAAAATCTGCTGCACAATGATTGTGGCACCACTTGTTTCTTGTCACGTTGCACAATGATTACCCACAACGATTACGTACAATGATTGCGCACCACCGGTCTTCCCCACCGTTTCGTTTTTGCACAATGATTTCGTTGTAAGATCGATCCCACCTACCCACTGGCCTAATGCATCATGATGATGCAACATTGGCCCTGGCCAAATGCTGTGAAACATAATGCGCCATTTTTGGCGCGGTATTGGCCTTAAGCCAATCCACCTTTTCACGTGCGGAAGCTTTGGATGAAGCTTCATCACAAGCAAATGGCGCATCTTTTAGCATGCGCCATGCTAAAACTTTCTGGTGTTACATTATCACACCCTTCAAAGAATTTCGTCCCCGAAATTCAAAACCAAAGCTATTGTGGACAATCTCTTCGAGTTGGATTCCATGAGCAAAAGTCCCATACCGGATGCTCGAAAATCACGGGTTTCTTCAAGTTGTCATGAACAACAATTTAGACCTTCCGAGCACATGTCCCATACCACTGCCTGAGGATCCAAAAGTGCCCACAACTAAACCAAGAATCGCAATTGGCCGGTGCCAAGAGGATATCTCGACAAGGTATCCACTGAATGCGCATCCCATACTACGCACTCAGAAGTCCCTAAGGTTCACAAGGTTGAAAGATGTCATCAAAATGACAAAAATTTTAGCACAAATCTTTGTGTGGATCGATATCCGATTGCCCACCGTCACCGACGGTCATCCAGTTGCCACTCGTAAGTGGGATGCTAGCCGGGCGACAACGCACACCCTTGGCAGTGCCAACGTGTGGGGATGATCGGTCCCATTGTCTACCCACCGTCCCGGCGGTCTTAGGATATCCACTCGTAAGTGGGGTGCCACTTAGGCCAGGCAATCTCACGGTACTTGAACAAGCTCAACTCGATTCTCATAGTAACCGGTAAGCAATTACAAACTCTTTCCGCGCGCGTGAAGTTGGCCTACTCTCCAACTTTAAGTTTTCCTTTAAGGAAAATACTACCAATGAGTCCACTCACACAAGTCCCTAGAGTTTTCTCGGAACTTGCTCGATACCATACGTGATGGACCGGGAAATTACGCCTTTGGCGCGTTGCCCCAGACGGTAATCTCCCCGGTGCGCCATGATGAAGCTACGGTCCGGGCCTCAAAGCTAGGCAAATGCACGTCCAATTACCCTTGCAAGCATGCTCGTGGAGCATGACGCATCTAGCTTAGCTTCCACACCATTCCAACTTACCCTTGTCCCGCAAAAGGGTTTAAGGCCATAAGGCCAATGCCAATGCATTTTTCATGCGTCTCTGGCTTTACCTTTACGTAGGGAATTCATAAATGAATTTCCTAGCTAGCCGAGCAACCGTCACATTGCCGTGTCTTGTCCAGGCATAAGCCTTAGACTTTAGCGTAGGCCACACCAAGCCCTTGCCATTTCCCACGTTAACTGCTTACCAACTCTTTATAACTTGATAGGAAGTATGAGCATCCACTTACGGGCATGCAACTAAGCCTCATCAAGTCTGGCCACAATCATCTCTTGCGTCGAGCTCCGAGCTTAGATGATAGGAGGGGCCAACGTCTTGGACCTAAGCAATCTTTTGCAACTCATTGCGGCTGCCTACGTACCCTTCCCTACTCTAAAGGGATCAAGCACGATAGTAGTTCATCCTCGAAGGGACGGAAACTTAAACCAAATCGTTTGCAAGGCTGTGGCCTAGCAAAAACGGTAATGGCCTGGTCCGCATAGGCCATTCCGCCAAGATGCATAATGATTATGCATCATCGGGTCCGCGCCGTGGCATAGTGATGCCAACGCATCAAATACCCTCTTCGAAAGGCTACGCAACTATAAATGAGCCTTAGGCATCATTTATGCTCTTCCGGCTAAGCTATGAAGCTTACTTGGTACATAGTCCGCATATGCACCTTCAACCAACTACCCCTCCTATATATGTCTTAATGGAATTTCTACAAGTATGGAAAGGGGAGCATATTGACATGCTTGCTTCACTATTCATGGCCGTTGCCATATATTTCTGAAGGACCGACAATGATTGTCGAGTCTCCGTTCTGTTGCACAATGATTGTGCACCACTCGTTCCGTCTGCTGCACAATGATTGTGCACCACTTGTTCTGTCTGTTGCACAATGATTACCCACAACGATTACGTACAATGATTGCTGTCCACCGGTCTTACTTGTTTCATTTATTGCACAATGATTTCGTTGTAAGATCGATCCCACCTACCCACTCCTCGGCCTAATGCATCATGATGATGCAACATTGGCCCTTGGCCAAATGCCAAACATAATGCGCCATTTTTGGCGCGGTATTGGCCTTAAGCCAATCCACCTTTTCACGCTATGGAAGCTTTGGATGAAGCTTCATCACAAGCAAATGGCGCATCTTTTAGCATGCGCCATGCTAAAACACGGGTGTTACATTATCACACCCTTCAAAGAATTTCGTCCCGAAATTCAAAACCAAAGCTATTGTGGACAATCTCTTGAGTTGGATTCCATGAGCAAAAGTCCCATACCGGATGCTCGGAAATCACGGGTTTCTTCAAGTTGTCATGAACAACAATTTAGACCTTCGAGCACATGTCCCATACCACCTGCCCCTGGGATCCAAAAGTGCCCACAACTAAACCAAGAATCGCAATTGGCCAATGCCAAGAGGATATCTCGACAAGGTATCCTGAATGCGCATCCCATACTACGCACTCGAAGTCCCTAAGGTTCACAAGGTTGAAAGATGTCATCAAAATGACAAAAATTTTAGCACAAAGGTCTTTGTGTGGATCAAGATTCGATTGCCCACCGTCCCCGACGGTCATCCAGGTGCCACTCGTAGAGTGGGATGCTAGCCAGCTCGACAACGCACACCCTTGGCCGGTGCCAACGTGTGGGGATGATCGGTCCCATTGTCTACCCACCGTCCCAGGGCGTGTCTTCCCGATATCCACTGTAAGTGGGGTGCCACTTAGGCCAGGCAATCTCACAAGACTTGAACAAGCTCAACTCGATTCTCATAGTAACCGCAAAGCAATTACAAACTCTTTCCCGCGAAGTTGGCCTACTCTCCAACTTTAAGTTTTCCTTTAAGGAAAATACTCGCCAATGAGTCCACTCCGCACAAGTCCCTAGAGTTTTCTCGGAACTTGCTCTGATACCATCTGTGATGGACCGGAAAATTACGCCTTTGGCGCGTTGCCCCGCAGGCAGTAATCTCCCCGGTGCGCCATGATGAAGCTACGGTCCGGGCCTCAAAGCTAGGCAAATGCACGTCCAATTACCCTTGCAAGCATGCTCGTGGAGCATGACGCATCTAGCTTAGCTTCCACACCATTCCAACTTACCCTTGTCCCGCAAAAGGGTTTAAGGCCATAAGGCCAATGCCAATGCATTTTTCATGCGTCTCTCGTTTTTACCTTTACGTAGGGAATTCATAAATGAATTTCCTAGCTAGCTGGAGCAACCGTCACATTGCCGTGTCTTGTCCAGGGCATAAGCCTTAGACTTTAGCGTAGGCCACACCAAGCCCTTGCCATTTCCCACGTTAACTCGCTTACCAACTCTTTATAACTTGATAGGAAGTATGAGCATCCACTTACGGGCATGCAACTAAGCCTCATCAAGTCTGGCCACAATCATCTCTTGCGTCGAGCTACCGAGCTTAGATGATAGGAGGGGCCAACGTGCTGTGGACCTAACAATGCTTTGCAACTCATTGCGGCTGCCTACGTACCCTTCCCTACTCTAAAGGGATCAAGCACGGGCCGTAGTTCATCCTCGAAGGGACGGAAACTTAAACCAAATCGTTTGCAAGGCCGTGGCCTAGCAAAAACGGTAATGGCTTTGGTCCGCATAGGCCATTCCGCCAAGATGCATAATGATTATGCATCATCGGGTCCGCGCCGTGGCATAGTGATGCCAACGCATCAAATACCCTCTTCGAAAGGCTACGCAACTATAAATGAGCCTTAGGCATCATTTATGCTCTTCCCGCTAAGCTATGAAGCTTACTTGGTACATAGTCCGCATATGCACCTTCAACCAACTACCCTCCCTATATATGTCTTAATGGAATTTCTACAAGTATGGAAAGGGGAGCATATTGACATGCTTGCTTCACTATTCATGGCCGTTGCCATATATTTACGAAGGACCGACAATGATTGTCGAGTCTCCGTTGTCAAGCACAATGATTGTGCACCACTCGTTCCGTCTCGCCGCACAAATGATTGTGCACCACTTGTTCTCGTCTGTTGCCACAATGATTGCCCACAACGATTACGTACAATGATTGCGCACCACCCGGTCTTCGATCATTTTCGTTTATTGCACAATGATTTCGTTGTAAGATCGATCCCACCTACCCACTCCGCCTAATGCATCATGATGATGCAACATTGGCCCTTGGCCAAATGCCAAACATAATGCGCCATTTTTGGCGCTGTATCGCCTTAAGCCAATCCACCTTTTTCACGCTCGCGGAAGCTTTGGATGAAGCTTCATCACAAGCAAATGGCGCATCTTTTTTAGCATGCGCCATGCTAAAACACGGGTGTTACACTTAACTTTTATTCTGCAACACAATTTCATTCAACTTCGGTATAGCTTATTAAAATGCTGTAACACTGGGCTTCCATCCCCCGCACTCTGACTCAGTGCCCGATCCGGCCAAGATGGCCCTTGTAACCTCGGACTCCTCATTATCACTTCCTCCACCTCGGTTCCGGCTCAATAGTCGCTCCATTTCTAACTGCAGCGCATCAACCATGCCAGTACTGCAATATCACTCTGGTTCAAGCCATCCCTCAACATCCATGGCTCACCAACACAATCCATAAATCCCATTCCATTTCCCGCAATCCCTGCAAACCTAAACATACATCTAAAGCCATCTCGGACAAAGCTTCATTTGTATTCACCATAATGACTTCGGATCCTCCTTTGTTTCTCAACTCAAGCACACATATGCAATTTATCCCATTGCAACTCAACCCCAAAAGCTCGGTTTATCCTCGCAATCGTAGTTGAACCACCAATAACCTTGCCATGCCATTATTCACGCCTCCACCTTGATCCTTGCACTTAGCCACCGTTACAAGCAATCTTAGTCACTTCTTGTTGCAAAATCGGGCTCGCAACTACATCATACATCCGTGTTATTACAGCCATCTTCAACTGCAATTTGTTGCCGGCATCTCACCTATAGAGCTTCCAATAGCCACCACAACAACACATCCAACCTCGGGCTCGACTGTGAGTCAAGAACCAAACCATTCTATCATCACAGACCCATAGCAGCAGCACAAATCTTCTCTGCAAGACCCCAACTTCAATTTCTGCCATTAGCCCTTAACAGACCCATTTCTCCTTCTTCATCTTGAATCAAACAGCTCCAAGACTTCTTTACTAATCAATTTGGTCTAAACCCTGTCTCTGATTTCTATCAATTCACAGCAATTCCTCCCTGCCATACGCGACTGATCACAGAACTCCACTCCACGATCGAGCAACTCCTTCTCAAACCCTATAATCCACAAGATCATCGATCTCGGTACACACTCGTCTCAATCGATTTCAACCCTCTCTATGATTTACGTATTCAACAAAGATCGACTCATCTCTTCGGTTTTCATCCCCGCTTACGAGGCTTCACCGAGTCGATCTGTTCTTCCGGTTTCTCTCATTCACTTGCTTGACATATACCATTCTTCATATCAGCTCCTTCAATCACCGATTTTAACGGCATCAACTCGATCCGAACGGCGACCATTACTCCACCGAGTTCTCGATCTCTCGGTATCAATCGGCGCAACAACCTGCCAACCACCAATTTCCCATGAATTTCTTCATCTGCTATAATTCATCTCTCGGTTCGGTGTTTGAAGAAAAAAGCGAGTAAAATGATTGAGAAGGAGAAATTTAGGGTTGTGTAATAATTTGGGTGGATGGTTACACCCAGGATAGAGACCACCACACTTAATAGATAAGGGTACCACGATGACAACCCCCTAGCCTTGACTTGGCACGGCTTTAGTACTCCTCAAATTGGGGTTGCCCCTTAACCTCCACTGGGCTCCATATATCGTTGCCTGTAAAATGACCTTTTGCCCTTTTGGCTTAAATTGGGTGATTTCTTCTTCTTTTCCCGTGCGACTCCAAAGTAGCTACAAAACTCAAAACAAGCGTAAAATACATAATTTACAAGAAAAATAGCAAAGAAAGCATAAACTACTAGATAGTAAATACGGTGTATTCTACACCTATCAAATAGCTGGTAGATTTGTGCATCAACGGCATGCTCCCGGTCTACAGGGCTCTACTGGAAAATCTTCGATTCCAGACTTTCTCAGAGCTTCATGAAGCCGCGAAGAGATCGGAAACCACTGCACATGCTCTATTGGAAAGAGCAAAACCTACAAAGATCGAAGAATCGCGAGATACTCCAGGAAGCACGCCGATCAACAAGCAATACAACCCGCAACCCTCCACAAACGTTGTTGCAGAAGGGAGCAACGCAAGGCCGAAACCCCGAACAAGCATACTTTAGCTCCTCCAAAGACGTAAAAGAAGGACAAACCGGAGGCACGGGCTCCCTAGCCGGCCCCACAAAGACTCCCCGTCAAGATGCACCTGACTTTCCTCTCCCCATTGGAGAAGTGCTCGAACTATTGGATGCCTGGATCCAAGATGGTGCAATCAAATTACCATATGTCAGGAGAGACCCAACTGAGGAAGACATGGAAAATCCTCGTTACTTTCGCTTCCATAGGTTCGTCAATCATCCTACAAGTAACTGCAAAGTCTTGAAACGCATATTCAGAGAAAAGGTTGAGTCAGGAAAACTTAATGGGGGCCGAAGGAGTGCCTGAATATCCCCTACCGGTCGGGACCTTCTCCATTTCCAAGTACCCGTCAAAAGAAGCGATTCGGTCATTGATAGAGCATGTATGTGAATTACTCTATCATCGAAAGCGCAAAGAGGAGACATGTTCACGGCTTTAAACCACATAGTATTCGGAAAACGCCTATTGATTCCAGTAAGTACCTCCGAACCTTCACCACCACCGACAAAGAAATGTATGATAGGGACATCCACAGTTCATATTAAAGGAAATGAATTCAGGAGGGCATTTATTGATGTCGGTACCGCCATCAACATCATTCCTCTAACAACTCTCAGAGTCGCTAGCATTACTCGACAAGAAGCTACTCATGCTCCCATGGCAATCAGGGATCACGAAGGGACTTCCAGAGATGCATATGGCTACATCAATCTCAAAGATTTCGAAACTTTCGATCGCACTAAGACTAAGTTTTACATAATTCGAGAAGACCTTGGATATGACATGATTCTTGGGCGAACTTGGATCCACACCGGAAAGAAAACTCAACACCTTCAACATGTCTTTTCATTCACGAAAGCTCGACTCGAAAGAAATGGAGGATACTCCGCCATTAGAGCACTTGGAAGAAGTTAAAGCTTTGACGGAACTCACACAGAAGCCTGGAGAAAGTGCACATTCTTTCATCAAGAGGTTGCGTACTCAGGCAAGTCTTATTCCTCTTCATGCAGCCATAATACCAATATTGAAACATACTGCTCTGGTCCGGGGACTTCTCCTTGCTAACAACTTAGCAATTACGAAAATCTATGAGTGGATAGTTTCACTTTCGTGAGCATTACACCAAATGGTTACGCTCAGAGCATCTCCATGTTGATCATTCTATTAAGAGGTTTATTGCTGAAGACATGGATAAGCACGACAGGCAATACTCTGCTCTACACGAGTGTCCATACGTGTCACAACCATGGAATCAACAAAAAATATTCAAGGCGCGAACTACTAAGCCCAACAAATTCAAAGAAGGGGATTTGATTCTTAAGGCGACTAAACGAGATCTCCATTCTGCAAGGAGCTCTAATTGGGAAGGACCATTTATGGTTGCTAGGTCCATAACCGGAGGATACTACAAATTGATCAACATAGATGGCGGAGCCACCCCGTTAATTCACGAGAATTGGCTTAAGGCATTTGTCTGAAATTATTGGGTATTCGAGGTACTGGACGTCTGAGCACTCATGACGTCTGGATTTGGTATTTAGGATTTTCTTTCATTGTATTTTAATTCCTCCAAAACGTTTGCAATCCTTGCAATCAATATTTGAATTCAACAATTTATCAAAATTCAGTTCATTTTACTTAAAAGAAAATCTCTATCAAATCCAAAACAAAATCCTCAATCATCTACCAATCCAAAGTTAGCCAATATCAAGACCCAAATAAAAACCTCACATCTCTCAGAAGTTCAGAAGTTCAAGAGATTATGAAAAGAAAATCAGCAAAAAATGATTTTTGCGCCTCTGCATCCTTCAAGATCTGCAAAGCCGCCTTCTCCTTGTTCAGCTCCTCACTCAGCCTGACAATCTTGTCTTCCTTCTCCATCATAGAATCATTGGGAAAGGGTATGTTGTTCTCACATGAGTCCTTGATAGCATTCATTTGCTTACGAAGCCACTTTACATTGAAGCCAAGTCTTTCTGAATTCTCCAAGTTAAACTCCCAATCAAAGAGTATATATGGAGTCACAGTACTTCTGGCCCTAGTGCATATATCACTTGCAACGCGCAAGATAATACCTACTTGCATTGTTAAAGCATAAGCACGCCCAGGGTTCCTGTCCACTATTATGTGACCAAACTTCTTCCATATTTTCTCATTACAAGCTGCATATCAATGGGGAACGCTTGAATCCACCTACTAGTTCATGATACGGGAGTGAAGCATCAAAGGGAGGATCAAAAGCAACTCCTACACTTGGATATTCATGCACCACTAAACGGTTCTCAATTACTGGAGAAGCTTCTACAATCGGGGCAAAAATTTCTTCAGTATTCTCTACTGGTGTTTCGGTTTCTTCTATCGAAGCGGTAACAATGCAGGTTTCCATAACTTCAGTGACAACCTTCGCATGGCCTTGAAGTGCAGGGATGGTTGTCTCTTCATCAACAACTCCAGGGAAATTCGGGTTATCCTCATTGATTTCAATATCCTCAACTTCGGTATTTGACACCTAATACGAAGATTACATGAGGTTAGAGTCGTTTAAGCATGAAACCAAATAAGATTATAAAATACAGAATACAATCAATACCATATCATCAAATTTCATCATTATACACTCAAGGCACAAGAAAATAGCACGAAAGTCATGAAAATACGTTTTATGGTAACTTCGTCTGAAAATAAATGTACTCTACTATGTACTAAAAGACGAACTGGGAGCAATCTACAAGGAATCTGATGATAGGTTATATACCATTCTCTTCGTATATATGTCCTCTACAATATGTCAAAATCTCATAATAATCCGATGAACGATCAAAGAGATATGGTCAAAACGTCGGGCAACATGCAATCTGAAAAAGTTCTAGAAGTCTCCTGAAAGTTTACTGTATCGCCTTTTTCAGCAAAGATAAACAAAAATTAATCACTCAACTCATAATAGTCCCTTGCAATTTCATAAAACTTCTCAGCCAGTTCAGGGTGAGCTGTCTGAGCATAGTCCAGCTGCTCCTTCAAGACTACATTCTCTTGCTGGAGACGAGAGAGTTCAGAGTTGGGTGCTGCGGGAGCTCTGGACATCTTTGCAATATTTTTCATGGTTAGGACTTTTGGTCCACCAAGATTGGTTCCAATAGCAATAAAGCCAAAATGACTGTAGATCCTTGAAATGAGACAAGAAAACTGTAATTGCAGGAAATCCCACAATACACACCTCAC